>JARHVA010005572.1:0-600000 GCA_037957365.1 Torreya grandis | reverse complement strand
TTAGTTCCATGTTTTGTTTTATTTTTAAGTGTCATTTATTGCTCAAAATTATTCATCTCTCTTTTCACCCTTCTTGGCAAGCAAATGTGACTTGCAAGTTTGTACTTAGTATAATTAGCTCATGAGGTTTTAGGATAAATTATATTGGTAGATGATACTAAATTTAGATACCTTAATTTTAATATAATTATTTTGAAAATTTATTAACTATGATTTATGAACCATTGCTAACAAGTTAACTATGTAAATCTGTTTGTTGTTTTATGTACCATAAGGTTATTGATCTTGTTTGAGGGATTCCATACAATATATCTACCAATGTTTATCCAAAATGATTTTTAATTGTTCATAAAAAAAATTTCATTATTTTTTTCATGTTTTATGGTGTTTGGATGAGCCAATAACCTCAAATTTGTAGACTGGTCTCTTTTGAGTGCAATGGGCAGTTTTCACCATTTTCAGGAACTTTATGTTTCTCCATGGTTTCATAAAGTACTGATAAGTTCACTAAAATGTTTTAAAAAAAATTATTTATTCCCATTCACCTTTAATATTCATTCTCTATATCAATTATCATGGTTGGCAAGCTCACATGTCACACAAACAACCATTACATCATGACTTACCATGTAGTTCTTTGTTGCAAGTGATTTTCACATTGGATAAGATGCATTGACTCTTTTTTAAAGATGTTTTTTATAGGTATCATGAATTTTAATTTTGATTTTGAGTTTATCTACCAATGAGGCCCTTTCCCATCTTTGTTGCTCCATTTTAGACACTCACTGCACATACATACAAGAACCATGATGACATCATCAGAGCCTTTTTATGGGTTTCAATATTTTGAGAGATAAAAGGATAATTTTAAGGTTTTTTTAGAGAAATTAGACCTATAGAGTCTTATGATAATACATATGGTTTATTTCATGACCACTATCCAAGCTAAATCTACCTGTATACTAAGAATCACCACCTATAGGTGGCCTGAGCAAAGATTTTAGAAGTCATATGGAGAGTTTGAAAACTATGATGAACCTTATTCATTGTCTTTATATAATTGAGATCATGGAAAAAAAATATTTAAGGGTATATTTCCAAACAAGGAAGGAAGGTCACCTCCAAAGAAATGAGATAATTGTGTTAGGGATCAAATCCCTAGAGGTGCAAAATAGAGAACCATCACCTTTTGTGGATAGTATGTAATAATGTCATATTGACCTTTGATCATTATTAATGTGCTATTATTATATCTCTATCATATGACAAAAACTTGGAAAATTTTTGAGTCATATGGATTGGTGGAGACCAACTGTTATAAGGCCCAAATATGCCTCAAAAACCACTAAAACTAAGTAGTAGATTCTACAGTCTTTAGACTATAAGTGACCTTATGCTCTAGTTTGACCATCCCAAATCATAAAAAAATTGGTATTGGTTTAAAATTATTCAAGGGACACTCATGACCTAAAAATATCTTAAAATTAATAGATGTAATTTTATTTTACTTGCATGGACACTCTTAGTCTGTATATTGTGTATATGTTGACCTACAACAAGATATAAAATAGTGGCCCAAAGCTGATAATCAAGTGGTGTTATAGGACTTTAAAATATATAATTATTTAATAATGTATTTTATTGGCTTAAATATGTTCCATGGATATTCTCAAACATCAAACCTAAGTCTAAAGAAGTAATATACACCTATAGCCACATGTAGGTGACTGTAGGTAGACAGTCAATGGAGAAATGTGTCTAAGGGGTGATTGGATATAAATCCAAGCATGTATAAAAGTAAAAATAGCATAAAATGGATCTAAGTTTTGTCTATAAGATAATGGACATTGTTTTAATCTCAAACCATGCATTTCTACCTATAGGCATCACCCTAAAAGCAACATACAACCCACACCACCAACCCTACACAATATTCTTTACATAGTCTTGTTTATAAGTTTGAGGTGATTGAAGATAAATTAAAGGAAAAAAATATTCCTTTTCAGAATATATAACATTTTATACAATATGAAACTATATATGCACTCATTTCTTCCTAATATAGAGAGCAATACCCCTTTGTTCTATCTCAGAGGCAGAGCACTCTTGAGGAGCAACAAGCCCATCCAAAGAGTATGAAGAAGGAGAAAGTAAGTTAATGAGTTAAAGGATGATAAGATCAATGAGGGAAAATTTTTAGAAGTTAATAATTCCATTTCAAGTTTTTTCAAGCATCTATAAAGGAATCTAGACAAGTATTAACTAATCCAAAATGCAAACTCTGCAGACAGTGCCCTTTCTACAAGTTTGTCTCATACTTGCATGCATTTGGAGGGGAAAATCACCAGATCAAGCTTTAAAAATTTTAACAATTCATTTTTAATACTTTGTTAATATCTTCAAGTAATCAAAAAAATTTGAGGAATCATGGGAGTGCCCTTTATTTTGTCTCAGACAGAGGGCACTCCTCTTGTGCATAAAATTGACAATCTTGGAAAGGATGTGTAAAAATATGATCAAGGAATTGTTTAAACATCTCATATAGATTGATAAGTTGAAAAATAACTATGAAAATTTTATAAACACCTCACATAGAGATGAAACTAAATAGGGAGACCTAAAGCATTAAGGTTGCAGTCAAACCCCAGGGTCCCCAACTAGGCCTAATTGATGAAAAAGGAAGAAGGGATGAGGAGTACTTATAAGGCTGTAGGGTAACTTTGTAGGTGTAAAAACATATAGTGAAACATGAAAAACATCCTAAAAAGGAGAGAAACTTTATGGGAAGGCCTAGATCCTCAAAGGTGTAAACATCCCTATTAGGCAAGATTCAAGCCTAAGGCCAATTTGGAGTCCACCATCACTTATGGATTTTGGTGAGTGTTTTATATGGTGGGATTATGTTTATGGGGTGGATAAATAGGTTTTAATTCCTTTTTATTGCATTATAAACCTTGGATAATCCATTTTTGGCTCAAAACCCCATCAAGCCTATTGAAATGAAGAAAACAAACTCAATAGGCTAACTTAGAATGATCATATCTTTCATGAGGAATTACATGGATACCAAAGGAGTTTGGATATGTTAATAGGGTCCCTAATGGCCACATTTCTAAATTTTTTTCAAATCCAATAGCAGGTTTTTATGAAACAACCTTAAGAAGTAAAACTGCTCAGAAACCCTTCAAAACCCTTGTAAAGACCAGTTTGTGAAAATGGAGTTAGAAAGCTAATATGATGGAATAGTTAGAGCATGAAACCTATTGTATATTTTAGATGACTCCATCAATCTTATTCACATGTCAACTAGCCATATGAACTAATACATACATGGTATAAATAGGCTATTTTTTACCATTTTTTGTGTTGTGTAGGCTACAGGAGTAATTTGAAGGTGAAACCAAGTTTTTAGGAAAGATATATACTTTTTATAACTCCATATGGTGTTTAATTTCAATTATAAACTTATAAGTGTCCAAACCAAGTGTTTCAACTTAGCCAGTTAAAACTGGCCTAATAGACAAGCTAGGGAGAAATGTGAAAAATTCAAGTGGATAGATTTTTAAGGTGTTCCTAATGCTTATAAGTCCATGGAGGAACTTAAAAAGTTCCATTAACTTCTTCCAATGTATTTTCATTAGAAACTAAAGCCAAATTTGATGAAAAGTGGGCAGAATGGATGGAAGAGCAGTTTTTTGGATAGCAGATGATGATAGCTCACTTTTAGAGGTTTCTAAATGACTAGGCATGAAACCAATTCATGAAGAGGCATGTATTATGTACTAAAACTTCATTATAATAATTATTCCTAATCCAAATTATTTATAAGGTGTTCAAATAGGGATAATCATGTAGGCAATTTTTTTGAGCTAGAATGGCGAGTTTTTTACCACTTTTCATGAGGTTTATGACTTGGATTGACATTTGTACCTTAAGACCTTAAATGTTTCATCCCTTACCCTCTCCAAATTAATAATTAACTCCTTGGATAAGCTTTCAAAGTGTCTTTGTGACCCTTAGACTTCTCTCTTCTTCTCTCTCACACAAGTTCTATAAGAGCAAGCCATTTTGGCATTGTATAGGATGCTCCACCTTAGTATGGCAGAGCCCTACTCAAATGGATACCTTTTGATAAATAATACTAATAATGTTTACCTCTTATATGACTATTCTCAGTGTGTTCAATTGGATGATGAATCTTGCTTAGTGAAAACTATGAATTCCTTAGCATGTTATTTCATTCTTTCACCTATTTGTAGCCTCTTCTTGCACGGCATGTGAAGTATTCCAAGAGATGTTCATGGTTTAAGTGAGTTAATGTATTTATTACTTCCCTCATATACCTCTTATCCAGTCCTTCTATCTTTGTACATTCATCCATAACCTCACAATGTAACATTGATGTAAGAAGATGAAAATTGGAAAAGTTTAAGTTTAGTTTGCCCTTTGATTACAAGTGTAATATGCATATGGTTGGATTTCATCACGTTATTTGATGTATAACCTACCTTAGATTAGTTTGGTTTTAGTTATCCTTCTCCCTTTTCAACCCCCAAGTTTAGTAGTAGTTACAATCTAAAGTGGTGCATCAAGGGAGTTAACCCTATCTAGAGATTCACCTCATTCCCTAAGCTACCCAAAAGCCTAGAGGTGATTCCATTTTTCTATTGGATGACGAAAGATTTTTATCTCCTCAAAGATTTAAAATATAAGTGGTAATAGTTTTTGGCATGCTCGGTGGGATTCTTGATCCAAGAGGTTGGAATATTTTTGGTGTTGTCTTTCAATAATCAGCCTTTGGAGGCATCTATCAAAGCATCAATGGTGACTCTGAATTTGTATCAGCTAGTCAAGTAGCCTAGGTTATCCTTTTAATATTGATGGTAACATGTTTTCTTTATGTTCTTTCCTTTAATGAGGTTTCATGGCTGACTTTGGTTTTGAGTTTTGTTCTCTACAAGTTGGTGAAACCTTGAAAGATTATACCATTCAACATCAGTATGAACAAGTTATTAATGAACCTTGGTGTGACTATAATCAGCCTTGTCATGAAGTGTATCAATCCTAAAATGATCATTTCTATGAACCACATTTTATCCCTCAACAATTCTATGAGCCATGGCAGTCCTATAGTCTTTCATTTTTTTCTCCATATGGACACCATGTTGTTGGACAACCCTATGAGAATAGCTACAAAAGAAACTATTAAGAGACACCTATCTATCAGCTTCAAGAGCATTCCTATGAGTCTTTTCATATTAAACCAAATATTTTCAAGTATTGTACACAAAATTATCATAGGCAAGATGTAGCTCATGCTCATGTAGATGCTACTCCTAATCAACCCAAAAATTCACTTCCATATGAGCTCACTAGTGCTTTATTATTTTTCAAACCCATTCATAAGCCTTCTCTTTCATCCCATACTCCATCTCCAACTCCTTCACCTTCCACTACATCTCATACTCTAACTCTTTCACCTTAAATCCATGAGCCTATCCATCAACCTTCTACAACATTCTTTCTCTAGGAGGAACATATATTGAGAGAAGCAAGTAAAGAAGAACAAATTCAATTCATGACTGATCAAGAGGCCTTCATGAGTGATCATGAGGAATAAATAACCATAGGGACTCCCCTTGGTGAAGAAAAAGATAGTCCTCTAGACAATGTCTCCATATTTGAAGGGATGTGTGTCTATGAAGATCCCCCTACACTTCACCCTCAATCTAACTTTGAGTTTTATGTGCCACCTCCACCAACTAGTTCATCTTGTCCTCACCCTATCACTCTTTTCCTTGATGGAACTATGGTATGGGAACCTAAGGAAGATCAGTTGGTTGATAAATAAAGATAACTCTTACTTGAAGAAAACCTACCTCCTTGGCAGCCTCATTGGGCTAGGTCACATGATTTAAAGATGCCTAGCCTTGGAATTACCATGAAGGAGAAAGATATGGAGGATCTTACAGCCCTTAAAGAATACTCTACAACTGATTAAAAGGTTTTATATGATCATCTCAAACATGAAGTGGAATGTACTATCAAGGATGAAAGCCAAGTCATCCCTCAAGAAGTGGTAGTCCTAGGAGATCTTCATGAGACTAAGATAGAGGAAATAGTTCTTGAGGATGGAATTCATGAAGAAGAAGATTTATTGTATAAGTTCAATGTTATTTGTAAGGAATTTGATGGGTTGTGTGAAGCTTCTCCTTCTCCAAAATATTGCACACCTAATGACAAGCTTGTTGATGAATCTAACCTTAATATTGAGTGTTTAACCAAACATAAAGAGGAAGCTCTTTTTTTTGGTCAAGAACCTATTTTCATGAAGTCATTTGGTGATGTTAGTATACAAGAAGTTATTGACAAGGATGATTGGTAGTTGCAAATGGAGATCCTTCAAGAGCTAGAAGAGATTTACCAAGTTGAGGGTCAAGTACATGAGAAGGTGAATAAAGAATATTCCATAGAGGATAATGATCAAGATTGGATAGAATTTTCAAAGCTCCTTGATGAGATAGAAGAACTTGCAACTGAGAGGAAGCCCAATCTTTTTGAAAGCACTATGGGAGACAAGAAGTTATGCCTTGTTGAATCACCATTTGAAGTTGCAATTGAGGATCCACAGAACAAGGTTGAAGATGTTTGGATACAAGAGGAGTACTTTTACATTGTAGACCTATTTGAATATGGTCTACTTAATAGCATGGTAATTGAAGTGCCAAGGAATAGGTCATATCCACAAAACATCCAATCCAAGGAGAAACATGCTTTGCACCATGTTCCACCTCATGAAGAAGGTGATGCTTGAAACTTTCCCTTTGATCCAGGAGGGAGGTATGATTGATTGTTAGTTTTATATAATATGTTGTTTTATATTTCTCCTAAGTGCTTTGAGCACGTGTGTGTCTGCTCTCTTTGTTGTGTGTGTCTTTTGCTTTGTGTGTTGAGGGAGTCATTAGTTGTCTTGTCTTGGTCAAGCTCAAAGTAAATGGTTAAAGTACTCCTTATTTACCTCAGACTTTAGATGACTCCTAATCCCAATGGACTAATAAGGTTATTGGTTTAGTTAGTATAGCAAGCATACTACCCCTATGAGTCACCAATTTGTTGACCAAATTTGACTTTTTAGTCAAATTGGGGCACCTATAGGTAAAAACTTGACTTTTTAGGTCTATAGTGGGTTTAATGTGAGTTTCATGCGGTTTATTACATGTTAATTAATCTTAAATAATGTTATATTGGCCTTGGTTAATTAGTTTTGATGTCCATTTATTATTTTGGGTCATTTTAGGGGTAAAAAAGGTGCATTTAATGAGTTTAACAATTTTATTGGGAAATGTGAAGGTTTAGAAACATGATGTCATGCCCCATGTGTTCTAATAAGTCTTAATTAATTGAAAAAACTAAAATATGGTAAGTTATGTAGAAGAATGGGCAATTTTCTTGATGAAGAAGAGGAATTTGGCACTTGTACGACCTATTTGGGAAGTGTACCACTTTTAAAGGTTTAAATACGAATTATAAGCTCCCCCATGCTCAGTTACATTCTTTGTTTTATTTTTAAGTGTCCTTTGTTGCTCAGAAATGTTCATCTCTCTTTTCACCCTTCTTGGCAAGCAAAAGTGACTTGTAGGTTTGTACTTGGTGTGGATGTCTCACAAGGTTTTAGGAAAAATTACCTTAGGAGATAATATTAAAATTATATACCTTAATTTTCATATAAATATTTTGAAATTTTATTGATTTTTCTTTATGAACCATTGCTAACAAGTTGACTGTGAAAATCTGCTAGTTGTTTCATGCACCCTATGGTTTTTGCTCTTGTTTAGGAGATTTAGTACAATATAACTATTGATGTTTCTCCTATACTAATTTTAAATATTCATATAATTATACTCATGCTTGGTTTCATGTTTTTTGGTGTTTGGATGAGCCAATAACCTCAAATTTGTATATTGGTCTCTATTGAGTGCATGGGCAGTTTTCGCCATTTTTAGGAACTTTGTGTTTCCCCATGGTTTCATAAAGTTGTGATAAGTTAATTTAAATGTTTTAAAATTTTTATTTATTCCCATTCACCTTTAATCTTTATTCTCCAAATCAATTCTCATGTTTTTCAAGCTCACATGTCACACAAACAACCATTACATCATGGTTTGCCATGTAGTTCTTGGTTACAAGTGATTTTCGCATTGGATAAGATGTATTGTCTCTTTTTTAAAGATGTTTTTGTATGGGTATCATGCATTTGAATTTTTATTTTGAGTTTATCTACTAATGAGGCCCTTTACCCATCTTTTTTGCTTCATTTTAGACACTCACTACCTATGCATACAGTGAATGCACATACGGAACCATGATGACATCATCAGAGCCTTAGTGTGGGTTTCAATATTTTGAGAGGTAAAATGATAATTTTAAGGTTTTTAGAGATACCTTGGATCTATATAGGCTTATGAGAATGCATATGGTTTATTCCATGACCATTATCTAAGCTAAATTTGCTTGTAAATTGAGAATCACCACCTACAGGTGGCCTGAGCAACGAGTTTAGAAGTCATATGGAGAGTTTAAAACATACGATGAACCTTCCTCATTGTATTGATATACTTGACAGCATGGAAGAATATTTTTTAAGGTTATATTTATAAATAAATAATTAAGGTCACCTCTAAAAAAATGAGATAATTGTGTTAGGGATCAAATACCTAAAGGTGCAAAATAGAGAACCACCACCTTTTGTGGATAGTATATAACAGTGTCATATTGACCTTTGATTATTCCTAATGTACTAGTATTATAACTATATCATAGGAAAACAACCTAGAAAGGTTTGGAGTCATACGGATTGGTGGAGACAAACTGTTATAAGGCCCAAATATGCCTCTGAAACCATTAAAACCAGGAAGTAGATTCTATAGTCTTTGAACTACAAAGTGACATTATGCTCTAGTTTGACCATCCTAGATCATACCAACTCTGGTATAGGTTAAAAATGCTTCAAGGGACACTCATTACCTTAAAATATATTCAAATTAATATATGTAATTTTATTTGCCTTGAATGGACATTCCCATTATGTACACTGTGTATATGTTGACCTACAACAACATATAAAATAATGGCCCAAAGTTGATGATCAAGTGGTGTTATAGGACTTTCAAGAAGAGAACTATTCAAGCATGTATTTTTTTGAGTTAAATAGGTTACATGGATATTCTTAAACATCAAACCCAAGTCTCAAGAAGCAATATATACCTACAGCCACTTATAGGTGACTGTAAGTAGACAGTCAATAGAGAAATGTGTATAAGGGGTGATTTGCTATAGATCCAAGCATGTATACAAGTCAAAATAACATGAAATGTATCTAGTGTTGCTATATAATAATATCAAATTTTTTTTGAGCTCAACCCATGCATTTCTACCTACATGCATTACCCTAAAAGCAACATACAACTCACACAACCAACCCTACACACAATATTTTTTACACAATCCTATTTAGAGGCTATTTTGGAGAAGTTTGAGGTGATTGAAGATCAATTAAAGCAATAAAATATTCCTTTTTATAATATATATAACCTTTTGTATAATATTAAACTATAGATGCACTCATTTCTTCCTAAGATAGAGAAAAATAATCATTTGTTCTATCTCAGAGGTAGAGCACTCTTGAGGAGCAACAAGCCCATCCAAAGAGTATGAAGAAGGATAAAGTAAGTGAATGAGTTAAGGGATGATAAGATAACTTAGGGAATATTTTTATAAGTTAATAAGGCCATTTCAAGTGTTTTAAAACATCTATAAAGGAATATAGACAAGTATTACTTAGTCCAAAATGTAAACCCTACAGACATTGCCCTTTCTACAAGTCTGTCTCATACTTTCATGAATTTGGAGGGTCAAATCACCAGATCAAGATTTAAAATTTTGTACAAGACATGTTCAAGAATTATATAATATATTATAGTAATCAAAATTTTCTAAGTAATTAGGGGAGTACCCTTTATTTTGTCTCAAATAGAGAGCACTCCCCTTGCACATAAAACTGATAGTCTTGGAAAAGATGGGTAAAAAGATGATCAAGGAGTTATTTAAACCTCTCAGAGAGATTTATAAGCTGAAAAATAACTAGGATAATGTGAAAAAAACCTCACAAAGAGAGGAAACTAAATAGGGAGGCCTAAAGCATCAAGCTTACAGTCAAACCCCAAGATCCCCAACTAGGCCTAATTGGTGAAAAAGGAAGAAGGGATGAGAAGGATTACTTAGAAGGATATATGGTGAGTTTTTAGGTGGAAAAAATATAGGTCAACATGAGGAACATACTACAAAGGAGATAAAATTTATAGGAAGGCTTAGATCCTCAAAGGTGTAAACAAGCCTATTAGGCAAGATTCAAGCCTAAAGCCAATTTGGGGTCCACCATCACTTTTGAATTTTGGTGAGTGTTATAGATGGTGGGAGTATGTTTATGGGGTAGATATATATATTTTAAGTCATTTCAAGTTAATTATAAACCTTGGAGAAGTCATTTTTGGCTCAGAAACCCATCAGGCTTATTAGAATGAATGAAATAAGCTCGATAGGCTAACTTAGAATGCTCATATATTTCATGAGGAATTACATGGATTATAAATGATTCTTTAGATGTTAATAATTTCCATAAATTCCACATTTGTGAAATTATTTCGTAACTCCAATGTCATGTTTTTAGGAAATAACCTTAAGAAGTCAAACTGCTCAAAAACTTTCCAAAACCCTTGTAAAAGACTAGTTTGTGAAAATGGAGTTGGAAAGATAATTTGATGCAATATTTATACCATTAAACCTATTTTACCTTGGAAATGACTCCCTCAAGTTGTTTCACATGTCAACTAGTTATACTAACCTGTACAAACATGGTAGAAACAATCTATTTTTTACTTTTTTTTGTGTTGTGTAGGCCACAAGAGGAGTTTGAAGGTGAAACAAAATGTGGAGGTAATATCTAGAAATTTAATAACTCCCTATGGTCATTTTATTCCAATTATAAACTTTTAATTTTCCAAACTAGGTGCTTCAACTTAGCCAATCATGGACAAGCTAGGGAGAAGTGTGAAAACTTCAAGTGGATGGCTTTTTAAGGTGTTCATGATGATTATAAGGACATGGAGGGAATTAATACGTGTCATTCACTTCCTCCCATGAATTTTCATGAGAAAATAAAGCCAAATTTTATGACAAGTGGGCAAGATGCATGGAAGAGCAATTTTTTGGACAACATATGATGATAGCTCACTTTTAAAAGTTTATGATGACCAAGCCTGAAACCAATTCATGGAGAGCCATGTTTTATGTCATTACACTTAATTCCAATAATAATAAATTATCCTAATTATTTATAAGTTGTTAAAATAGGGCTAATCATGTGGGTAGTTTTTTTGAGCCAGAATGAGGAGTTTTTTGCCACTTTTCATGAGATGTCTTGGATTGACATTTGTACCTCTAGACCTTGCACGGTTCATCCCTTATCCTCTCCACATGCACAAATAACTCCTTGGATCACTTTTACATGTATATTTTTGACCCTTGGACTTCTCTTTTCTTCTCTCTCTCACAAGTTATATAAGAACTAGCCATTTTGGCATTGTATAGGATGATCCACTTGAGTATTGGGAAGCCCTGATCAAATGTATACCTTTTCATCAATAAGAATATTTATTTTTACCTCCTATATGACTTTTATTAGTGTGTTAAATTAGATTATGAATCTTTCTTAATGAAAATTGTGGATTCCTTAGCATGTTGTTCCATTCTTTCACTTATTTGTAGCCTCTTCTTGCATGGCATGCAAAGTGTTAAATGACACATTCATGGTTTAAACAAGTTATTCTATTCATTAGTGACATCATAGGCCTCTTGTGTAGTCCTATATTTTAAAATTCATACATAACCTCACAATGTAACATTGATGTAAGAAGATGAAGATTAGAGAAGTTTATGTTTAGTTTGCCCTTTGATTTCAAGTGTAAAATGCATATGGTTGGATGTCATCATATTATTTGGTGTATAACATCCCTAAGATTAGTTTGATTTCATTTATCCTTCTCCCTTTTCACCCTCCAAGTTTAATGGTAGTTTCAATCTAAAGTAGTACATCAAAAGAGCTAACCCTATCTAGAGATTCACCTCATTCCCTAGGTTGCCCACAAGCCTAGAGGTGATTCCATTGTGCCACTTGGATGAGGAGAGATTTACATATCTTAAAAGGGTCTAAATCTAAGTGAAAACACTTCGTTAGGTTTCTTGTCTTATTATTTTCCTACTTATTTTAGAATTTTAGTATGCTCTATTATTTGTGGACCCCGTGTCTTTGTTTTCCTCTTTGACATTTGAATATGTCATTGCTTATTGTATGTTGACATTTGAATATGTCATTTCTTAATTTGTGTACATTTGACTAAGTCATGTCCCTTCAATTTTTTTGCATTTGAACATGCCCCTTATTTGAGGTTTCCTTGGAACATTATCTTTTTATTTGGTTTTGAGTGCTCTTATGTGTGTGCCTGATCACTTGTTGAGCTTATACTATTATTATCTAGACATTGCCATGATTTATATCATGCATACTAGGAATTGGTGTGATAAAATTATTTGTGATTCAATTATACATCTACCTATACATGCTCCCTCTAAATGTTACATGGTATTTTCAAAGTTTAAATGGTTATATTATCCTTTTGAGGTAAGATAATTACCAGTTATTACTTTCATCACCTCAAAGGGGGGCATGTCATGGAGGCATGACTTACACATTTTTTCACAATTTTAGATTCACTATGGGGCATGTTTTAGAAACATATTATCCACACTTATTTAGTATGAATTATACCCATATTATAGCGGGAGTATGTGTTGGAAACATGTCCTCTACGTTGGCACTTACACTTGTCTTCATATTCAGATTGCAATGGGGGCATCTTATGGAAACATATTATCCACATTGGCACTTATATAAGTTTTAAAATATCTCCATATATAATAGGGTCATGTTTTGGAAACATATTCTCCATAATTACATAGTTTTAGATTGGTCAAATTGCATAGTTTTATGATTCAGATACACATTTGTCATAGAATTATATACATGGTATCATTGTTATACATAATTCAGCATGAGACATATCTAAGGTGCATATTCTTTTCAATGTGTACCTAATATTACAAAATCAAATCATTTTTATATTTCAAACATTTTTAAGAAATGTCATCACCCACCAAGTTGGACTGTTACGGACTATATTGAGTCAATTTACTAAAACAGTTGGTTCACTTTTTAGTATGGTTAAGGTGATTAAATAACTCAATATTTACAATTTTATAGGTTTGAATTGATTGCATCATCCAACCTCTCTAATTTTTTTTGTGTGAGTTGACTTGGTTCACTCACACTCACTAGGTTATAAGTATGATTGAGTTGCTCAGTTGAGTTAATCTCGATTGTCAAGTGGCAACTCATCTTTTCTCCAAGGTTGGGGGAATGTGCTCTCCAATCTCTCTATTGTTGGTGAAAAAATGGAAGCACACAATTGATTACCAAGCAACTTAATATGCGGAAATTAACCAGAATACACAAGTAACTAGAATTCAAAAATAACATAGAATATGAGAGACAATACACAACTTGTATTAAAACTCTTCTAGAAGGAAATACAACAAAGAAGGCTGCCACAATTCTTCTTCATTACACACCTCTAGGGCTCCCACACCTCTAGGGCATAAACAGTAAATCTTCCCTCAAAGCTCTCTCTCTTAGGTCCCAACACACAACTCAAACATAGAGTTGGTGTTCACCTCCAACTAGCCAGTATCCACTACTACCAGTACTCCTGTGCTCCACACACACCACAAGTGCTCCACACACTCCAAGTACACAAGCATACTTCAAGTAGATCCCCCCTAAACCTGTAACAACTTGCACCTCAATCTGATCTTACTCATGGAAGGATCTTCCTTGCCTTCCTCATTGCTCTCTTTCTGAGTACACACTGTACTCCAAGTAGATCCCACTTGATCATGCTCCCTATTGTGTTGTTGTCCTATTTGATCTTGCACACCTACAAATCAATCTGGTTCTGCACACCTGTGAACCTTAGACCTTCCACACACATATATATGCAGATCAATGATCTTACTTACCCATGTAGATCTCCTATCTTAGCCATGCTCACCTGATGACCAAGATCATACATACATGAAGAACCCTGTTGATTCTCCAATCCAGCACCCACACTTGGTACTGTGGCACTTGGAGGAACACACCATGCTCTCTTCTCTTTGAAGAAGCTTATATTTTTGCTCTCTTACTCTCTAGCACACCTTTACAATACAACCAATGAGTCTCTTAAATAGATCTCATGCAAACAATAATTAGACACCTAATTACAATAATTAGATCTGTAGCTTCTAGTCTAAATTTGGCTCTTGACATGCAAACACTTGGTTCATCAACTAACTGCCCGTAACACACGCATCTCAAACCGCACAGGTGACTGACGTCGGTCCCTATCTGCTTGGGGGTGTCGATGCCGACTGACTTCTGACCGACGTCGGTTGTCTTCCTATCTGTACCCTATCGACATCGGTTGGCTTGACCGACACTGGCGATTGACACTCAGCAACCTTCTCCAGCAACCTCCTCCATGTCTATAATAGTGAAGCTTTTAGCTCCACCACCTAACAATCTCCCACTTGGAGATAAACAGCTGCATTGTACTTGTACCTATACTCTGTCTAATCTATTTCTTGGCTTGTATCCCTCTTCAAGATCAATCCTGAAGACCACCCACCACACAACCTATGGTGCACCTCCTATCATCCAAGTAACCTGCCACATCTGAACCTACAAACCCATGTAGTGAAGTCTTGACCCTGCATAGCATGAATCCCTGCTACTGGTCCCTCTCACATCCCTGAGAACCCACTTCCTTGAATTGGCTCCTAACTCTCTAACAACACCCACTATTTGGGCAAACTCAGGTCTATACTAGACCTCATGTGATTTCGGACACTGAACTATCCAACCCTTAGTGTGCTCCGACTTTGCATCCTGCGTAATGAACCTCTTTAACACTGGATTCACATCAGCTCCCACTGGAGACAAAATCAACCTATGATCTTCCATGTCTCCCATGCTAAAGAATTTTGTTGCTCCAAATTCTTCATAGCAAACCACTGAACTAATCTTACCCTTAGCTCAGCAAAACCTTGTATGTACAAACTTGCTAGCAAACCATCCACATATAGTAACTAGATAATGTTGTGACCATCATCCACCTGGTAAGACAAACCATAGTAGTTACCCTGACATTGACTAAAGCCATGCTTTGTCATCCACCTATCAAACCCTGCACCACTGTCCTACAGCTTCCTCAAGACCATATGACCTGGTCTTCCATCTCACGTGTCCGTTCACTCTATTCTTCACCTAAGGTATCTATTCATCTCTATGCTTTCATATCGGCTGGCAACCCTACCAAATCTCTTGTTTGGTTTTGCATCATATTCCTGCCATGCTCCCACTGTTTCCTGGATCCTTCCTGCTCTACAGTCAACAACTAGTATAAAGAAGAGGAACAATGAATTTGAGGCTTACTTACACCTTCAATCCTCCATATGGGTGTTTGAGACTCCTTGACAGCTTGTTGTCTACCTAAAATCTATTACAATGACCGACCTTGGTCACCACACAGTCTGCATCCGATCGACATCAGTTCCCATGTGCCTATCTTGACTACCAACTCTGACGACATTGGTGTCTCCTATTGCCAATGTCATTCCTCCTAACCGACATCGATCTTACCTATTGCCGATGTCGGTCCTCCTGATCGACGTCAGTCTTACCCTGCTCGACATCACCGGCTTTGGTCTGCACATGACTGACATCGGCACCTGTCTGTTCGACATCGGTTCCCCTGACTGACATTGGTATCTGTGTTCACCTGTGAGTGATGACTTTTTACCTGTGAGCTCCTTTGAATCAAAACCCATGTCCAAACTACCCTGCTTAGAAGTATCCAGCCCCATCCACTGGTCTCTATCCACCATCTCCTCTAAGAACACCAAGGCTTTCCAGTTCTTAAGCCTATCAAACACATCTATATTCCACTTAAGAACATGCATCTCCTTATTGCTCATGTGACCAAGCCTACAAAGCCACGTCTCCACAACAGAAGAAGAATCAGTAATATAAGCAAGTAGATAAAGAGTACTTGCTTTCCTACCATTAGCTAATTCAAGTGCATCCACTGTGAGAGTTCTTGTGCATCTCTCATCACCCAAATTTCCTAAAGAAATTAGCCACGTCTCCAAACCTGGGACCTGCATGACCTCCTTCAACACCCATGTGTTGGCCGCTTGTGATTTTAGCTTCACTTCCCCTTTGCCAATTCTTTGACAAGGCTCACCAGCTCCTCTCCTTAGGGCTACATGGAAAGAGGCAACAGAATCTATTATCTAAGATTCAACTTTATCCAAGAAACCTCCCAGAGCATCTTGTGCAATAACACCTACAACATCTGCATCTTCAATTCCTTCATGATGATCTGCTACCAACCAACAATCTTCTTTTCCCTGCTCTTTCTTTCCATAGGACTGTAAGTGACCATTTGTGATTTTCAACTCCTCCATTCTTAGCTTACTTTCATCTGCCATTGCTCTACTCCCACTCAATCAGAAACCCCTGAGAGTGACCTGTAATCAAACACAAAACCTGCTCCCTATAACCTTAGCTCTGATACCACTTGTTGGTGAAAAAATAGAAGCACACAATTGATTACCAAGCAACTTAATATGTGGAAATTAACCAGAATACACAAGTAACTAGAATTCAGAAATAACACAGAATATGAGAGACAATACACAACTTGTATTAAAACTCTTCCAGAAGGAAATACAACAAAGAAGGCTGCCATAGTTCTTCTTCCTTACACACCTCTAGGGCTCCCACACCTCTAGGGCATAAACAGTAAATCTTCCCTCAAAGCTCTCTCTCTTAGGTCCCAACACACAACTCAAACACAGAGTTGGTGTTCACCTCCAACTAGCTAGTATCCACTACTGCCAGTACTCCTATGCTCCACGCACACCACAAGTGCTCCACGCACTCCAAGTACACAAACATACTTCAAGTAGATCTCCCCTAAACCTCCAACAACCTGCACCTCAATCTGATCTTACTTATGAAAGGATCTTCCTTGCCTTCCTCTTTGCTCTCTTTTTGAGTACACACTGTACTCCAAGTAGATCCCACCTAATCCTACTCCCTGTTGTGTTGCTATCCTATCTGATCTTGCACACCTGTAAATCAATCTGGTTCTGTACACTTATGAACCTTAGACCTTGCACACATATATATCTGCAGATCAATGATCTTACTTACCCATGCAGATCTCCTATCGTAGCCATGCTCACCTGATGACCAATATCATACATACATGAAGAACCTTGCTGATTCTCCAATCCAGCACCCACACTTGGTACTGTGGCACTAGGAGGAACACACCATGCTCTCTTCTCTCTGAAGGAGCTTTTATTTTTGCTCTCTTACTCTCTACCACACCTTTATAATACAACCAATGAGTCTCTTAAATAGATCTCATGCAAACAATAATTAGACACCTAATTACAATAATTAGATCCACAGCTTCTAGTCTAAATTTGGCTCTTGACATGCAAACACTTGGTTCATCAACTAACTGCCCATAACACACGCAGCTCGAACTGTACAAGTGACCGACATTGGTCCCTGTCTTCCTGGGGGTGCTAACGCCGGCTGACTTCTGACCGACATTGGTTGTCTTCCTGTCTGTACCCTACCGACGTCGGTTGGCCTGACTGATGCCGGCGACTGACACTCAGCAACCTCCTCCATGTCTGCATTAGTGAAGCTTTTAGCTCCACAACCTAACATCTATCTCTTTATATATATGCACTTTTCAAATTTTTATTTTTTTTAATCTCAATTTTAATGATTCATAATAATACATCTTTCAAATAAAATTTATAAAATGCAAGACATTTGTATCAATACACAAGTGTACTCCTAAACCTTGATCTCTTTCAATTTCAATCATTTAAATGCTTTTAAATTTCATATTATATGCAATAATTATATACTATAACATATTCTTATTTGTATGTTAGTCACTAGCAAAACACTCAAGTTGGGCTCAAGAAAAGACAAGGTGTGTTATACACACTCAGATGTGCATTTCTTCTCCTTTAAACCAGAAATTCTATTACTAAATTAAAGATAAGTAGGAAATCTAGACACTATTTATGAATTATATGGCACCTTAGTCTTGTACACTTTTCAAATACATATCATGGATGTACCTTTAGCTTCCATACTTTTTCTTCTACCAAAAGGCTCACATACATGATTTATATGGGCATCATTACTTATCCTTAGTATGACCAATGTTATTTTGATGACCCAAGCCTTATATCATGCCCAAAATGTTATAAACATGCTTATCTTCCATATTTTTAAGTTTTGTACCTACACCTATTTTCCACCTTCTTAGACACTTGTGTTTTAGTCAGATGCTTGTGTCGACACAAGTGTCATATCCCAATGCAATTACCCAGTGACCTAAAGTCATCAAATTTAAAAACAAAACATATTCTTATTATTAGCCTAAGAAGTAATTTAATGTGAGATATTCTCCAAAGGGATTGGTATAAATATAAGATCAACCTTCATTATTTTCTCACCTAGAAAATACCTAAAGATACCAAGGTACCTTACCAAAATCATTCTATCAAGAAATCAATTGAGCAAAGATTCCCTATTTTCTTTTATTTCCACATCAGTCATAGGGACAACACATCTAAAAGATTGAAGTACTAAAGGAGTGGCCTAAGAGAGATATTTTCAAAGTTACAAGTTAGGTTAATGTTGTAATTACTTATCACACATTTCATGATTCACACTCAATCCAACATATAGGGAAGAACTACATAATTTTGAGGCCCTCTTTAGAGTATTGGCCATATAAGAAATGCACATTGATAGAGGGGTCTTTGGGGAAACTCAACTCTGTGTTCCCACTAACCCATTTTTTTCAAACCCAATATATGAACTAGGGTCTTTTTATTTGACAAGGAGCAACAATCTATGACCCATATTTGAATACACTAAAATGAAGGTGACATAGAACTGAAAAGCATCCAAGTAGTCACATCCAGTTTTAGCAAGTATTTTTTACTTGACACCTACATCCAAGTTAGACAATTGCACCGATATAACCATCCTAGGTTGATGTAGGTTTTTGAGGCTATATAAGTTAAATTTACAAAATCAATGATTGTTTAAAAATCTAGATCCAATCTAATTTATACCTATTCCATATCTAGATCTATCTTAGAATTAGAACCAGCTAAGTTTCTTGTTTTCATTGTTATTTCAATATCTAACATACATGTACTTTATATCTTTAGCATCTCAATAAAATAAATTCAGTATATACTTATTTAAGTTTCAAAAATAATTAAATTGATTTAGAGATAGTTTACTATCCTTTTGCCCTAGGCTATCTATACTACTTTAACCATAGATTCCCCACATCTAGATTTTGGGGTTAAACACAAATGTGGAGAACATTGTTTCAAAATATGTCACCACTACAATTTGAATCTATGAAGCAATGTGCAATTCATGCCTCTATGGCATGACCCCACTAGTATGCCCCACCCTTTTAAGGTGAGGGGAAGTAATAACTGGTAGTTACCTTACCTCAAATGGATAAGATAACCATGTAAACTATGAATGTACCATGTATCATATAAAGGGAACATGTCCAGGTAGATATATCATAGAAGTGCATAGAATATGATCACATTAAGGCTTAAGATGCATGATATAGATCATGGAAACATCTAGAGAGTAACAATACAAGCTCAACAAGAAACCAAGCACACACACAAGATCACTCAAAAACAAGTCAAAATACAATGGTCCAAGGAGACCTCAAGTAAGGGTTATGTTAAAATGTCACATAATCGAAGGGACATCACTTAGTCAAATGTCCACAAAAGCAAGAATGAAATATTCAAGAGTCCATACAATAAGAAATGACATATTCAAATGTTAAGGAAGAAAATAAAGGCACAGGGGCCACAAATAATGGATCGTATTTAAATTATCAAACAAGCAAGACAATATCAAGGCAAGACACTCAAGAAAGTGCATGAATGAAAGCATAAGCAACCAATATAAACATAGAATATTAGACCATAGATCATATGTGTTAAAAAAAACATTCATAGCATATTAAGTACACTACAAAAGATATAAGCATGGATAAAGGCATATATAAGTACATAATATCAAACATGATAGTGTAAAATGACCATAGAATGTTATAACTTGGATGTATCCTGATCAAAGAAGAAGATGCCCCCAATGTCCACATGATATGAGTAGAGGGAAGACACAACATCTAAAAAATCATAGATCATATATCTTTGTATGCATTTATCACACTCAAAATATGCATGAAACACATTTGTATATAGAAATAAATGATATGTTATCCACTAACATGAAACTAACAACATATATGCCAAAGACCTAATAAAACATGTAAATGCAGAAAATAATTTTCGATTTTAGGATTTTTATTTTTTGGGTATTTTTGGAATATTGGAAAATAACTTAAGTTATCAAATGATCTTAAGAGGAGGATGAACATATTCTGGTAGTGGTAAATGTATAATCTATCTTGAACTAGGTCTGTCATATGTGTGCAGAGCATAATTAGAAAGTGTATCGTGTTGTTGTATTGAAGGGATATAGAGATTAATATATTATGCCTCTTTCTCTCTGGTGATGCTATATTTAACAACAATTTTAATTCAATATGCCTTTATTTCTCCTTTAAAATATGTCCTATGTCCTTTATCTTTACTGATATTCCATTACTTGTATATGTTCGTATGGTAGCTAAAGATATATTTCCTTTTTTGAAAAATTATGTAAGCTCACCTTGATGATCAAATGATATGAAACTATTGTTTCTATCAATCATTTCTCCTATTGAGTGTAACCATGATTTTAAAAGCATAATATTGTAAGTATTTAGATTATAAATATTGAGAAAAGTAATATAACATTCTTTTGCAGTAAATGAAAATCTTAACTGAATTGATCCCATACTTGTTGGAATAGCATTAGTTTCATCCACATGTTGAAAATTATTTTCAAGAGATTTAAGGAATGACATTAAAAATATTATTTCTTGATATTCCATAACCTTGATATCTGTAAATTTCTTCCCCTCAACATGAGTGGTGATAGTAAAAGGATCTTGATATGAGGAAAGGCTTGTTATTGCTCCCCTTATAACTAGATTTGTAACTTAATTTTTTACCTTGATATTTTTGTAACATTTCTTGTTCTATTTGTGAACTTTGAAAATTTTATTATTTTAATTATTGCATTTGTAAGTGGTTTTATTCTGAATTATCTTTGGGTACCTATATTTTCTATTTTGGCACTTGTGATTTATGAGAGGTACTCATAATGTGAGTGTTTTCTTGAGTGATGTATCAATTATAGGATCACCACTATCTTTGATACTTTGTATTTTGATTATTAATGCAACATAATAATCTTTATGATGTCCATGCATTCTATGGTACACACAATAGTACTTGGATATCCTTATAGGATATAAAGGATGTAATTTAATCACTTTATTTCAAAGAATGTATCTTAGGATTTTACTTGGAATCTTAGTGTCCTTTGGTATAATATTTAAATCACTTGTTTAAGATGTATTTTATTGTAGCTTTTCATTTAGATATGAAACCTTTCTAGATGAATATGCAAACACATGATTAACACTATCATGTTTTGTATTTTACATGTATGTAATCTGATTTTGTAACTCTTTTATTAACTTATTCATATTGTGATTAGATATTTTATGGTTCACAAACACAAACCCTAGGTGCTTCATATTGATTACCTTAATTTGAAACTATAAGATATACCACCTTACCACTTGGATAAGTGATAGCCTAGGCCTGGTTAGAGGGATGGGAGCTATCACCCTCCTTATGGTTAGGAGGAGGAAAATTTTCCTTTTTATCAATTGTAAACATTATTTTAGGAAAATAAATTTTTATTTTTGAAATATATTCAACAATTTAAGAGATCAAAAAAAATAGGGAAACCCTATAGTACACTAGGAGTTACATGGGAAAATATAGTGGTTGGGTTCACCAAATGATTAGCCCTATGTTTGGATAAGGATACTATGGGGTTAGGGTTAAGAATATATAAATAAATAAGCACAAGGGTGATAAATAGATCTATAGCATGACAATTAATTATAAAACTTAGATAAACATATATTGAATTGATTATGCTGAGATATGCTAAAAATAGAAAGTATATCTATGATAGGTGTTAAAATAATAATGAAAATAATATACTTAGTTGGTTATGATGATAATATGGATCTATATCTAGAATAGGGAGAAATTAGACTAGATCTAAATTCTAGATCAATGATTAAATTTTGTAAATTCAACTCTATAGTTTTGGCCACTTGCATCAACCTCAGATGGTTATGTTGATGCTTTTATCCAACCTAAATATAGGTGTCCTATACAGAATAATTGTTAGGTATATATGCAACCACTTATAATATACTATTTTTTATGTCTCCTTCACTCTAGTGTGCTTAAATTTAGATCATGGGTTATAGCCCCTTATCAAATAGTAAAACATTGGTTCTTCATCTTTATATTAGTTATGGCAAAATGGGTTATTGGAAACTTAATTTTGATCTTCCATAAAAATGCCTCTATCAATGAATGTCACCTACTTATCTAATACTCTGAAGAGGGAATTACACTTATGTAATTCTCCCCTACATGTTGTCTTGTGCTTGAATCATGCAATATGTGATAATCAAGTACAATAGTGACCTAGATTGTAACTTGGAGAATATGGCTCATGAAATGCTCCTTCAGTACTTCAGAGCTATAAATGTGTTATCCCTATGACTGATATGTAAATAGGAGAAAATATTGAATCTTTTCTCAATTAAATTCTTGATTAAATGCATTTGGTAAGTTGCCTTGTGAATAGGTAAGAAGTTGTTAGGTTTTTGATAAGTGAGGAATGAATGGGAATTGATCTTATATTTATATCAATCCCTTTGTATAATATCTATAATTATATCACTTAAGCCATCCATAGGAATACATTTCATTTGAAAAATTTATGACCTTAAGGATTTGGACACTTGTGTTGGGTCAAGACACTTGTATCAAAGTAAGTGTCTAATTGGAACATAATTATTTGGGAAGCAGAAAAGTAGGTATAGGGATAGAAATTGCAAAGATGGAATATAAGTAGGTTTACAATATTATGGAAAAGATAAAAGGCTTGGGTCATTAGAATGACATTAGTCAGACTAAGAGATAAGAAATGAGCACAAATAGATATAAGATGTAAGCCTTTCAGCAATGATAGAGGTCTAAAACTGATAGGAATAACTAAGGTTTGTATTTACCAGGTGTACAAGACTGAGGTGCTATATAATTCAAAAATAGTGTCTATAAGGAGATGTTAAGTTTCATGAGTCAATTAAATAATGGGATGCCAATTTAAGCTTCATCATCAAGGCTACCATCTTTAAGACATACCGACATCTAAATTTGATGTTTGCACTGATGTAACTCTAACTCAAAACTATCTAAGTACCAAGAGGGCCCCCTTAGTATAATAAAAGCAATAAATATAAGGCTTAGTGAAAAAATTCACAAATTAATAGCATAAATCTATCCAAGTTCTTATGGATATAATAGTTATAGGTGTGTTCATACCTCAAGTAAAAATTGTCACTAAACCCTTCATTGAGAATTTTTTACAGGTTGTAGCTAATAGATTTAAGGTAGCAATGAAGAGCACCACTTACAGGATGAATGAATAGATATTATAGTTGATCACATATACCAAGGATAAGGTGGCTTAAACAAAGAAATTACATGTCTCTTTTAAATATTATATGGTTTTGCACAAAAAATTCATGGATAAAATCCCATTTTTATTCATAAGGTCCATCATTGATTTTGAAACTATTGAGCTGGATTTTTTAGTAAGCATGGTTGAGTACAAATAGTTATAAGGACAATGAGATTTGGCAATTTTAGTGGGATCCTCCACAATTTGGGCTCAAATTTTGACACCTCTACCTAATTTCCCTGAATATAATATATTATACCACTTAGTCTAATAAAATCAATAAATATAAGGCTTACTAAAAAAATTCATGAATTAATAGCATAAATCTATCCAAGTTCTTATGGATATAATAGTTATAGGTGTGTTCATATCTCAAGTAAAAATTGTCACTAAACCCTTCTTTGAGAATTTTTTACAGGGTGTAGCTAATAAATTTAAGTTAGTAGTGAAGAGCACCACTTGTAGGATGAATGAATAGATATTATAGTTGATCACATATACCAAGGATAAGGTGGCTCAAACAAAGAAATCACATGTCTCTTTTAAATATTATATGGTTGTGCACAAAAAATTCATGGACAAAATCCCATTTTTATTCATAAGGTCCATCATTGATTTTGAAACTATTGAGCTGGATTTTTTAGTAAGTATGGTTGAGTACAAATAGTTACAAGGACAGTGAGATTTGGCCATTTCAGTGGGATCATCCATAATTTGGGCTCAAATTTTGACACCTCTACCTAATTTCCCTGAATATAATATATTATATACTTTTACAAGACCAATGCTCATCACCCAACCATCTATAATGGCTTCACTATCACCTTAGAAAACTATTGTCTCTTCAACTTAGACTCTAGCACTATGGTTATGCATGCTACGTTAATCAGGGGTTCCACAGTGTCACTTTAGTTCTTAGAATTAAAATTGAAAGTGAATCAATAATTCTAACTAATACTTCATGCAATTCTTGTTCTATTTTTAGATACAAGTTATTTTATGTGGAAAAAGGCTTTTGTGCCTAAAATTAGATTATATTTAATATATATTGTATTCATACACAACCTATGTGATTTTTGACATACAATCCTAAATTAGACATTATTAAATTAGACTGAGCTTCGAGGATTAGGCATCCCATCCCAAGCTTTAATTATATGTTCTAAAACATTGTAATTATACGTTCAAAATTTTATGTGGCTTATTACGAATTTCTATTAACTTAATATAATTCACAATAGGTTGAGTGAATGTTTGTGAATTATTCAATTTAACAAATTGTTAATTTGAAAGCTTATTGACTATTGATCATACTTATTATTGGTTATAGGTAGGGATGTGCTATGTAGTCTACTTCTAACCATATTTTTGATGATAATTATTGAGTATATTACAACTATTTCCTTTGAGGTTTAATTGTGTTTGTATGTCTATTATGTTAATGATAATTTATAGTAAGTATTATTTCTTGGACATTTGCTTAGCCTAAGATAGAGGAAGTTAATTTGGAAGGGCTTATTTCTTAGTTGAGTCATAAAACCCTTTATTTTATACCCTACATTTCCCTCCTTTTTCATGTTTTTGATTAATCCACGTTAGATTAGACCACCCATCTATCTCATGTATATTTTAAACTCACATCATATCTAAACCATCTAAGGTAAACAATCACTCCACTCACTGTCATTCTACCACATGGTTATTTACAAAACTGATACCCATAACTCATGACATGGAGTGAATTTTAGAGGTTTCAATGTAATATTCCATTAGTGTATATAAAACCCACATCAACAGTAATTTATTTGATGCTATAAAGAGGGCCCATAATCTTTTATTGTTAAAGATTCACTTGAGTTGAGTACGTTGGATCATGTAGTAAGGTTAACAAGGGATAATTTTAATTATGATCTACTATTGTTATCACCTTTATAGGTTCATCAAAGACCCAGATCAGATACAGGGGTCCCTAGGAGATCTTTTATCCAGCCAAATTCACCAACCCAAGGGAACTAGCCTCAATGTTTTACTATGGCCTAGTTAGCTGATTTAACCCTCATTATTTTTGGTGTTGTCCATGATCTTCCTAGGAACCCAAAGAAATATCTTCCTTCATTTTCTCCCTCTAGGGGATGAATTGTAGAGTAACACATGAAAGCTTTCAAAATTAAACTAGGTTTGTTAAACGTAGTTCATGAGGATGTTTCACGTAGAATATTCCCATTTACAATGTAATATGTTGCATGTGAATGGTTCTTCAACCTTTCAAAAATTTCAATTATGTCATGGGCTCAATGTCATGACACATTTATGGCATAATATAAATAAGTTACCAATCTCGACATGATATACCAACACTTTAATAACATGAGATTGCAACCCAATGAACCAATTAGATCCTTCAACACAAGATCTCAAAAAATATGTAGCCATGTGGCTACTACCTATAAACCTGATGTTTCTTTAACACATGAAATGTTTAAAAAATCCTTAGATCCTATGACTATAGTATTCCTAAATAGAGATATGAACATTAATAACTTAGCAAGTGCATATACTAAAGCTATTAACATTTATAGGTAGCTGAAACTCAATTACATTCCATACCTAATATTGATCCAAAATTTATAGTATTGAATCCTATTCTAAATGTCAATTAGAATGTCATAGCAAACAATCAAAACTATGTTTTAAATAAATTGCCTCTAACTCATGTTATACCAATCCAAAACCTAAGTTTTCTAAATAATCCTACACATGTCTAACCAACAAAATTAGAATTAGGATTTGGTCCTAGTCAATGCCTCTACTACATAAGGGACAACTTCTGCTTCCACCAAAATTTAGTTAGATTCCATCCAATGCATGGTGTAGAAACTTAGCAATGAGTTTGTTTCTAAGCAGCATAAATGCCTAGAAAATACTATAGGGAAATCACCTAATACGAAATTTTCATTTCAAAGTTATAAAATACCATTCAACACATTAGGTAATAATTTGGACCCTTAACCTAGCAAATTTTCTAGGATGAATATTTGTGAGCCAGCTTTACCTAACTGGGATAGCATCCATAGCACTGCCTAGCATGCCAAACTAGACTATATAGAACTTTATATTAATTTTGAAATATTTCAAAAGAATATGGAAGTATATGAGGTGGTCCCAAATCAACCTAATTCATCCTCATTCGGTGTCACTAATACTTCTAGTATAGACATGGTAATTGAGATATATGATTTTCCATTCCCTGTTGAGGATGAAAATGAACCAAAAGATAACACAGATGAAATTCATGTTTTTTATCAATTTTAGAGGAAAAAATATAATCTGAGAAGCAAGAATGAACAACCTACCATAACTTATACACCTCTAAATAACAACACAACCACATATCCCCTGATCCAAATGCTAATAACAATGCACCTCTTGAGATGGGGAATAATCAATAGCATCAATTTGATCAATACATAAAGAGTGGATATAATATAGTTAAGGATATGACTAAAATCAAGGTTAAAATTAATTCTCATGAGCTAGCTTAAATCATATAATAAAAAGATATTTTTCTCAAAGATTTGACTATCAAACCATCCATTTACAAATCAAAAGTTGTAAATGCAAATACAATCATATATAAAGACAAACATGAGGTCCTACCCTTTCTATTGATAGTCAAAATCTTTGGGAAAAATATGCATAATTGCTTAGTTACATCAGGTACCTCAGTGAATGTAATGCTATAGGGATATGTAAAATACTAGGGTTGACCCTAAATAAGTCCAAAAGAGTAATACTACAATTGGAAAAATATTTAGTCCCAGTTGTAAGAGAGTTATTAGATATTCACATGTAACTTGCCTCTAAAGTCTAAACCATATGTCCAATAATATGTTGGTATCTTAAAATTTGGCATTCATGAAGCTTATGCATTAATATTAAGTCATGACTAGTCAAAAACACTAAATAGATACATGGTTATTTACTTTTAACACATGTGGTTTCCCTGGAAATGAGTAACTAATCAAATCAGGGTTGATAGGAAACCAAAAATAAAGCATATAATCACATATTATAATGCCAAAAATGAAATAAAAAACTTTTCTTCGTCACATATATGGGTTTACACCTTCACAACTAATCTTAAAAGACATGAATGAGAATTTTAAGGTCCTTCACAGTTATGGACCTTACATTTTGATGGTGCTCAATATAAATAGGGCTCTAGTGTGGGTATAAAATTGATTGGTCCTGATGGGAGGCAATACCTTGCTACTTTTTGGCTATAATTTTCATGTACTAATAACTGTGTAGAATATGAGGCTTTAATTATGGGGCTCCAATTCACATTGAAACATAATGTCAAGCAATTATTGATGTTTGGAGACTCAATGTTGGTTGTAAATAAGATCTAGTGTTGATACTAATGTAAATTTTCATATCTCAATAAATGTAAACATAGAGCCTGGGATCTGATAGAATCATTTGAGGATTTTAATATACAATCACTCTTTAGGGAGCAAAATTAGATAGTTGATTCCTTGGCTACCTATACAACCAATTTGGATCCACTCCAAGAATAAAAAATGCAAAAATTATTTGTGGAACTAGTGTCATGTCCTTCAGTTATTGATAATGTTGATCACTTTAAAGTATTTGATGATGACCAATATATTAATCAGTTCATGGCCGATTCTAGTGCCTTTGACTCTCAAATTATTTATGAGAATTAGTTTAACCCCATTAATAAATAAGATAAGTAATATTATGGTATCCTTAAAACAAAATAAGATACCCAAAGGAAAGGTATCCTTGGAATGGCTCTTTGACATGGATTGTCAAGTTGATAAATAGAAATAGTCTAAGACCAATTAATCTGATTTTGCCAAGGTAAATCTAGGGACATATGAGTAGCCCTATATAGATAAAATTGGGTTGAGTTATATAGAACAAGAAAAGTAAAGGTGAGGAATTTACTAATAGAATATAAAGATGTGATCACTTGGACTTATGAATATTTAAAAGTTTCTAACCCTAGAGTTATCACACATTATACCACTAAAAGAAGAATATATGTTCAAGCATAGTTACGAAATCTAGCCAAATATGGATAAAATCCAATTGGATCACAATTTTTTGGCTAGCCCAAATAAGTTCATCTAAGTCAGCCTTTTTTTTTCAATTTTCAATTTTTATTTTTTATTTATCTAGGTTTTCTATAGAAAAAAGCCTGGAAACCATAAATATGATATAATATTAACATTTTATTTTTATTTTATTAATGTTTTTCATTGTATTTGTCATTTTTGCATATTCATAAAACTATGTTGACATATATATTCCATATCAAATTTTTCTAAGTTTTTTCAAGAATTTTAGATTTTGAATTTTTTGCCCTCCGAAATAAATCTAAATTTCTGAACTTGGTAACTATCCCTTCAAACAAAGACAAATAATAGTTAATTTTATTATGTATCCTCTTATCCAAAAATATGTCTATAAATTTCTAAAATCCAAAATTATATTCCCCATTAGACATTCTACTTGGGTAGCCAACCTAGTCCTTGTACAAAAGAAAAATGGGGAAATAAGATTGTGTGTGGATTTCAGGAACCTCAACAGGCTTCAAAAAAGGATAATTATCCCTTCCCTTACCTATATTAATTAATTTATATAGTCAATGGGTAAGAGATTATGTCCTTTCTAGATGTCTTCTCACCAAGTATTAGTATAAAATGATGACAGAATGAAGACCTCCTTCATTACCAAGTGGGGAGATTTTGCATACAAAATAATTCAATTTAGACTAATCAATGTAATTGATATGTTATTCTGGGCCATGGATTTTTCCTTTCAATGAATTATTGTAAAATGCATCATCATCTAAATGGATGAATTGATTTTCTTCTCTAAAGATAGAATAGATCATGTGACCCACTTGCAGAGAGTATTTAATACATGCCAAAGATATGGGATCTCCCTGAACCCAAAGAAGAGTATTTTTAGGGTCATCAAAGGTAAATTATTGAGCCATGTTATCACCAAGGAATGAAATTCCATTGATCTAGACATATTCTATGCCATTTCAAAAATTCCATATATTAACAATAAAAAACCTCAATACAAATATTATCAAGCCACTGAATGCCATATTGAAGTAGGATGAAAAAAATGAATGGACAATAGAGGTAAAGAAATCATTCCAAGATGTCAAGACTACCATTGCCAAAGCTCCAATTTTAATCAACTCATATTTGAATAAGGATTTGTTCTTGTATATATTTGCATCAAAATATACTATAATAGTAATACTCACATAAAATGTAGATGATAGTGAACATCCTACTACCTTTATGAGTATTAATATGAAATATGTAGAGCTCAAATATTCCATGATAAACAAGTAGATATATGCTTTGATCAAGGTTATAAATAAATTTAGACATTATGTCTACAAATTAAGACATGATATTGTCTCAAACCCAGCAGTCAATCTTAAGCTTGGAGAAAATGAGTTAGGAGGGAGGGATCAAGTGGATGGCCAAGTTGTAGGAATTTGACTTGGATATCAGACATGATAAAATGGTAAGAGGGAAAGGTATCATCTAGATAATATAAAATATTCATCCATGTATATCTATTAAATAGATCAACTGGTCTTAGGTACTAGTAGGTGACTAGTATACTCAAATTATTCATTATTTGCTCACATGCACATGCCCTCCTAAACTAAATAGAGAACAAAGATGAGTGCTTGGGCTCAATTTAACACACTAAATGATAAATAATGGAGTTCTATATCATAAAAATTATGAAAACATCTATCTGAGGTGTGTATCTAGAGAAGAAATTGCATAATGGAGTTTGATAACTTTCACCAGAAGATTGGAAGTGGACATCCCTTAAAGAATGCTTCTACACACAAGATTTTGAGGATGTGTTATTATTGACCTAATATTTTTAAATATACCACAACCATGTTAGAAACCATCACCAATGTCAAGTATTTGGAAAAATAGAAATATATGCAAAAATTCCTTTGCAGCCTATAATTGAAGGGTGACACTTTGCATAGTGGGGCCTAGATTTGTGGGGGTCATTAATCCTAATTCATTAGTTAGACATAAGTTCATATTGATATCCACAAACTATTGAACCAAATGGATAAAATAAATAGGAATTAAAAATTATAGAACCTAGGATGTAATCAAATTTTTTTAAGAGAACATCTTAACCAAATTTTGAACACCCATTTCTCTAGTATGTGATAATGGTCAAGATTTATAAACTACATAGTTCATAAAAATGGCTTATAACAATCATATTATTATCAAATTCTCTTATAACTATTATCCAAAAGGAAATGGGGTAGTACAATCTATAAATAAAAACTTGATGGATGCCATAAAGAAGCTAGTGGAAGATAAACCAATAGAATGGAATCTATTTTTGAAATACACACTATGGGTAGATAGAACAAGACACAAAGAGGACCTCAAGGCTTCACCTTTCCTATTAGTATATGTACAACAACTAGTGTTTCTAATTACTCTTAAGTTTCCAACATACCAATTCATGCAAGACTATATGGAAGAAGATAAATGAATTTAGTCATGATTATTAGACATATCCAAATGCAAGATGCACGAATATAATATTTACACAAATTTTGCGAACATCAAGATATTTTCAAGAGATGGTTCGATAAAATATTTAAAATCAATATCTTCATAATTACAAACTTAGTGCTCTTATGGGATAAATCACATGAAAATAAGGGACAACATGACAAGTTTATTCCTTTATGGATTGGGCCATATCAAATACCATAAATTATGGGTGATAATGTTTTTCACTTGAAATATCTTTAAGGTAATAATTTAAATTTTCTAATTAATGGGTAGTTTCTGAAACATTATTTCATGGTTGCTCTAATTAGAGACATTCATAGTGACTATGAGTTCTACCTTACTAGTAGGGTTAGAGTATATTTCCTAATTTCTTAGAGTACATTTCCTAATTTCATAGATTATATTTCATGCTTTCATAGATTATATTTCATGATTTATTAGATTAGTTTCTTCAAAATCAGAGAAGTCAAGATCACTCCTTATCAAATCACTAAAATTATCTTAAAAATGAGGACCAAATCATATTCAAATAGTGCTTGTAAAGATTAATTTAGGTGTATTTGAGGTTTTGAGTTAGGACATATGTCATGGTTAAATTGAGATTTTATCTGAATGGAATGAGTTCACAAGAACTGTGGAAGTTACTTTGATGTTTCCAAGCAAATTTTAGAAATACTTCTCATTTTGAAATATCAATTGCACATTTACATGCTTAAAATTTGTTTGAGAGATAATAAACATTGAGAAAGATAAAATATGAGTGAAGTATCTGATATAGAATGATTTTTTTCGTCTACACCAAGCCAATGATGGTTCCCAATCCTCCTTCTAAGAAAGGATAAAAAATAATGAAATAATAAAACTCATGGAAGAGGGGTGATTTAAGTAATCTCTATTGGGAGTATGGACGTTTGTCTGGTAGTAGATAAATGCTTAGAGTGGGAAATAAAGGTATCTATGTTGTGGCTGTAGATGTATGATTACAACAGAGCAATGCCTAACTTCCCAAACCTTGTACTTAAGAGCTAAAAACAATATAGAAAGGGACAAAGACACCTCACCTTTTGTTTGATCTTTGTTAAAAATCTCATAACAAGAGGAAATAATTTGCATAAAATCACACACAATCTAAAAAATGAAAAGGGTTAGTATGTTGCATGAATATGTTGAATTTTCTTTCATTTGTCTGATTTATTTATTCTCTTCTTATAAAATCTATAATTTTTTCATGATGTATGAGCTAGGGATTTTGGGTTTTCAAATAATCTAGAGTATTTTCCCACCGAGTTGCCATTTGTTGTGACCAACACCACCCATTTTAAAATTTTCAAACAAGGACTCACTTTGGTCAAAACTCCATATTCATGTCTTATTTTGAAATAAGTTAGTCCAAGTCCAAGCTATCAGTCTTTATCATAGGTTTCAGTCAAAATCAAGATTGATATTTAATTATTATCATAGATCTTTGACTCTTGAATTTAAATATTTATCAAAATCAGGTTTTGATTTGATTTTGAAATAACTAAACTAATAAGGTGTTTATTTAAGGTTAATTTATCTTTTACAACTTATATTAACTACATAGGTTGGCAAAGCTTTTTTTTGCCAGGTCTCTTTTGCACTCAAACAATCATAAAATCCAAGAGTTGAGGAATATTGTAAGTGTTCAAATAACGTAAATGGATGAGAACAACCACACATCACACTTCATATTCCTCAGGGATAAAACTTCAAAGTTATAAGTTTATTTTTGGTCGACTAAGTAAGGACTATCCATGAATGCAAGCATTTAATTTCTATGAATTTAGTAATGCTAAATATAATATTAAAGAGAATGATTACCACATAAAACAAAAGTTATTCAACCTAAATTTCACACCATTAGGCCTTAGGGAATATACAAATGATATGAGTGTGTTTGATATTGGATCTATTTATGTAAGTGCTCGAGAATATGGAATGCCAATTTTTATTTCAAAAGTGCAAAGACAATACAAAGTGAAGGTAATGGGAAAATGGTGAATGGTCATTTTTGTGTCAAAAAAAAATGATAAAGTTGTTAGCCATATTCAAATCTCATTGAAAAAATATGTTTTTTGACTCAAGTATGCACAAAAATGGGATATAATGGTAAATGACTTAGAAAAAAGAGCACGGTATAACGTAGAAGGTAATCTTTCAAATGATAATAAGGATAAAAAAGGAATCAATTAAAATAATGATGAAAATTCACATAAGGATTCCAAGTGGTAATAAATGAATGATAAAACACATGATAAAAATGCATAATTTATGGGTGCACAAAATATTGTCAAATGGTAAAAACTCTTTCCAATACATTTGTAAGGAATTACAACCCCTAGATGTTCGCTTTAAGAAATATACAATGAATCATTATTGATAATTGGAAATAAAAAAGTATGTCTCACAAGAAGATGCATATGAAAGTGTGCCCCACTGCATGGTTATTTCTAAAGATCATGTTATGGTTCTTGTTTTATACTTGTTAACTTATGAAAAAAATAGTGTATGTATGTCTTCTCATGATACAAGAACTTTAAACTATAGTGGTATATAATTATATGATACAAATTCTTTATCCCATTTAATTTTTATATGCATATAGTTGTCTTATGAAAATAATATCTATACTATGATAATTTTATCCACTTATTGATATAGGTTATATTTCATACATACATAAATTTCAAAATCAACGTAGATGGAGTGGAGTGGAAGAAATTTCAAAATATCCAACAGGTGGGAAATGACATAAGGGGAAAAGGATGGAGGGGAGGAGAATGATCCAAACCCAAATCCAAGTGTGTGAGGCAAGGAAAGGAATAAATATGTTTAATCACTTTGGGTTGACAACTTGGTCAGAACTAGAACACCTATTATTTCAATCTAGGCCCACTATGCCTTAGTGTGTAAGCTTGGTTTCATGGTTGCCTTGTAAAAGGTTGAGTCATCCCTAGGGGTTATCAAAGTGGATGCACTAGTGAGTCCCTTTCAGTGTGATTTAGTATTGTGTTTTTTCTATCGATGTGGTCGAGTGGGGTGTGTCCCTCGATTCAAGTTATGTTATGCTTAGTTCAGGCTGGATTATGATTTTCCTCCCTTGATGGTTTTAGCATGGTTTTCTTGGATGATTATTTAGAGTATGGATTTATCTAATTATGAATTAAGGATTTATCACTGTGTCTCCCTTGGTGCTTGGTCTTATTGTCACACATGGCTTTTGATAGCCATGATCGAATTATCAAACCCTTATTTGGTCGTCTCCTATTTTTCTAATAGGCAAAATATTTGGTGGTGTGGTTTCTTAGTTTTATGTGTTATGTTTTTGGGATGAATCCTAAACATTTTGGTGGTTTTTGATCTGAGGAATCATTTTGGTTTAGCATGTATTTATTTTTGGTATTGAGTTCTTTTGTTTGCTAGATGAGGGAGTCAAAACCCTTGAACTAGTGTCCCTTGATAGGTGATAGGGAGCCTTGTTGTGGGTGGTATCTAAATTGGAGGAGATATGTTGTTTTATTTTTGGATGATAGAGGAATCCACTCCTTTACTAGTTTAATAGGGGTGGATGTTAAAGGATTATGCACTATTATTTTTCTTGTCAAGGTGGAGGATAGAGGAACCCACTCCTTTGTCTTGGTGGAAATGGGTGTTAGATAATCCCACACTATGGCTTCTTATGCCTATATGGATAATAGAGGAGTCATTTTCTTCAAAACCTTAGTTTACTTTAACTTTTCTCTTTTGAACATTGTTCTTTAGGGGATTTCTTTCTTGGTAGCCCTATTTTTTTTGTGATCTATGTCTAGTTACAAGATTCTAATTTTAACAGTATGGGGACCTAATTATTTTGACTAAAAATCAGAGGAGGAACTTGGAAAGATTGAGAAAATTCAAGCCCCTGGGTCTGAACCCTTGGACCTAAACCCTAAATCTATTATACATGGAATAAATTTGAAAGTAGTAGCTTTGGAAAAGGATCCAAATGTTTCATTATTATATAGAATAGTTACTTAGAGGGAGGTTCTAGATTTGGAATCGGTAGCCTCTAAATAACCTATCTCTAGTGATGAGGCACTAGGGATAAAAATAACTATCTTAAGGGCGGATCTAATGGAGCACTCAAAAGACAAACATGAGACTTTTTAATCTATTTAAATTTATATCCCTCTTTACCTAAAACTGGCAAAAGACAAGGGGGAGTGGACTGAAGTTCAAAAAAAGAAAAAGTGAAACATTAGCAGTCTAAAAGCCTCCCAACATGACCCTTCATGTTAGAGGGTAGTAGTTTTACAAAGGATGTGTGGATGTTTCACGAAAATAGATTGAAATTTGTTTAGTTTCTTTAATAGTTTGTCTAATGTTGGTTTGTTTTTGCTACTAGTAAAGGAGTTGGACACACAATTTTAGTAGAAGATTGTTTGTTATTGGTTGGTTTTTTATTATAGGTAGGAGTGTATCCTTTGGTAGGCTTAGGTTTAGATAACTGATGGTTGTTTGGTTTCACATGGGCCATTGGTTAAGGCATCCCATTCAAGCTTAAATTTTTCTATCTTTTGTAAAAGGTTACAGGACCTCCCAAAACATGTATTTTTCCCTATCAAATAAAAAACATTACATACATACATGCTACTAATGGTATTATTTTGATAGATATGGGATCTAAAAGTATATACATATGAATATGGATCTATAGTTGGTTGGGACACCATTCATGCTCACTATGGGAACATTTTAGGGGCATCTCCTAACAATGCTTCTAGTTTTAAATTTCCTAGTTTTCTTCATCAAATTGAGATTTCATGTGATTATATATGTCCTTGTCTATCTTACTTATTGCATGTAGCTTTGTGCGCTTAGTGATTATACATACACTCATCTTCATATTATACCTTATTTATCTTTAGTGTTTCTTTGTGCTTATTTATATGTGTGCTTTGTTTCTTCTATTTTTCTTTGATTCTATAGTGTTTGGAAATTTTGCTTCATGTGCTTATTATTTGGCATGTCTTTCTTATTTGCCCTATGCATAATGTGTTTATCATGTGCTTATTATTTTACATGCTTATATTTCTTAGTGTGTGTTTGGTGTGCCTTTATTGCTTACTTTATTTTCTCCATGTTTTTATATTATTAGTGATATGATCTATATAATGTATAGTGTATGCACGGGTTAGGCTAACCTACAACTATCCTTTTTCACTCATTAGATGAGAACTCAAATAAGGTAAATCAAATAAAACATGTGTATACTTGGATGATATGTTAAGGACCAATGATATCTATAAATCTAGTAGAGGTTAACCTATGACTCAATGTTAAGAGGAAAGGGTTTCAAAGCCTAAACCTATGACACAAGGATATAGTTCTCAATAGACCTCAACAAAGGTGAATGGTTGTAACCATTGTTATAAATATTCAAGTAAATCAAATGGTTTTAAAAGGGTATAAACTAAATTAAAATATGGGTTATAATGGTTTTAAAGGGATACAGTGAAACAGTCAATCAAATGAGGTCTATGTAACCTAAAGTGATTAATGACAAGTCTAGGAAATCTTATATCTACACTAGCTTATTCGATAGAAGGAAGAACCTAAATAAGGATACACACACATACATCCATAATATAATCAACAAAATAATATCTAATCTATTAATTAAATAAAGAAAAGAGTGTAGGGATAAAAATACTTACCTTGGGGTGAATCTGTCAATGCTTCAATATCCCCGTTGGCTTAAGTGGAGGTTTACAAGTGAATGTCATAGGTTAAAGACCTCAAATGGTTAGATGAAGACCTAAATATTCTTAATTAAGAACTCCCAAAAACTCTTCCTACAAAAATTAAATGACACCATAAGATAAGTTCTCCAAGATAAAGTTCTAAACCACTAACTCTCCCAATTAATTCATTGGGGTAGAAATGTGAGCACAAGAACAATGTATGAATGTGATATGATATGATAATAATGTATTTTTACCCCTATATATGGTTATAATACCAAAAACCAACCCTTAAACTCTAATTTGATAATATTGACTAGATCAATGTAGTTGGAAGATGTTGAGTGGCATACTATTGTATCATCTAGGGCCAATACATTACAAATGTTAGATGTCATACTCATAATTGTATTGAGTTGGATGATATAATACAAGAAGGATAAAGGCACAAACTAGACAATATTGGTCAGGCCAATACTGTAGGATATAGGGAAACTAAAAAATTTGGATAGCAAGTAGAAGGAAGGGAAAGATAGATACAAACTTAAGGGAAGTTAGACTAATAGTAGTGATGGTGTAAGATGAAATAATTCCAACATCTCTTACAAATTACCATGATCCATTCCCACCCCATTCCCATTGCACCCTTTAAGGTGTGCACTTATGGGGAATGATGTGTCAATAAGCCACTAAAAAAGAAAGAATCAGTAGTTGATAAAGTGAAAATATTAGTTGTATACACATAATATTTCTTGATTTTCCATTATCCATATCGTGTATATTTTCTTATATTTTTGCATACATTTCCATGATTCACTTCATGTGTTTATTATGGAAGGCTCCATGTGTATGTTTTGCTTAAATATATTTTTTACTATGCTACTTATATTGGGGCATGTTATTTTTAGTGATTCATTGATTACACATGGCCCATCGGTGAAAATGGCCATTACCTTATTGATTATATATTTCCCATAAAGGAGTATCTTGATTATAGACTATATTGTTCACATATTAGGAAAAGTTATCAATATTTTGATTAGATTGATTATATATTTCACAAAAATTATTATATCTTTCCCTTATTAGATAAAATTATCACCACTTTTCCTACATTGACTATTTCTTATACTCATATATGTTGTGTTTTTTCACAATTCACCAAAAACCCTATGCCACTAACATGCATCATAAAGATAATACTAGTCTATTATATTACCCTATCACACAATTTTTAATTAAATACTCACCTGAGATGCATAGAGAGATTACCAAATCTATTGGATTGGATGACAAAGATGGGAAGTAGATGGTAGCCATTAATGTACATGCAAGGTATTCTTAATAACCTTTGACAAGAACTATACTAGAAAAAAAGGAATCATTTTTTTATGAACCTAAAATATAATTATGTAAATATGCCAAAATATAATGGAGATTAATGAAAATATATTTTCTAGGCTAAGATGCCCAAATATGAAATATATTCATAGATTCCCTTAAGGTACGAAAACACCATAGATATTCGTTATATATAAGGAATCACTTCACTTTCATAGGCCTCTTTGAGGGGGAAACCTCCTTATTAGATTATACACTCCAATTACAATAATTATTCTTGGTTCCATTACGCAATGATATTATCCTCCTTATATAAACCCCATTATGATAATATATGGGTATATCACCAATCCATATGTAGGCCAACTCACTACCTAATATAATCAATACCATAAGTTACCCATATATATGGGTATGTCATTAATCCCTATGTAAACCAATTCATTTACTAACATAATCAATACCATAATTTATGCATACAAATAAGAGGATATGTATCTATTAGTCTAAATTTTGGTTGATTTGATTTTATGACTCGCCCAATATAAAGTGACACAAATTTAGCAATAATGGGAGAAATCGTCGTTGAGATGGTGCTTTTCCTCTGTGTTTGAGATGGGTATCTCCCTCATAAGATATGGGTTTTTTGGGATTTTTGTGTACGTTTAACTGGAAATCATAAAAAGTAAACAAAAATGGGAAATAGTGGAAGTTGAAAATGGAATAAAAATGGAGGAAAATGGAGATGAAAGTGAGAAAACCAAGTAGAATGAATGCAGAATCCTGCCAGGGTAACTTAGAAATAAATGAAAGGGTTAGAAATTATTCCTCTCACACAAAATTGGACATAGGATTATCAAATGTAATTGGCATATAGGTTTTTCTTGGAAGCACAAACTCTCCTCAAAACTTGGATTGGGTACACTTGGTAAAAAGCCTAAACACAAGGTTTATAATGCAAAGTAGGGAAACACCATGATTTGTACACAACCAATAAAAAAGTGAAAAAAAATTATGGAGTCTCTATCTATGAATAGAAAATATGGAATTCATAAATAAATAAAATCAAAATCCACAAAGCCCAAGAATGATCTCATCCGCTTGATTGCATTTAATTTATTGAATCCAAGAAATTACATAACCCACATAAGGTTGAAAGTAGCTCTTCTATAAGGTATTAAAATAAAGAATAACCTATAATAATGATCCAAATTTTCTCTTTTGTAAAATACATTTTCCCACAAGGAAGTTGAAGAGTCATCTTTTGGACTAAGTCAACCTAGAGCTAGAATTCATCCATGTTGAATGTTTACTATTTGTGCATTTTACAACATTACATATACCTGTGCTTATGCATTTAAAATATATAATTAATTATAAAATTCATTCATTTACTCAATGACTCTAAAACATAGATATTCCAAACATGTCTTTTTATGACTTTAATTAAAATAAATTAATTCTAAAAATAATTAACAATTTAATTAAGTCAATTAATTTTAGCTTAAGCCTATTAATAGTGTCTTCAAATCCATTTCATGTGAACTTACTTTTAGTGTTTCCTTTTCTATTGGGATATGGATTCGAATATTGAATTACAAAGCACTAAACAATGAATATTTCTCTAATAGATAGTGAAAATTTGGATGGCCAATTTTCTCTACAATAGTTGGCTCTAACTATGGGACTGCATTCCCTCCCATAATGTAGCTAAGCTCCAAAAATCATTGGTAACTTGTGCTTCATCCAACTTGTAAATGTGAAGAACACTCATGAATATTCATCCAACCAATTAGCAACTAGTTTAGCAATCCCAATCATATGGGAATGAACATGTGTTAACAAGCCAAGTCATATTTATTTACACTCCTTATAACACATGTTCTCAAGTCTTGATCTGGTCAGCTAGCAGCTAGTTTATATATCTCAATAGTATGAAAATGAACACACATTGTCATGCAAATTCTACCTATTAACCTATTTTTCTGTTTGTTTAAGAAAGTGCAACAAAATATTATTTTGTTAATTTTGTATTATAAGGGTCAGGTATCATTTAGCATATGGATGCTTGATGAAATATATACTCAATGCTTTAAATGTGAGCCAAAATAAACTTTAGATATTCGAGATATTGTTGAGATAATGTACAAAATCAATTTGATATTTTGCATCAAAAATCCTAACATTTTGTGAAATTTGGAAAAATATAAAAAAACAAATTTACTTTATATTTAAAAACATAGGTGGATTTTTTTTAATACATTTGAAAACAACATACAATTTAGAGCCTCTTCAAAATCACCAATACTATGAATAAAGTTAACCATGCATTTATAATGAGGTTATTTGCTTAATTGAGGTCACAAAAGAAGGTGAGACTTGTGATATTTTATTCATTATGAGGATAAAAGATGCATAGTTCTATTTCTAAGTCCATCTCTGATGGAGCCACGTGAACTATTTGATAAAATGCTTTAATGAAAATTGAACTGTTTGATAAAAAGCTTTAATGAAAATTGAATTGTTTGATTTATTTGACCATCAACCCATATCACCTAGAACGAGGTGGGAGGATGTAGGCAAGGTTGTGTACTTGGTATTTACACTTTTAAATTGTATTTATTTCATAAATACTTGATAATCCACTATATATGTATTGCAAGAGCCATGTGTGCTATTTGATAGAATACCTCAATCAAAATTTGTGCCCAAGAATGCATTTTTTATGCCACTACTTTCCTCAAAGGATCTCAAAACTCAATAAAAATTTGTCATTGCACTTATAAACCTATAAATATTTTCTTCTTGATATTATGATCCATCAACACATAGTACCATTTTTTTAGCATTTAAAATTGGATTTAATTTAGGTAAATTATAATATGGACCAGTAGTTGTAGTTGAAACTTTCTTCTTCTAACTCCTAAATTGCATCTATCCTTCTAAAATCAATTTCTATGGGATCCTTGTCCACTCCATCAGCATGGTATTTAATTTTATAGTCACTGGTTAGTTTCTTAACCATTATAGACAACATTATCTCTATGAGTTCCATAAAGTCATTGTAGTAACATAAGCCATATAAATTCACAAGTAGTAAACTCTAGGCTATGAGTCAAATCTACTACTCATTTTGAAATTGTGTTCAAATTTCATATACTCGATCAAATCCCTCCATAACTAGTTGTTTTAAGTGAAGCCATGGATTCATTCACATGTATAACTTCATATCCAATTCATTGTGATGAGTAAAAAATGGTGTGGAAACAAGTCCACTAGCTATCATATTCATCATTGGTGTACCAACCTCAAGAAAATCAAGGTCTTCCAAGAATTCTCATACATAATATTTTATCCAATATATTACTTCTTGGTATTTGATCTCTACATCTTCTTGGGCATTATCCAAAGAATTTTTATTATTATAAGACTGGGAATTATCCATATCAAACAGAATCCTAGTTGCAGCTTCAACTGGTTGCAAATTGAGCATTCTTGTGGAAGGTAGGTCTTTATCCAAACCAATTTAAAAGGTTGGAAAATATGAGGGGACATGTTGGAATGCTTCATCTATCTAGGAAGTATTTTTGTCTAAACTAAACAGTGCTTGGACTTCTTTCAAATTTGTTACATGATTATTTTTAATTTTCTTTTAATGCCAATGTCATTTGACATAAAATTAAATTAGTGTTATCCAATGTATGACCATAAATATTGTGCCATCTATCATACAATAATTTAAGAAATAAATTCCATTTGAGTAGAGTTGCAAAATCAACTTGCATTGCTTCCTAAATGGTGGGGGAAAACATAAATCATCTATGATCCAATGATCATACTAATGGATCAATGGATTTCTCATCATAGTGGTCCCTCCAAATAATTATACCACCAGAACTGCTATAAGATTATTATTATTGGGAATGCATAATTTGTGGAAATTGATTGTTCACATGTTCCAGTAATAGAGAAGGAAGTTGTGCCTCCTATAGGTGAAACTATTGAGAATATTGAGTTGATTCAGAGTTTCCTCACTACAATCCTTAGATTTTCCATTAGGATATTATGTGAATTTTAGGATGCAACCTCTAGAATGGGACAAGACCATGACTACCAATCACTATAATATCTAGATGTACCATTTTGAATTCATAACAAATTACTTTATTTGGATCTACATTACATCTGATTCTAAATGTATATGTATCCTTGTTCTTTATATCTATAGAACACACATGAAGACTATGGAAAAATGGAAAACTAAATGAACAACTCCAAAATAAATATATATACCAAACTCTTTTGTACTTTCAAAACAATAGGTTCTTAAGTAAAGAGCACAACCAACCAAACACTTGGTGAGCTCAAGAGATAAACACAAGGATAAGGATAAAAAATCACAGCACAAAAGATGAGTTTATTGAACATGAACACACACACACATCAACAAGATCAAATAGAAAAACACAATCCAAAATTGTACATAAATGTAAACTATTTACAAAGGATAAGGCAAGACAACATAACTAAACATGCCCATTCACGTGCTGGACAAAATATGATCCTATATGAGACATTTTTTTACAAAATGAGCATAAAGCTTACAAATATATGAGTGAAAAAAATAGTTTTTTTAAATTACATGTACAATAAATACATGAGGCATGGTCAGAAAGATAAATTAACACTTAACTATGTACAACTAGGATGTAAAGATTACTTATATTTACAAAAGGACACATGTTACTCACATTTTTCTCATGAAGGCAAGGGGTATGTTTTGATTTGAAATTAAAATCCAAATAACATGAGACATACCTCCAACATCTTATATTTGTATCTACTCTTATGGTTCTTCAACCTTGAATGGATAAATTGAATCCTCTTTAAATGCTTCTAAAGACGAACTTGGGACCAAAATATCATGACACTTAACATGACCCAAAAAATCTTGTTGGTTGCTTCTTATTTATTATTCAAAATATGTTATGTGCTTATGCTCAACATCATCACATAAATCTTCTTCATCAATATTTAGCTCACCACTTTCATTAATTTTTTCATTTTCTTGGAAGGAGGTTGAATTCATCTTTTCAATGTATTCTCTATGACATCCTTCTCTTGGGTTGAATTTTAAAGTTTTTAGTGGGTCTATTGATTCAATGTCACATTTAATTTATGTTTTAGTGTTAGTAATAGTGTTATTAATATTATTTATGTCATTAAATAAATGTTAGTTTGGTTAGTTGAGTGGTTGAACTTGTTGAGGTCCCATAGATTAACCACCTTGTGAAAGCTTATTAAAAGCTTTCACTCCTTTGTAAATAGTCAATTCAATATACTATAATTTTACATTATATGAAAATCCTATTCATTATTAAAATATATATTTTACCATTTCCTTGTGCACTTGGTCCTAATAGTGGTATCAGAGCATGGTTTATCAGGGGAAGGAGTAAACCATGAAGGAGAAGAGAGAAAGCCAAATTTGAAAGAGCCATGAAGAAGAGGAATGGTATGAAGTAATCTAAGCATTCATTTTTTGTTAAAATCTCAAAATTAATTTTATATGCTTGTATAAGTCTAAAATCCATTTTGTATGGCCAAATAATTATAAAATCAAAATCTTTATGGTCCAAAGGACCCAAAAAATATTATATACAACCAAGTTCAAATTTGTACCACATTAGATCAAATCTAAAGCTTTGGTTTGATGAATGTATTGTTTAAAACCATTTTTGGTACTTTTTTAAGGTCCTAAAAAATCATCATGCACATTGAAGACCCTCTATGAATATGTATTATAGATTTCTTAGCCATAGGAAGTCATTTACATGTATTTTTTAAGCATAAGTTGATCATTTGTACAACTCAAATCCATCCAGAACCCCTTAGAAGTCCCCAAAAACTCCTTTGTACCACTCAAATCCATCCAGAACCCCTCAAAATTTCTCAAAAACACCTTTGTATGTCTTTCCTTGCTTAGAAACCCTATATTTTCAACTTCTACAGCCTTCCAAATCTCAACACAGATGTTATATGGTGGTTTGATAAAGTCTTGATGCATTAATATGCTTTAATATTCATTTTAAATCCATGATTTACTATTTTATACAGATTTTCAACCTTGTACAACCAACCTAGGTAGTATGATGTAGTAATGCAGTAATGGCATCCTAGTTGAAAAAAATATAATCCATATCTTTCTATTTGATAATGAACATCTTTAAACTATATAAAATTATATTTATATAGCCTTATACAGCCTCCAAATTATTTGTGTGTAGATGTACAACATTTTGGTAGTATGTTTTAATATTCATTTTAAATCCATGTTTTAATGTTTTATATAGATTTCAACCTTGTACGACCAACCTAGGTAGTATGATACAATAAAGTAGTAATGGCATCTTAGTGGAAAAAAATTTAATCTATGTGTTTCTATTTGATATTGAACATCTTTAAACTATCCAAAATTATGTTTTTATGGCCTTATGTAGCCTCCAACTTCTCTATGTGTAGATGTAAAACATTATAGACAAGACAACCAATTACAGCAATAGTGAAGCCTTCACAGCAACTATGGTGTGATGCAAAAGTCTCAATGTTTTTGTTTGCATTGATTTATAAAATATAAGGTTTAAAGTGGTCCCACTTGAGAGGGAAAAATCATGGTTTTTAATTTTATATGAATATTCAGATGAAAAAATTTTATGCACACCAATCTTTTTTATTTTTTTGGGTGCAAAATCAGCAAAACATAGTTTAAATATAAAATATTCATTAGTTATTTCAAGAATTTTTGTAGTGGAATTAGTCAAGCTTATTTTATGAGTGCTTACTAAATAGAGGTAAATTTTTCAAAATCTCCAAATCATTTTTTTTGCATTTCATTTTATTGCATTTGTCATTGAGTTTGTTGTATTGTAACATTTTTTTTGACTAGTCATTATTTTATACAAAGATGGTCGAGTGACCAGTTATTCTCTAGGATTTTAGATGTTCTAGACACATTAATAATGGCCAATTTTATGATTTGAAGCTTATTTATATGATTTTTGTGACAAATGTATTTAAAATTATGTATAAGGGTATATTTTTGGTGGAAACCAACACCTTAACAATGATGAAGTTTCTCATTTCATCTCATGTTTTTGCTATCATAATTATCACCACTACTTTCATTAAAAACTATACCATCTATTATAGGTCCATTAGAAACCTTCTAATTGGCAATGTATAAGAATCATAATGGAGGTTGGAGGATTTGTTGGAGTATGGAGAATAATTCTCTTTCTCTAGTTAGTCATTCACTCAGAGTTTGAATAAAATTCTTGAACAACATTTTTGGTAGCAGTAGTATGATTTTTTTAGTTTGTTGTTGCTTTTAATTCAATTTTGATTTTATTCACTTCATTTATATTCATGATGAGGAGGAAAAAAATTAGTTTTGATATGTTTTTTTTGTTACAAGGGCTTCTCACCTCTCACTTGATAGGGGGAATATATTGCATGGCCTTCGATCAATCATTGGTGATTATAGGAGTTGGCATAGGAGTTTCCAGCAATATAATGTTGATCAATTTTTTGTCAAAATTTGTTAGGCATCATAGAGATGTGTCATATATAGTTTTTAATAGTCACTTGGATGGTATTTTGTGTAAGACCTTATGTGGATAGATGTGGTTGAATAGGCCTTGATCATGTTCTACTATAGTACAATACATAATGGTTAGAGGGGTTGATTAGACATTGATTATGTTCATCATTAATGCCATAACTCATTGGGTAGTAGGCTTCTTAGAAGTAGCATAGATTAATCAATACAATGATATACAGAGTGTCAGTTGTATGTGTGGCTGATACTTTTGATGACATCATAGTCATATCTTAGGATCATCTTCTACGATCCTTTTTGCGTCAAACGTGGATTTATTGGATTGGTTGATCCAATGTCAAATTTAATTTATGTTTTAGTGTTATTAATAGTGTTAGTACTATTATTATTGTAATCAAATAAATGTTAGTTTGGTCAGTTAGGTGGTTGATCTTGTTGAGGTCCCATAGAAAATCCACATTGTGAAAGCTTAGTCAAATCTTTCACTCCTTTATAAATAGCTAATTCAATATAATACAATTTTACCTTATATAAAAAAATTGTTCATTATTACAACGTAGATTTTACCATTTCCCTGTGCACACAGTCCTAACAAATTTTATTTAGAGCACTGAATGAAACAATTTGATTCCTCAATTGAAGTGTTCACCATAGTGGAATTCAAACCATCACTTTCACCCCCAACACCAAGAACTTACTCTTTTTGTATTTTCTCCACTGTGGATAAATTTTGAAATGGGAAAAAATATCTTTGCTTGATTTGTACAACCCATAAACATTTTTCAAAAATTGTACCCATTTTGGATCATCAATAATTTTGTGAATTAGATTTTCTTTGAAGTTTGATGGAAGAGGAAAATATTTCTCATTATATCATCATTTTAAAAAAATTAATCTACCACTAATTTAGGCTCTTTCAAAATATTTTTATTATTTATTTATTCTTATTTTTACCACCCAATATTTCAAAGGTATGTATATTCTAATTTTAGTAGGAATTTATTCATGCATGAAATCATAAGTCACACCATGCACAGTGATATCAAAGATGAAAATATCAAAAGCTTAAGCTACATTCCATCATTTCTAGGATTCATTTCAATAGAGTCACCAATCTTCTTTTGCAAGGGGATGATTCCCTTCAAATTTTAGAAATCAAAGGTACCTTTCGATCCCTAGTGGAGTTGCCAAAAAATGTTAGTATAAATTTTGGTTTTTTTAATTTTATGACACACTCAATAGGAAGCGACACTATTTTACCAACAATCAAAGAAATCACTATTAAGATGGTGATTTTCCTATGCATTTGAAAGGGGTGTCTCCCTCATAGGATATGGGTATTTTTGAGTTTTTGTGTACTTTTAACTCTAAATAACAATAATGGAAAAAATGGGAAATGATGGAACTTGAAAATGTAAGAAGAATGGAGGAAATGGAGGTGGAGGTGAGAAACCCATGGTGGAATGAATGTAGAGAAGCACTAAAATAACTTGGAAATAAATGAAAGGGATGGAAATTCTTCCTCTCACATAAAGAAGGACATAGGATTAGCAGATGTAATTGGAACAAAGGGCTTACCTTAGAGCACAAAGTCTCCTCAAAACTTGGATTAGGTGTACTTAGTACAAATCCAGACATAAGGTTTATAACACAAGGTTTGGAAACACCATGAGTTCACATAACAAAGAAATAGAAAAGAATTATAATGGAGTCTATCTATGAATAGAAATAAAGAATTCATAAGCAAAGAACATCAAAACCCAAAAATTCCAAAAATGATCTCAAACACTTACTGGCATTCCATGCTCAGTTATGGAACATTACATAAACCATAAAATATTGCAATCAGCTCTTATCTAAGATCTTGAAACAAAGGATAACCTCTAACAATGATCTAGATTCTCTTTTTTGTACAATACATTTTCCCACAACAAAATTTGAAAAGTCATATTTTGGACTAAGTCAACCTAGATCTAGAATTTTCCCATGTTTGATTTTATTATCTGGGCATTTTAAAACATTACATGTACTTGTGATGGCACATTTAAAATATATTATTATTTATAAAAAGTATTAATTTACTCTATGACTTCGAAACATAGATACTCAAAAGGCATATTTTTATGACTTGAATTAGAATTAATTAATTCTAAAAATAATTAATAATTTAATTAATTTTAACTTAAGCCCACAAATATTATCTTCAAAATTCAATCCATGTGAACTCACCTGTACTGTTGCATTGGCCATTGGGCTTTAGAGTTGAATATTGCATTTTGAAGGATTGAACAATGAACATTGCTCAAAGGGGTAGTGAAACTTTAGATGATCATCTTTGACTACAACATTACCACATGTCAGCATCTCCACCCATCAATATACATCATAATTGTCACATCTTGATTTCTCACTTAAAAAATTTACCTAATTATTTCTGGTTTATTATGGTTATTAAATTGATAAATTACTTTTTATCTAAGTTGTAAATCATATGATGTTATGGGACAGTGGTATGTTACTTTGATTACATGATTACATTACTATGAGTTAGCTGTATTGTAAATTCTTTACATTATGATTAGGTTAATTTATTATTACAATAGCATTTTATTATATATGTCATAATACTACAGGCTAACTACCTTCTTATTGTGAGTTTGATGCAAGAGAGTTTCATCCCTCAGAGCATGATGGAGGGAGAGCATCATCAAAGAGGATGATGTAGATGGAGGTGTTGGGGGATGACAAAGGCATGGCTAGAACCCATGTATTTACCACATTAGTACACATTATATGCATTATTTGAATTGTTAGTGTTAGTATGTTTTTGATGTTATCTGCATTTAGATAATTAATTTTGTGTTATTTTTGTGTTATTTCAGTTTAATGCTTATGTAGAATTCATCTTGTGTGATTTCATTGTGCCTATTATATGTATATTTAGTGTATAAAGTTGTATGATTATGTCATGTTAGTATTCATGATTGTTAATGCTTACAAGAACATAAATCTACGTGAATAATATCTAGTTACTAATGAATATAGACTAACCATAATGCCTTTTTATTATTTAGAACATCAGCTATCTCTCTATATGATATTCAGAAAAATAATTATGTGGCTTAATGCCTTAATATATATATAAACATAACAAAAGACATAGATAGTCTATATAACATAGTAATAACACAATGATTACATTGTTATAGTATTATTATGTTTGATTTAATAGTTGTCTGATTTACCATTACACTTGAAAGAATACAATAGACTTTATATTAGTCACATTATTATTAAAAAAACATGATATCATTATCTTTACCAAGTTATTAATAAAATTTCATTATATCTTAAGACTATCCTAAAGACTAAGCTTAGTCATTATTTGCATTCATAGACTATGGTAAAGTTTGAAGTGATAGTTATCATTGTTAATATTATTAAAAATGGACTTTTGTGTGGGATACACATGCATGTAATGTAGGTAGACCATGCAAGAGTTAAAATAATAAAATAATGATTGAATTAGGGGAAGGTTTGAGAAAAATTAGGGCTCTTCATGGTTTAGGCAAAATGGAGTTAATTGTGTTTAATTTCAATGTAAATGGATAATCTAGATTTTGCATGGAATAACTATGAGCTATGAGATAATAGTTTCATGCAATATCAAATGGAGTGAGGGATAAGGAAAACTTATGATAAGAGGTGAGTGGAAGAAGATAATGTAGGGCATGAGGAGGAGAAGTGGAGAAAGCAAAGAAAGAAAAATATGAGGATTTATCTGGTTCATATAATTTCATCTGGAAGAAATTAAGAGGTTGGTAATGTTATTTTATTATTGCTTAAGAGGAGAAAGCAAAGAAATAAAAAGATGAGGATTTATTTGGTTCATATAATTTCATCTGGAAGCAATTAAGAGGTTGGTAATGTTATTTTATTATTGTTTATCTCATAAGAAATATATATGAAAAATTGTCTCTTAGGAATTTTTGAAAATGGTATGCATTTTGTATGGATATGGGTTTAGCCATATGGATGGCTTAGCCATCCACAGAATTAAACCACTATCCCCTAAACCCCTATGAAATATACTAGTACTTTGTGTGGGAAATAGTAGGGTTAAACAAATTTATTGTATTGCGAATAGCAAATGCCCTAGCTAAAGAACTAAAGGACTTTGACATATAGTTGTAGTATAGATGAGGACTGAGTTTTTGGTTTGGAAATTTTGTGTGTGTGTGTGTGTGTGTGTGTGTGTGTGTGTGTGTGTGTGTGTGTGTGTGTGTGTGTGTGTGTGTGTGTGTGTGTGTGTGTGTGTGTGTGTGTGTGTGTGTGTATTTTATACACATGACTTTTGACAATTACGAAGTTTGAGTTAATAAATGAATGGGTTTATATAGGAATTTTGGGTACTATTTTTTGTGAAGTTAATTTATATTTATATCTCAAAATTTTGAGTATATGTATACCTAATACACTGGACTATGTGTATTTGAGTTATTAGGAATATAAACATGAAGTCTGTGTAATTTGGGGAAACAAACCAGTTGATATTTATATATATTTAGTGTTATAAATACATATAATAGTGAATTATGTGTATTTGTCAATTAAAATCATGAGATTATACAAGTCTGGAATGTTTGTGTATAATGATATTCAAACAGTGAATTGTATGTAATTGTTTTTCAATAAAACATATGTCTATTCTATGTCACTTCGATGAGTAAATGAATTTATATGGGTAATCTGGATATTATTTGTTCAAAGTGCATTTAGGATTCTGATATGTTTATATAAATGTTTGAGATGTGTGTAATATGTTGATCCAACAATTAGAATGTACATATATATGAGTTGTATGTATCTTTGACATCAAAAATAGTGAAGTACTACATGTTTGAGTTGCATGTATATACCTATAAATTTAGTGTGAAATTTAAGCCTATGTTATGGGAGGTGATTGTTATTATATTTTAGGTATTCGATAGTGTATACCAGTAGTGGTATTAGCATTGATTTTTTATCTATTATATTGGGATCTTGTATTCATATAATTATGATAATGAGACTTATGTTTGGATATTTGGTTTGAATTCTATATGGGAATCAGTAATGTATATATATGGATATGAGTTGTCATTATAGTAAGTAATTTGACTTGGAAAAATGCATAATATGATATGTTTAAATTAAACATAGACTATTTAAGATTAAATGCTTATAAATAATATGTAATGGTTATATGGTTTAACATGAATTTGAGTTAGACTTGAGATGATGCTTGAGAATATTTGAATGGTATATGAACATAATGACCAAAATAGGGGAAAACAGGGGTTGGGAATGTGGTCACCCTACATTAGATCCTTGATTACTATTTTGGGAATAGATAAATTAATTGGTTGTTTGAATTAAACTAAGTTCTTATTTGAAAATTAAAGTAACTGTTAGTATGATAGAATAGTAATTGTGTACTAAAAACATATATATTATGTGGTACTTATTATGCATGTATAAATATATGAAATATATCTAAACAAGGACTTAAGTTCTTGTATACATATATGGCATGTATTAGAGCATTGAGATGTATGCCTATATTTATAGTTTTATTGATTGTTTCAAATTAAGTCATAGATTCCTGTGGGATAAGACATTATAAATATATGCATATATATTTTGGAAGTACAATAAGTTGTATAAATGAAAGATTTTATTCTTGTTTATGAGATATTTTATCTTTGAAATTATTATGAAAAATTGGTTTGTATAGAGTATTGTGTCCATTAAGATAATGGACTATGATATGTTGTTTGTCATAGAATGTACTACATTGATTTTACGTATAGAATTTTAAAACATTTAGTATAATTATATATTGTACCTGGTTGGTATAAACTATATTTGTTATGCTTATTATTTATGTGATAAATAATATAGTGAAGATTCATTCATAGGTTTGACAGACTAAATATATGCATTTTGATTATTCATATGTTTAGCATGTTTTACACCTGCTAGTAGGAAGTAATATTTATGAATCTGTTGGTTATATTTATATTAACCAAATCTTACATTGTTGGTACTAAGCAGTGAGATAGACTTCACTAGCTTACTTAGCATCATTAATGCCAAATAAAGGTAATCCAATCAAGTGATGTGTATGAATTTGATTGATCTTATAGATTAATAACTATTGAAAACTTTGGCCAAAGTAATGTTTAGTTAGACATTATCATTTTATATGTATGATTTACATGTTTGTATGATAGCATGTTATAATGTATTTTATTTATGGTACACATCATGTAATAGAAATATTACAGTACACAGGTACTATCTTGTCTCTCTAGATTCCTGCATCATCATTATCTACCCATCTGTGAAGGAAGGGCAATTCCTTGATTGAGGGATTATGCATGCGATCGATGGTCCATGATTGATGTGGAAAAGTGCTTAGATGATGCTCTCTCTCCCCACAATATTACTTATTGAAGACTACACATGAGATTATCAGAGATACTAGAGTTCGTAAGACTCATGTTCTGTGGAGCCTTGTATCTTCTATTGTATTTATTATTGAAATATCATGCCAGATGGATGTGTAATTAATTACTCATTGTGCATTGATAGCAGTGGTTGTATTATTATACTATTCATGGATAGAATTATGTAATTACTTTCTATATTCTATATGTTTTGTTTTATGTGATGCTAGTTATCAGTAATTAATAGAAGTTACATTTTATTTTATGATTAGCATACTTAGTATGTATACTAGAGTCAGTAATTAGATTCTCATGGTGTAATCTAATGAAAGAATATGTGGATAATATATATATTAATATTGCATTATTCTAGTAAATCCCATTGCCTCTCTACAATGTAAAAAATTAAATTTTTATCTGGTCAGATAGTGTGAAGTAGCTTTTCAAGAATTGAAAATAAGGCTTATTTCAATACCAGTGTTAAGAGTTCTTGATCCCAATGGTCAATTTTAAATGGTCACAAATGCATCAAGAGATGGATTAGGAGGAATCCTTATACAGAATGTTATATTAGTAGCTTATGAATCGAGGAAGCTAAAGCCTTATGACATGAACTATGCCCCTCATGACCTACAACTTGCAGCAATTGTGCATATTTTGAAAGTTTGAAGGCATTATTTATTGGAAAACTCATTTGAGTTCAAGGATGATCACTTGGGACTCAAGTACATCTTCACCCAACCAAATTTGAATACTCATTAGAGATGTTGGTTAAAGTTTTTGTCTAACTATGACTTCAATATAAATTTTATTAAAGTTATTGAAAGTAGAGTAGATGATGCCTTAAGTCATAGAAGGTACATAGTAGTTGTTGATACTATCAAGTACTTTCAAGGATCGAGTGATTGAATTATCACTAGGAGATGAATTATATGATCAAGTTAGGAAAGCATTATCTAAGAAAGCTCAAAATCCTAGGTATAAACGATACATAATAGATAATGATGGTATTTTATGATACAATGGAAGGATTTATGTGTTATATCAAGGGAATTTGAGGAGCACAATGCTAAAGAAACTTATAATACCCAATATTTAGGACATCCAAGAGTAACCAAGCTCATGGTAGAGCTTAAACCACTTTATTTTTAGAAGGGGATCAAAAAATATGTATCAAACTTTATGTCATGTTGTCTAAAATGTCAGTGTGTGAAAATTAAACATGTGCATTTAAATGGATTTTTGTATTCACATGACATACCAGAATGGAAGTGACAAGTGATCAATATGGACTTTGTCTAAGGTTTACCATTGTCATGGAATAGGCATGACATGATCTTGGTTGTAGTTGACAAACTAACCAAGGTAGCACATTTTATACTAGGCAATTTGATAAATGATGTACCTAATCTTATAAAGAGATTCATAAAATAAGTGTATCGATTACATGGATTTTTAGATAAGATCATTTTGTATCATTATCCAAGAATGACTTTTAGGTTTTAGTTAACTCTAAATTGAGCTTTGAGTATGGAGCTAAACTTCATTATTACATATCACCCACAGACTGACGGTCAAACTAAGTGAGTTCATCAGGTGTTAGAGGATCTTCTTCATATGTATTGCATGGATCTTCAATACAAGTGAGAGGAATATCATACATTAGTTTATTTTGCTTAAAATAACGCATACCAATTTGCTTTGAAGATGGCACCATTTGAAGCATTGTATGGGAGGTGCAGGACACCAATCAGTTAGGACAAGTTGGAAGATAGGGTAGTCTTTGGACCTCAGATGCTTTTATAAATGAAATATCAAGTCAGATCAATTAGGCTAAGATTGGCTAAAGCCAATGATAGTTAAAAGAGTTATGTTGATGAAAAAAGAATAGCTAGGAATTTTTGTGTAGGTGATAAAGTGTTTTTGCGGGGTAAGCCATAGAAGATCTCAATTAAATTTGGGAAGTTTGCTAAATTTTCATTGAGATATGTGGGACACTTTAAATTTTTATAAGTGGTAAATAATTTAGTGTATAGGCTTGCATTACCACTAACCCAGCTCTATTGCATAATGTCTTTCATGTATCTTATCTTAAAAAGTATATAGTTGATCCTTAACATATGTTGGATTGGAATACTTTGCAGGTTATGGATCTGGGATTGTTATGGTAGAGCCAATAAAATTAATTGACACTCATAATATTCATTTGTGTAATAGATAAGTGGCATAATGCAAGGTCTTGTGGGACCAATATTCTGAGGATAATGCTACTTGAGAGGACTATGATGAGTTCTACATGTTATTCCCACATTTGTTTGCTTGATTTCATGTTTCATATTATATTATTTTTTTGCTAAATGATATTTTTTATTGAGAACTATTGTTTGAATAAGTATCATCAGGATAATGACCACCTTTAGGGGGAAGGATGTCACATCCTAATTTTTCATTAAGCTAATTTACCTGATTATATGTGAATTATTATGGTTGTTAAATTAATAACTTACTTTTTATCTAAGTTGTAAATCATGTGTTGTTATGGGATAGCTATATGATATGTTGATTACATGATTACATTATTATGAGTTAGTTATATTATAAATTATTACATTATGATCATGTTGATTTATTGTTATAGTAGTATTTTATTATATATATCATAATATTGCGAGCTAACTAACTTTTTATCATGAGTTGGATGCAAGAGAGTTTCATCCCTCAGAGCATGATGGAGGGAGAGCATTATCAAAGAGGATAACGTAGATGGGGGTGTTGGAGGATGATAAAGGAATGACTAGAACCCATGCACACACCATATTAGTACACATTATATGCATTGTTTGAATTGTTAGCATTAGTATATTTTTGATGTTATCTATATTTATATAATTAATTATGTATGTTAGTTATGTGTTAGTTCAGTTTAATGCTTATGTGGAATTAATCTTGTGTGATTTCATTGTGGCTATTATATGTAAATTGTGTGTATAATGTTGTTGTATGATTATGTCATGTTATATTATTCATGATTGTTAATACTTATGGGAACGTAAATTTGTGTGAATGATATCTAGTTACTATTGAATATAGACTAACCATAATGTCTTTTTAATGTTTAGAACATTAGCTAGTTATCTTTATGATATTCGAGAATATCACTATATGGCTTAAAACCTTAATATATATAAAGATAACAAAATACATAGATAGTTTATATAACATTGTAATAACACAATGATTACATTGTTATATTACTATTATGTTTGATTGAATAGTTGTCGAATTTACCATTACAGTTGAAAGAATATAATAGACTTTTTTTAGATTAGTGCTTAGCTTTTAATCAAAGCTATAACTAGTTTTGGGGAACAAACCAAGGGCCCAGTCCCTGAGAGAACTATTAAACCATTAATACTTTGATCACATTGAAACCATCGAGTAAACAACCACATCTAGTCTATAAATGCCCTCTAAGATTCAAACTTGGGTGGGCTAGACACAACCAAACCACTTCACCAATCCTTGTACATCTCATTGGTAGAATATAATAGACTTTATATTAGTCACATTATTATTAAAAATCATGATATTTTTATCTTTACCAAGTTATTAACAAAATTTCATTATATCCTAAGACTATCCTAAAGACTAAGCCTAGTCATTATTCACATGCATAAACTATGGTAAAGTTTGAAGTGATAGTTATCAATGTTAATAATGTTAAAAGTGGAATTTTATGTGGGATACATGGGCATGTAACGTAGGTAGACCATGCAAGAGTTAAAATAATAAAATAATGATTAAATGAATTAGGGGAAGGTTTGAGATAAATTAGCACTCTTCATGGTTTAGACAAAATGGAGTTAATTGTGTTTAGTTAAAATTTGAATGGATAATCTAGATTTTGCATGGAAGAACTACAAACTATGAGCTAACAGTTGCATGCAAGCTTGAATGGAGTAAGGGAGAAGGAAAAATTATGATAAGAGGTGAGTGGAAGAAGAGAATGGAGGGCACAAGGAGGAGAAGAGGAGAGAGTATAAAAAGAAGATGAGGATTTATCTGGTTCATACAATTTCATCTAGAAGCAATTAAGAGGTTGGTAATGTTATTTTATTATTGCTTATCTCAGAAGAAATCCTTATGAAAAATTGCCTCTTACGGATTTTTTAAAATGGTATGCATTTTCTATGGATATGAGTTTAGCCCTGTGGATGGCTTGACCATCCATAGAACTAAACCACTATCCCCTAAACCCCTATGAAATAGACTAGTATTTTGTGTGGAAAATAGTAGGGTTAAATAAATTTATTGTATTGCGAATAGCAAATGCTCTAGCTAAAGAACTAAGGGATTTGATAAATAGTTGTAGTATAGATGAGGACTAAGTTTTTAGTTTATAAATTCTAGGTATATATATACTCAGCATGTCAATATACACCTATCAGAGTGTATGTAGAGTGTGTGTATATATATCCCATCTGAATATATATATATATATATATATATATATATATATATATATATATATATATATATATATAATGCATAGGGCTTTTGAATTACAAAGTCTAAGTTCATGAATGAATGGGTTTTTATAGGAATTTTGGGTACTATTTGTTGTGAAGTTCGTTTAGATTTATATCTCAAAATTCTAAGTATATGTATACCTTATACACACAACTATGTGTATTTTGAGTTATTAGGGGCATAAACATGAAGTCTTTGTAATTTGGGGAAACAATTGATATTTATATATATTCAGTATTCATTTAGTGTTATAAATACATATAATAATGAACTATGTGTATTTGTCAATTAAAATTGTGAGATTATACAAGTTTGGACTATGTGTGTATAATGATATTTAAATAGTGAAATATGTGTAATTATTTGCCATTAAAATAGTGAATACATATGTATGAGTTGTGTCACTTTGATGAGTAAACAAATTCATATGTCCATTATGGATATTGTTTGTTTGAAGTGAATTTAGGATTATGATATGTTTATATAAATGTTTGAGATGTGTGTAATATGTTGATCAAGAGTGAGAATGTATATATGTGAACTATATGTATGTTGTCATCCAAAATAGTGAAGTATTACGTGTTTGAGCTATGTGTATATACTAAATTTAGTGCAAAAGTTAACCCTATGTTATGGGAGTCAACTGTTAGTATCTTTTAGGTATTAGATAGTGTATACCATTAATAGTGTTAGCATCAATTTATTATCTATTATATTGGGACCTTGTATGTATATAATTCTGATAATGAGACTTATGTTTGAATATCTAGTTCGAAGTCTGTATGGTAATTAGTAATGTATAAATATATGGATATAAGTTGTCATTATAATCAATAATTTAACATAGAAAAATACATAATATGATATTTTTAAACTAAGCATAGACTATATAAGATTAAATGATTATAAAGACTATGTAATGGTCATACGGCTCAACACGAATTATATTTAGACTTGAGATGATGCTTCAGAATCTCTGATTATTATATAAACCTAATGACCTAAACAAGGGGAAACGAGGGTTGGGAATGTAGTGACCCTACATTAGATCCTTGATTGTTATTTTAGGAATAATTAAATTAATTGGTTGTTTGAATTAAATTAATTTCTTATTTGTAAATAAAAGTTAATCTTAGTATGACAAAATAATAATTGTGTACTAAAAACATATATATTATGTGGTACTTATTATGAATGTATAAATATATGAATATATCTATATGAGGACTTAGGTTCTCATATACATATATGGCATATATTATAGCATTGATATGTATGCCTATATTTATAGTTTTCTTGATTTTTTATATTTAAGTCATAGATTCCTATGGGATAGGACACTATAAATATATGTATATTATCTTATGGAAGTACAACAAGTTGTATAAATGAAAGATTTTGTTCTTGTTTATGAGAAATTTAATCTTTGAAACTATTATGATAAAATGTTTTATATAGAGTAATGTCTCCATTAAGATAATGGACTATGATATGTTGTTTGTCATAGAATGTACTACATTGATTTTACTTACATAAGATAGAAACATTCATTCTAATTATATATTGTACTCAGTTGGTATAAACTATAATTTTTATGCTTATTATTTATGTGATAAATAATATAGTGAAGATTCATTTATATGTTTGATGGATTGAATTTATGCATTTTGATTATTCATGTGTTTAGCATGGTTTACACTTTTTAGTAGGAAGTAATATGTATGAATATGTTGGTTATATTTATATTAACCAAATCTTGCATTGTTGGTACTAACTAAATAGTGAGATAGACTTCACTAGCTTACTTAGTATCATCGATGATAGATGAAGGTAATATGATCAAGTGGTGTGTATGAATTTTACCGATCTTATAGATCAATAATTATATAAAACTTTGGCCAAAGTAATGTTTAATTATACATTGTCATTTCATATGTATGATTTACATGTTTATGTGATATCATGTTAGAATGTATTTTTTATATGGTACACATCATGTAGTATAAATCTTACAACACACTAGTACTAGCTTATCTCTTTGGATTCTTGCACCGTCACTATCTACCCATCCGTCAAGTAAGTTCACTTCCCTAATTAGAGGATTATGTTGAAGATCGATGGTCTGTGGTTGGTGTGAAAAAGTGCTCAGTTGATGCTCTCCCTCCACATAACAGTACTTATTGGAAACTACACCTAAAATTATCAGAGATACTAGACTTTATAAGATTCATGCTCTGTGGAGCCTTGTCTATTATATTATATTTATTATTGAAACATTATGCTAGATGGATATGTAATTAATTACTCATTGTACATTAATAATAGTGGTTGTATTATTTTACCAGTTTTGTCTAGAATTATGTAATTATTATGAACATAGATTATTGCCTAGTTAAAAGTAGAAATGTTTAAGTCCTACTCTCAAATCTAGCCCAACATGGGAAAGACCCTAGGTTGTATATTACCTAAACTTGGATCAGACCTCTATGATTTTTAATGAGTATATCTCCTCAGATATAACAATATAGTCCCTTTTACTATACCTATGATTTTAGGATGAAAAGGAAGAGAAATACATGAATGAAAATCTACACTAAATGTGGTGATACACCAAATGTTCAATAATCCACTTTCAGCTTAGACACTTCTATGACTACTAATGAATTCAATCAAGACAATAATTGGTCAAATTATATGACAAGGTTGCAAGCATGCATATTTTGTATGAAGGTTAAAAAGAGACCCATAACTTAAAGGACAGAGAGAGATAGGTCTTTATAAGACACTATGGACTTATGACACTTCAAAAGGAATGTCACTAGCTAACACTTCACACAATCTGCAAGAAACCAATAGAATTTAACCAAGTTACATGAACATAAAGATGATGAATAGCAACATACACTCTACACATCAAGCTTTAATAAAGCACACTTCACATTCAACTAAAATCTTAAAACTATCTTATATTGCTTCAAGAGAGTGTTATAAATTGATTTTGATAGAGCTTTGGTATCTCCAATCGAGGGATCCAAATCAAGAGCTCAAAGTCAGTATATATAAGAAGAGAAAAGGTGAAGGATAGAAATTGGCACTAAAATGAGGGCATTAATGAGCCTAATCTCATTTAAAACAACCATCACTATAATCCTCCTCGAGCCTACTCCTACATTAATGTCACTCTATCATTTTTTATCATGATAGAGGATATGAAAATCAAGACAAGTTGTAAGGAATAATCTCAACTACCACATGAACCTTTTCGATCTCTTTTGTATCAAAGTCCTTTATTACAAGGGAAAAATTTTCATATTTAGGACCATGCTCGTGTCTAATTTTAGCAGCTATTATTTGAGATTATAGTTATGCTCAAGGATAGGATGCTTCTCTATTAATTTCATGTACCTACCCCTTTGACCTCCATTTAAAGTCTTGGGCTTTCCCCCTTTACTTATTTTTTATCAAAAACCATCTCAGCTCATTAACCTATTGACTCCCTCTTACACCGTCTGATATTTGTCTATCTGAATGACCATTGATCATCGATCTTCTACCAGTTCAATGCACTCTTGACACTTGTTAATCATGCCCTTGCACTTAGGATCTATTTAATTTTTGACTTGATTGCATGTCATTAGATCTAAATCCATGATTGAGCATGAGCCATTGATTTTCCTAGACCCACTATTATATCAATCATAATTTTCCATTAGATCTTCTATGTGATTAATCATCGATCCTACTTTTTGAATCCAAATAGCTATTATAAGGGGTTTAAAATTGATGTCTATGTGCCTATATCTGACATATGCATGAACGTATTTGAAAACTGCATGACCATCATTGAGATATTTGAAAACTAATGGTCATTTTCCATGAATTAAATTTGATGTCTATGCACCCATAAATTGATATCCATGGGAACATCAATGATGTTTGTGTGACTATCAATCCCTGGACCCTAATGGATGACTGTTGAGCTTGAACTTTGACACTTGTGTTAATGTCATTCTATTGGAATAATTTCCCTGAGACAAACCATTTTGTTTCATATTTTGTATCAATAATTTTGTCTTTGGGATTTTTGTTTCAAGACACTTTCCCTAAAAATATTATGTCTACAGGATTTTTATTTTGGGACATTTATTGCAAACAAAATGTCTGATGGAATGAGCCTTTGGGTTTTTTACTACAGACAAAATATCCAATAGAATATAAGTCTTCAAGTAAATTATTCAGATAATTTTCTTGAAAGAGTTTGCACTTATCTTTTGCCTCAGACAAAATGTTTAATATAAATTGGGTCTTCAAGATTTTTGTTCTAGATAAAATGTCCAAAACAATTCCCAACACTTAGTCAAAAAATTTGAAACACTTTTTTAGAAGTAAATATTAGCACTTATCCTGAATAAAGGTTTAAAATAACCAAACTTAGCAAAATAAAATCCCTAAACAAATATGCCAAGTACAGACTTAGCCAAAACAAAGGTTTTGTACCTAGATTTTTGGCCGTAGGCTCTCTCAGACTTGTGTTGAAACTACTGCTAGATCTTTGAAGGCTCAAATAAACTATGAAAACCTAAAGCTTATGTATACTTGTTCCATGGCTTAGAACTTATTTGAACACCATGAGAACCTACTCAGACCCTTTACCTCACTCTATAGAACTATCCCTTAGAAATCGACAAAATACACTTTAAATAAGCTTGAAGTGTTTTAAAAGATTTGCAACCTATGGGTGATATTTGAACCACTCATTCCATCCACAATTTGGTCCACCTACTCAAACTATTTCCAACCAAAGATCTTATGTGGGCCAAAAGTGGCCAACATTTTTGGTGACTCTACTGGCTTAACCAACCTATTGGTGATAGAACTTAGAATTTAATCAGCTTGTCCATGATGGTTAGAGAAATGAAACATTATTTATAGAAAGAATCTACCTATCTCCTTGAAATATCTTGAAGTAATGAGATACACATGAACAACAAGAAAATAACAAAAGATGAACCACTATCAAAAATAAATAAGCAATGTGCAAGGGCACTTGGAGAAAAGATAGATCTATCTACCTATGTACAAGGATCATTGTACAATACTAATAATAGAACTTGAGATACCTCCCATTGACAAGGATGGGAAGGCTCTCTCCATTCAACCTAGCAACCTCAAAATCATTGATCTCCATGTAACATGTGATAACATAAATCCCACTCCAAAGAAAATTAGAGTGTTTTCCAAGTTTTACATGGTCCTCCTCCCATTTGTAGACTATATCACCATGTTGAAATGTTTTGAAGGAAGATTTCTTATCAAATGGCCTATTGACCTAGTGTTCACTAGACCACATGATGTGCATGGCAGTGTCCCTTATCTCCTCTAGTTGTCTTATATCATTCAACCTTACCTGCATAGCATCATCCTCTAGAAGCTCAAGTTGATGTGCAAGCTCTAATGCAAGGAGATCAAAAGATATTGGGAGTTTGGCCTCCTTACCATAGAAAAGGAGTTATGGGGAGTGTCTAGTATATATCTTAGGTGTCACTTTGTCTGACCATAGGGTAGTTCTTAATCTAGTATGCCACACCCTCTAACTCTCCTCCATAGTTCTTTTGATAATCCTTAGTAGTTTCTTATTGGTGGACTCTGCTAGTCCATTACCCTATGGGTAATAGTTAGAGGAAGCCTTGAGATAAATTCCACGTGAAAGGGCTCACTCACATACCTTGCTACTACTGAAGGCCAAAGCATTGTTAAAAATAATTATAGATGGCACACCAAATCTGGTCACAAGGCTATTGTAAAAGTCCAAAATAGAAACTTCATTAGCCTCCTTGAGGGAAACTACTTCGACCCACCTTGTAAAGTAGTTTGTAGCTATAATAATCCATTTATTACCTTTACTATAAGAGGGGTGTATCATTCCTATAAAATCTAAGCCACATTGCATAAAGGGCTGCTAGCTTTTGCTCACCAATAAACATTGCATATTTTGGGCATTTCCTTATCTAAGAGTGAACATATCTAAACATTGTGGGCCAAAAGTACCCATCTCTAATGATTTTTGAGGTTGTGGTTTTGGTAGTAAAATTCCCACTAGCTGGACCATCATGGAATTACTCATGTAACTTATCTATTTTTCCTGATTCCACACACCTCAAAAGCATACCTCCTATGTCTCTCTTGAAAATTACTCCATGTATAAAGACATAAGGTATAATTTGTAACCTAAAGTGCCTTATCTTGTATCTATATTTCTCCAAACACTACAATGGGGCATGATCCTTCACTTCCACCTAATAACAATTCTCATCCTAGTTCCTTATTACCTTAATAACATATTATGGATGTGCACAAACCACATTCCTTAGCATAAATTCAAAAGAGTCTTCCATGCCCCTCACCATGATATTTTAACCCTTCACATGATATGAAACACTGGTGTGATCCTAAAAAATTTTGTTGGTTTCATGAGATTTAGGGTCATTCTCACCCATAGAGCATTGGCTTGATTCAATAACTCTAATTATATCATGTGTCTAATTGAAGGGTGTGTTATCTGTAACTACCTATTGGCCATCATAGACTACCAACATTTGATCTTTATCTTGATTTATTCATATTATAAGGTTCTCACACATCCCTCTACCCCTAAAAAGCTTTATAACTCTAACCTCAAGGTCATACCCCATGTATTTTATCACCCATCCAACTCTTTTCTCATTGAGGTCTCTATTGAGTATAATTTTTTTAATACTTGGGTGTACCAACATGAGTATGATCTTACTAGTGAATACCATGTGCCTAAATTTATTCAAACCTCTCACTACTATAAGCACATGCTTCTCTATAAAATTATACCTATCCTCATACCCCTCTAAGGCCTAACTAAAGAAAGTAATAGGTTATTTCAAACCTTGCTCATATTGTTGCATCAACATGGTAGAGAGTGCATCCAATGTAGAGAAGGCATACAAGTATACTTCCTTGTTAAAATTAGGGTTAAGAAATATAGGGGCATGAGATATGGCCTCCTTGATGGCCACAAAACTCCTCTTAATTTATTTTGTCCATGTAAACTCTTTGCACTTTCTTAACATGTGAATAAGAGGCTTGACAATCTCCATAAAGCCTGGAATAAACCTTCTTATAAAATTAATCTTTTCTAAAAAACTCTACAGACCCTTTGTGTGCTTGGGCAAGGGTAAAGATAAGATGGACTCAACTCTTTTTGGGTCTATGGAAAGACCATCCTTAGACACTACATGGCCTAATAATCTGCACTCATAAACACCAAATATGCATTTTTTAGGATTTAGTGACACACCAAACTCTCCTACATCTTTCAAATACTAACCTCAAATGAGCAATGTGATCAGTTGGGTCCTTTGATAAAATAGTGATGTCATCTAGGTAGGTGAGCACCATGTCATTGATTAAACCTTCAAAGGCAACATCCATTTCCCTCTGTAAAGTTACTCCAGCATTAGATATTCCAAAGGGAATTTTCATATATGCATAAGTGCCCCACTTTGTGAAGAAGGTAGTATTATGCCTATCTACTTCCTTGACCATGATCTGATTATAGCCAGATTAGTCATCAAGTAATGAGAATCTCTGATAACCTACCACCTTTTGAAGAATCTAATCCATTGAGGGCAATGGGTAATGATCTTTTAGAGACACCTTATTGAGGTCCCTAAAATCAACACTTAAACATATTCCCCCATTCTTATTCCTTACTAGTATAAGGTTTTCCACCCATGAGGAGTATATGATGGGGAATATGATCTTTGACTCAATCAGCTTAAATAACTCCCTTCTCATCAACTCTTCCACTTTTGGATTGACAAGCCTTTGCTTCTACCTAAATAGTCTTCAATTGCTCTCTAGTTCAATGGTGTGTTGTGAAATTTTGGGTTCAAATCCTTGTACTCCCACATAAATACATTAGAGAACTCTTGGCATAGAGAAATAAATGTATCTCTCTTTTCTATGGTATTAATCTTCCCTAACTTCAACAATTTTCCCTTGAAGATCTCTATCCTTTCATAATGTTCCTCTTTGGTTGAGATACATGCCTTGCCTTTTCTCACTTGGTCATCTTCATTGAAGATGATTTCCAATGTCACAAGCCCCTTAGGTAGCTCATTATATCATAGATTTACTATCTAATCATCATACTAGTGTTGAAAATTATTTTGATTTTTATGGAAGAATTCCAATTCCTACATCAAAAAACATATAATTTGGTCATCATTATCAAACACCCACCAGCTTACCTCATTGTTAGGTACATCTGGCCTACTTATGACCCTGACCATTCCTTATCTCTAGTTTCCTTTGACTTCATCAACAACCTTACACTAAGATCTAATAGCTACAAGCCTATCTACATGTTGATTTGCCTCTCTTGGTATGGATCATATATTACATGCCAAGAAGTCTTCTATGAGATCCCATGTATAATGCTTGTAGGATTTAAAATGATGGTTATTGACTATAGATGTGCCTCTCACTTATTTCACAACAAGATCACTATCACCTTTGACTTGAATAAGTTTGACACCTCTTCTTCTTACCTCTTACAAACCATGTAAAAAAGCTTTGTATTCAGTTATGTTTAAAGTGCAACTAAATTGGAATCTTTAAACTAAATAGTAATTCTAAATTAAGGGTAAAACCAAGATGACCCATTCTCCACTACCATTTTTTAACCTTGAGCCATCAAATAATAGGGTCCATATACCATCGTCTTCTTGAGTGGAGTTAGTTAAGCAAAGTATAGTAGCACCCTCCTCATGCATACAATACACCCCTAATTCTACTTCTTAAATATTGCTAAATGGATAAAATACATGGTTGTCAGTTGCCCATTCATCTAAATATAGGTCTGAAATGCCTTCAAAATGATCATGAGGCTCTTATTCACTAACATTTTCATTATCCTCAAAAAAGGTGCAATTGACATTTGCAAGGTTAGGCATATAAGGTTCTAGATGGAACCTAGAGATAGGTTTAGACATAATAATGACCTTAGACCCATATCTAGTCCTAAAAACCATGTATCACCAGTTAGAGGACAAATAGCCCCCAATCTTTGTAGTAAAGTCCCTAGATATGCATAGGGAAAAATATGGGGGTAGGTCTACAACCATTACATCTTGAGTGATGACATAATTTGGGCAAGTTGGCAATGTGATCTTAAGATTTTTCACTATGCCTACCATTTTAGTGGGGGGACCATCCAACTACAAAACACCTTTTTCATTAGGTATATAATTGAGCCCAAGATTATTTGTTATGGCTTTAGGCATAATCTAGGTCGAAGTACCTAAATTTATCATACAATTATGCACTAAACAGTCTCATATGATGACTAATAAATATAAAGGACGAGGTTTAACAACCTTGGGGGGATGAACAACATTATGGACTTGAATTTGATTAGGACTAGGTTTACTATTTGTAAAAAAATTATTCACTTTTTCACCTGTTTCATTCATATGAGAAGGATTAGAGAGTTCTTGTTGAAGAATCTCTCTCTGTCCCAGAATGGATAGAGTATCATACATAAACATAGTGACATTAGCCTTTCTCATATGATCCATAATATTGAAAGGAAAAATAGTACCTTTGGACTGCACTTTGGAAGTAGAAGCATCACTTGGCACTTGAGTGACATGAGGAACAAAATGAGACTTTTATTGTTGTCTTTGATGTTGGGGTAATTGTTGAGTTGTAGGAGCTTTCGAAGATGTATTTGAAATGGTAAGCTACTGACTAGTTTGTGGAGATGTTGAAGAAGCCCTAGACTGCTCCAAATTTTCATCCATCATCCTTATTTTATACCTAGTCTGGGATACAACTGATTCATCTAGCCTTTATGTAGTCTGATCTAAGTTTGCTACTACATGTTCAAACATATGCTCCCCTACTTTAAAATTTATGCACATGGTATCAGTTGGTGCATTACCCATGATTCCTTGCTATTGACTTTGAGCTTCTGATGATTTCATGGTAGGCATATTACCTTGATTCATTAGAGGGCCTTGTGGTGGAGGAGGCATGGTGTCATAGTCTAGGAATGAAGGAGCATGCTACCAACCAGGGTCTTGATACATCTCCTCACTTGTAACCATTAGCATCTCATTATAATTTTCCCTTGATTGCCATTGACCCGCTTGTGCAAGATTATTTTGAGCAGAAACCAAGGCTCTCAAGCTACTTACAGCTACAGGGTTGTAGCTATTATAATATCTACCTTAAGTAAGTTAGACTTGGGATTATTGGTTTGATGGATAAGGGGATATATTATAGGATTGAGTAGGGTATTGGGTTTAGAATGGACCTTGGTATGAGTATGGCCTATATGAAGTCTGTTATTGTCTCTCTATAGCCACTAGTTTGTTGTTTTGTGCCTTCAGTAAGCTCTCAATCCTTGTAAATTCATCCACTTGGCCATCATCAGGTTGGGCTTGGTTTTTTTGAGTGGGTAGTGGAGAAATGGTAGGTGGGTGTTGGCTAAAGTTTAGGAAAAAGTGGCATGAGAAGTCTAGGCATAAGTTTCCTTACTTGTATAAGATAATTTTTTACTCTTATAGCTATCTCATAGGCCCCAAGCAAAGTTGTCTCACCCATAGATCAGATCATGACTACAATGTTTAAATTCAATGATCTTAGATAATAAATGAAAGCATAATTTGGTGTGGGCTTAAAGATGATAGGGATCCTATCCCAAGTCTTTTAGAATCTATAGTTGAAATCAACTATTGATTCTTGGGGTATCTTATTGATTGTGGTAAATTATTCCACAAGTGATAAATGGTCACTTTTATCCTCAAAATGTTTAATAGGAACTCACCAAACTCATCCCAAGTATTGATTGAGGTAGGATTTAAACTTCTATACCATTGCATGGCTTTCCCTTTTAATGATGTGGCTAGTAGTCTCATGGCTACACTCTCTTATGTAATGTGATGTACTGCACAAAGGTTTGCAATGTCAGTAATGTGCTCTATAGGAATGATGGATTTTTTTCTTGTAAAGTATGGTAGGGTCTTCAAAGAGGAAGTAGGGATGTCATCATATTACTAAAGGTTAAGAGGGTTCCCCCCATTAAACAGTGCAAAAGCCTAATTCCTTGGTAGCATTGTGAATGGAATGGGAAATAGGCCTCGCCTAGAATAGAACCTTTTGAATGGTGGTATAGATTGTGCTCTATGGGGTGAGTGGCTTACATTGTGCCTTCTAACAGGGGATAAGGATGCTCTTACTCTCCTTCTTGAGGGCATTGGAATTTCACTAAAGTGGAAGTAAATACCCTTGTATATGATCTTGTTCTTCTTGGCATGTGGATAAAGGGCTAGTTTTTATGGACCAGAGATGTTTGGAGTTACCAGGTGCTCTTGTTGAGTGTCTGCTACACTTGTTAGCCAAAGATAGCACTAATTTTTTAGTTTCTTCTTGAATATGTCCCACCAAGCATGACATAACTATTATGGACATAGATTGCACCCTAGCTGAAAGTAAAAATGTTCAAGTCCTACTCTCAAATCTAGTCCAACATGGGAATGACCCAAGGCTATGGGTTACCTAAACTTGGGTCAGACCTCTAGGACTTTTAATGAGGCTAGCTCCTCAAATATAATAATATACTCCCTTTTACTAAACCTATGCTATTGGGATGAAAAGGGAGATAAATACATGAATGGAAATCTACACTAAATGTGGTGATACACCAAATGTTTAATAATCCACTTTCAGCTTAGACACTTCTATGACTACTAATGAATTCAATCAAGATAAGAACTAGTCAGATTCTATGACAAGGTTGCAATCATGAGTATTTTGTATGAAGGCCAAAAAGAGACCCGTAACTTGAAGGATAGAAAGAGATAGGTCTTTATAAGACACTATGGACTTATGACACTTCAAGAGGAACGTCACTAGCTAACACTTCACATAACCTACAAGAAATCAATAGAATTAAACCAAAGTACATGGAGAACATATAGATGATGAATAGGAACATACACTCTGCACATCAAACTTCAACAAAGCACACTTTGCATTCAACTAGAATCTTAAAACTATCTTATACTGCTTCAAGAGAGTGTTACAAAGTGATTTTTATAGAGCTTTCCTATCTCTAGCCAGGGGATCCAATTCAACAGCTCAAAGCTAGTATATATAGGAAGAGAAAAGGTGAGGGACAAAAATTGGTGCTAGAAGGAGGGCATTAATGAGCCCAAACTCATTCAAAACAACATCACCATAATCTTCCTTGATCTTGCTCCTACATTAATGTCATTTTATCTTTTTCTGGCATGATGGAGGATATGAAAATCAAGACAAGTTGTAAAGAACAATCTCAGCTACCACATGAACCTTTTTGAGCTCTTTTTATCAAAGTCCTATATTCATAGTCAAAACCATACTCATATCTACATTTAGTAGTTATTTGTTGAGAGTATGGTTATGCTCAAGGATAAGATGTTCTTTCATTAATTACATGTACTTACCCCTTTGACCTCCATCAAAAGTCTTGGGCTTTCCCCTTTTGTTCATTGGCTATCAAAAACCAACTTAGCACATTGACATATTGAATCCCTATCATACCATTTGATCTTTATTTGTCTGAATGACCACTAATCTTTGATCCTCTACCAATTTAATGCACTTTCAACACTTATCAATCACACCCTTACACTGAAGATCTGCTAACTCTTTAACTTTCTTGTGTGTCATTAGATTTGAATCCATGATTGAACATGATCCATTAATCTACTTGGACCCACTATTTTGTCAGACACTATTCACCATTAGATTTTTTATATGATTGAATGTCGATGAGTAGTCCTAATTTTTGAATCCAAATAGCTATTCTATGGACCTAAAATTGATGTTTGTGTTCTTGTATTTGACATCTAATCAAACATATTTGACATCTGTGTGATGCTCACTAAGATATTTTAAGACCAATGGTCATTTGTTGTGACTTAAATTTGACATCTGCACATTCGTCAATTGATGTCTACGGGAATGTCAATGACATCTACACAACCTTCAATCCTTGGAGCCCAATGGATAACTACTAATCTTAAACTTAGACACTTACATGAATGTCATTCTATTAGAACAATTTATCTAAGATAAACCATTTTGTTAGAGCTTTTGCATCGATCATTTTGTCCTTGGGCTATTTTTCATTGGCTTTTTGTTTCAAAACACTTTCCCTGAAAGAATTATGTCTACGAGATTTTTGTTTCAAGACATTTATTGTGGACAAAATGATCAATAGAATGAGGTTTTAGGTTTTTTTTTGTAGACAAAATGTCTGAGAGAATATAGGCCTTCAGCAAAATTGTTCAAAAATTTTTCCCGAAAGAGTTTATACTTAGCTTTTGCTTTGGATAAAATGTTCTAAAGAAATTGGGTCTTCGAGATTTTTGTTTCAGATAAAATGTATGAAACAATTCCCAACACTTATTCAAAAAATTGAAACACTTTCTCCAGAGTAAATATTATCACTTAGCCCAAATAAGAGGTCTAAAATAATTGAACTTAGCCAAATAAAATCCCAAAATAAATATGCCAAGGACTTAGCCAAAACAAAGGTTTTGCACTTAGTTTTTTGGCTTGTAGGCTCTCTCAGACTTGTGCTTGAATTATTACTAGATCTTTGAAGGCTTGAATGAACTATGAAAACTTGAATCTTATGTAGACTTGTTCCATGGCTTAGAACTGCTTTGATCACCATGAGAACCTACTCGGACCCTTTACCTCATTCTATAAACCTGTCCCTTAGAAATTGACAAAATACACTTTACATAAGCTTAAAGTGTTTTAAAATATTTATAAGCTATGGGTGATCTTTGGACCACTCATTCCATCTAGAATTTGGCCTGCCTACTCAAACCATTTCTAGGCAAAGATCTCTATGTGGGCCAAAAGTGGCCAACAACAATTACTTTGTATATTTGTATGTTTTGTTTCATGTGATGATAGTGATTAGTAACTAATAGAAGATACATGTTTATTTTATGGTTAACATAGTATGTATATTAAGGTCACTAATTAGATTCTCATGGTGTAATATAATGAAAGAATACGTGGAATATATATTTTATTTTTAAATATTATGTTATTCTAGTAAATCCCAATGGGGATGTTACAACAATATCATGCATCTTAGTGCATTACACATTCATGAAAATATCATTATGACACATTAATATTCCCATAATATACTTATATTCATTTATCATAATGATCAAAAATACATCAACTCGAAACATTTGTTACAATTTCACTTAAGCTATAATAATGGCAGTGTTTGCATAATATTACAATAATAATACCCTCAATAATCACAATAGTTTCAATAACCTATTACAATTGGAAAGGCAATAATTTGTAAGTGCATGACCTGCATGGTTGTTGACAATGCATTACAAAAACATTTCTAACAACTTTCCCAAAAGATCATGCACTATGTGGTAACTAACTTATTTTTTTGTGCTAATTTCCATCCCAAATTTTTGATTCCCCTATTTATGTGCTTTTGAATTTTGTGTTAATTTCATTTCCTATTTGGGCATGCCTCTATGTTTTGGTCACATATCCTCTAATTTACATGCCTCTATAAATCTTGACAACCAACTCTCCATTTTAAGCATCCATTGAATATATGAAGTTGATGATATTTTTTTCCTTGTGTACAAGTCTTCACTAGGGCACACTACTAGACTTAGCTCAAAAATATTAAGACATTATCTTATATGATCTTGCACTCTTATATATAAGCACACATACTTTTCTAGTATAGTTATATGTACACTATTTTTCAAAGTTATACCTCCACTTGAAACTTTTCTTAACAAAATGTGGCCTCTTTTATTGATGGTCTCATTGTATAATAATACTCACATAAAACTATACTAACCCAAAATTTTAGGTCAACATCTCACCACACTAACTATATTTTTGGTCACTATGTCTACAATAAATGCTCGATATTCTTTATATATTTTGTGACATATATTGGCTACTATGGCCTTAAGCACTATAGTAGGCCTTTTTCTCAAGGCATTTAATGATTGTTGCATTGGTTTTGTTAATGATATTCATGCATGTAAATTTCATTTATATTCTTATGAACATTGACCTATATTGTTCCTTAGTAATATGTTGTAGGTCTGCAGCCATTGTGCTCGTTTCCCCTTCTTACATGCCAAGATCCTTGGGATTAAAGTTTTCAAAATGAAACTAAAAAGTTGCATATTCCTCATGCACCTCAAGCTTCCAAGAAAGTTTCCTTTGAGAGGTAACATGATAACTTTCCTCTCTAATAACATCCCATAAATATGGATTTGCTTCAACCTACGCATCTTCCTTCTATTCATCTTTTTCTTCTTCATAAAATTATTTTTCCTCGATACTCTTCGAAGGTTGAATCTACTTGCACTGTAAACTGATTGGTGAGTATTTTAAATTGATCTCTTCTTCATAGGTATTATCTTCCTCCCATTCTTCCTTATGAGTGTTGGTTTCACATATCTCTTTATTCTATAGATCTTCTTTATGCACTATTTCTTTTGTATGTTTTTAGGCATCTAGCCTTCTCAATCTAGGCTTTGCTCTTGGTGCATTTTTTTCACTTTGCATCTTTTGGTGGTGAGATAAATTTTTTCAAGTGTGACTTGTGTGTATCACTCTATTAGACCACTTTTCCCCACAACCAAACTTGCATATGATTTCCCTTCTTCTGATTCCATGGCCAATGGTGTAGGATTAATGGTTCGTGGTGTCTACATGGAAGATACCTTAGGTGGTTATTGTGGCCTAGGAAATTCCCAACATGCCTCATTTCCATCTTCAACTTCCTCTTCATCTCTCCTAGAAGTAGTGGTGTTTATATGTGAATTCATCTTTTTTCATTCCTTGACTTTAAGATTAGTTTTCACATCACCTTTGGTCTCAGCCTATTCATTTCCTTCACCTTATTTTGTTTTAACCTTTGTATTTTTTTCAAACCTAAGGTACACTTCCTATTCATTACGAACATGTTATTCCCCCTTGGGGGTTGTTTCTCTTCCTACACTCTTTGATTCCATATTTTTGTTACCAAGGGCTCACCAAAGTATTATCTCTCATCATCTTCATCAACATGCATACCATTTTGGCCCTTGTCATGAAAGATAACATTTCCTTTATTATTTTATTTATTTTTCTCACTTTCACTTTTGCACATATAAATGACGGTCATTTATTCTTTTTTACACTTTATTTTTTCAAGTTTGAGGGCATAAACCAATCTTCAGCTCTTTCCTTTTAATAATTTTAATAATGTGTGGTATATCACAACATTATTATCCTTTGACTTCTTATACTTGGATGTTATATCCTTTTTTATTTACTTAAATGTATTCCTCAAAATGAGGCTATCTTCATTGTGATTCTTGAAATCTACTGTAACACATGGGTTCATATATATTCTGTTTAATTCTCTCTCCATATACTTAGTCATAACTCTATGGAGAAACTTGAGCCATCCTATATTTACATCCTCATCCTTCAATATTACTTTCTTCAATAAAAGATGTATCAAAATAAAACAATATAATATCCCTAATAGACTTATAGTATCCCCTTTGGTATTCTCTATTCATCATTGATTTCAGTGACAAGTGTATCATACCAATGGTCCATCTTTATGTTGAATATTTTTATTATTTTTTTGGGGCATGTGTGTGTTTTACATCTCTTGTGAGATAGCCATCCCAAACTAGATATGATAACAATGCCTCACAAGGCCCATCTAGGACCCTTATCTCATCACGTAGGATAAATATAATAATTTATCCCCACCTAAACACTCCAATCTTAAGATGTTCTTACTCTGAACCTAAAATCATAAATGCAGTACACAAAATTGTATTAAAAATTATTCACATCAATTTGGTGTAGTGTATACATAACTTTTAGTTGGCTGAAGTCCAATGCATTGTAACAAAAAACTTTGTGATGATCAGATGGGAAATTTCATGCATCATTCGATCTTTGAGCTTCTTAATTAGAATGATATATCCCCCTTTATGGTACTTAATTTATTTGGCACTTCTTCAACATCTTTACTTCTCATCACCAACCTTATTTTTTCCCATCTATTTTTCAATTAGGTTACCTTCTCAATGCACTCAAGCATTATTTTCATTATCTTGCCTATGAATTATAACCTTCATTTATGCACACATGAGAGTAAAAACTTAACTGGCTTATTTGGATTCTCAAAGAAAGCTAGTTCCTAGAGTTGTGAGACCCCAGTATTATCTATATTTATCTTGATGGTTTCATCTTTAAGGGAAAACCATATGTTCCAACTTTTATTGTAAAAATGTAATAGTCCTCTTGCAACATATTTTCATACTAAGGTTGTTGATGATTAAAAATTCAATTATTTAATAACTTACGTATGAATTTAAAACTTCCCTGCATTTTATTGATTCCATAAATCTCATCATGGGTAAAACAAAAGGGAGTGAATCTATTTAGTTTTTCACCTTGCTGAACTCATTTGGTCTCTAGGACTTCCTCTTAGATTATAATTCTACCTCTTCTCATTTATTTATTGCCTCATGTTGGGGCTTGTACCTCTATTAATTTTTTTAATTTATTGTGCCATTATTGTAACTGACACTACAACTTCCAATTCCTCGCTACTTACTCAATTGTTTGCTTTAACCTTTGAGCTTCAACCTTCCAAAATTATGGCCATGTGTAAATTGTGTTGCAACAATTGTGGATTTTGTATGTGCATGTGTAAACTTTTTGCAAGCTATTGAGTTTGTGCCTCTTATGTAAAAGTAATCTTTTATGAATTGTACATGTTTCCCCTTTTTCACTGGTAGATATCCTTAAATGAATTAGTATTTTCTTTGTTAATTGTTAAAAAATTAAAATAAATTTCACAGGTGAGTCCTTATACATTCCCATCCTCCCTAAATTCCATTATTTTACCTCTTTGGTTGTAAGCAATTATATCTTTGTTTTTAACCTCCATGAATAATAAAATAGTCTTTATTATTTTACACACACATACATAACCTTTTTCCATAACAACAAATGTTTGTATGTCAATTATTCTAAATATATTTCCTTTGAAATCCCTAGAAAATTGATGGAGGTAGCATAAAAGGACATCAACACATAAAAAACCCTAACCCTAGTTAACCCTAACTCATCTAGTGCATTATGGATGGATGTCAACATCCACCCTCCCTCTAAATGTGATATAGTTGGAATCATAAGAAATCAACAATCCAAGAGAACCCATTAAAAGACCCAACAAACTTGCACATCATCAAGAAGGTAATGTTTTTAAATTTCAAGTTCTTGATGAGTTTGTTGAGGTCTCTGCAAACATTTCCCATCGTACAATTGTGTTTTTTCTAAGAGGCATTCCTTTTGAAATTTATTTCTATATATGGACACACCAGGTTTGAGAAGATACTAAGGAGTTGAATTATAATTTATAAGGGGGTTAGGCAAAGGATATTTATTTTTATTTTGACTTCCCTTATATTTTCCTAGATAACCCTTCAATATGGAACATGGGTTATTTTTTCCCAAGTATGTTATCTTCAGGGTTGGAAACTCAAATTTCACCCTAAAGGGCCATCCCGCTCAAAATACCCCATGTGGATTGAATTTCCCTTCTTTAACCTAGTTGTTAAACCTATTCTCCATGAGTTAGCTAGTCAATTTCATAATGTCATTTGGTGTAAAAGTGATAAAGAAAATTTTTTAGGCCTTTGAAATCATCCTAGAGTCTGCATTGAGATGGACCTTTCACATATATTGCCTACTTTAATTTAGCTTTTTTGGTCCAGGATTTACCCATCTCTAACCTATTATTTACCTTAACAAACATAATGCCTATTTTTATTATTGAGAAGATGGTCATTTAATCCAAGACTTCCCTAAATGCAAGCTTGAGTAGAAGAGGATAGATGATTTCTTTGGCAAGACTTATGTCACCCACCCCTTGGTTCCACCAAATAATCCCTCTCTACCCTTGAATAACCGTAGATCATATTTTCCTAGCCCTAAACTACATAATATTGACACTCATCTTCTCTCTGATAATACAAATCCTAAATATGTTCTAGAAACTCAAGTCAATGATATTAACTAATATGCACCATGAGACCCAAGACCAAGTGTGTGGGGAACAACCAAGTTTGGTTGTGTAGAGTGAATACACAAAGATGTATTCAGAAAGAACAATCAAAACACATTCAATAGAGCAAAAGTTTTACTTATAATAAATGTAACTTCTACTCAATAGTAGATAATAGGAAAAATGGTACATTTTACTATAGATCGTGTGTTATAAAATAGATATACAAAGCATGCTATTTATGCTATAACTATGTATCACACCAACTATTAGGCTAGACACATATGTTACATATTTAACATGAATAATAAAATAACAGTTACAACTACTATTGTTTATAAATAAGATAGTTAATAGTTATTTCATCTTCCTTGCTCGATGATGATTAAGCAATCAAGTTGGTGGAAACTAACAGTCTGACTAAGAAGATTCTCGGCTAGTTATTACCACCTAAAAAGCCACATAGTTAGATTAGGTTGACACATGGATGTATTAAAGTGAGTGCAAATGTAATCATGTGAGCCTATGAGTGAGAACCAAGATGGTATGTAGAGTTGTTAGTTGAGTTTGAAATTCTACAAACCAATACATGACTTATGCACACAAGTGTAAGTAAACTTCATGTAGAGGAGTCCATAGTGGACTTTTGTGGACTTTAGTAAGCCAATCTGTTGCATTAGCTAGTTCATTATTTGTCATGGTTAGGGTGATTAAATCACTCAATCTTGCCAAGTTTTTAGTTTGGATTTGATTATCCAAACTCACCAAGTTATGAGTATCATTAGGTTACACAGTTGAGTTAATCTCAACTGCCAAGTGGAAACTCGCTTTTTCTCCAAGTTAGGGGCATGTGCCTTCCAATGTCTCTCTTTCCCTTTATCTCTCTATCTCCTTTTATATATGCACTTTAAACATTTATCTATATTTATCCTAATCTCAGTTTCAAATCCTTACAATGATACATCTTTTGAAAAAAAACTTGCCAATAGGTAATAATCTTACATCGACACATAGATGTACTCCTAAACCCTTCTCTTTCAATTTCAATCTATTTTAAGTACTTTTGTCCCATATTATATGCATTGATTATACACTATAACATGTTTTTGGTTACAAATCAGTCACCAGCAAGGCACTCAAATAAAGCCTCAAATTCAACTCAAGCAAAGATAATGTGTGTATACACACCCAAGTAATTATTCCTTTCTTTTAAACTAGCAATTTCATTACTAGATTAAAGGGGGAGATGTATATGATATTTTGCGATTATTTAGCACCTCAGTCATTTACACTTGGTAAACTCAGACCCTAGTTATTCCTCTTAGTTATACACATGTCTTATTTTTGCAAACCTCATGTCTGCTCTATCTTGTGCCCCTTAGCCTATATCTTAATCTAACCATCATTATATTGATGACATAGAATCCCATCTTACCTAAAATGCTTAAAATGTGCTTATTTTAACCTCTACAAGTTATGAACCTGTGCTTTCTCTCCTTCTCCCTAGACACTAATGTTCAATATAGATAGTAGCATCAACGTTACTATCTTGACCTGAGGTAAGTGTCTGGTACCCTAAAGTCATCCAATTTGTAAATGAAATGTATTACAATGGTTAGCTTAAGTGATTTAATGGAATTTATCTCCTGATAGGATTGGAAAAAATATAATATCAACCCTCACTCATTCCTCACCTAGAAAATACCAAAGAGACCAAGACACTTATCAGAAATCACTCAATTCATCAAAGCTTTCATATTTTTACACTAGTCATTAACACATCTATAGGTCTGAAGTACTAAAGGATCAGTCATAAGGTAATATTTTCTAAGTTACAATCTAGGTCACTATTGTAGTTGCTTTACACACATTTCATGATTCTCACACAAGCCAACACATATGGGAGAACTACATAAGTATGAGGCCCTCTTTTAGAGTATTGGTTATATACATAGCCTCCTTTGATAGTGGATTTATTTTAGGTTAGCTCGACATCATGCGCCCACTAACTTATTTTTCCATAAGGTCACATTGAATATGGAATGCTAGGGTTTCAGCATTTCACTAGGAGTGATAGTCCTTGACCTAGATTTAAATGCATTAGAGCAAAGGTGAAGCAAAACCTAGAAGCATCCAGGTGGTCACATAATATATGAGTGAATATTTTGTACAGGTCACTAGCATTGAACTCAGACACTAGCATCAACACAACTACCCAAAGATGATGCAAGTGTCTATAGAGTCAAAGGCACCAGATCTTGAATCTGATGACTATTCTAAAATATACTTCCTTTTTGCTTCCTATTTATACTAAATCTAGAATTGTGTTAGCATTATAAATATCCAAGTACTTTATTTTGTCTTATTTATATATCTATCATATTTGTATTTTCCATTAATAGCATATCTCAGTTTAATAAATTTATCATATGGTATATTTGATTTTAGCACATTAATTGGTCTACTATAGATCTGGTATTCACCCTTGTGCATTATCATTTATATACCATTAACCCTATCTACCCAACTAAGGATAGCCTCTTATCCAAATTAGGGTAAAACATTTGGTGAACCCAACCTTTGAACATCAAACCCTAGGCCAAGTAGGGTTTTTTATTTCTTTTCCTATTGGTGATCCCAGATTAATAGATCTTACAATCATGTTTCCCATGGACAAATCTCTAAATTATTTCATGGTCAAATAAATTATGGTTGTTATGGTTTTCTATGTTGCATGTCTCATCAAAATTGTTAAGCAAATCCTTACACATAACGAGAGAATTTTAAAATAGAAATAATATTTGATATCTCTCCATAAGTCCTCTTATAATGTTATAGATCATGTATTTAGATGATAACATGCATACTCTCAACCATTTATTCTACCTAAGCCTTATTCAACTGACACTGACCATCCTACACCTATTATTCACCCATGGCTTATTTTAGATTATGTGGTCCATGTTGATACTACTTTAAGAGGTAACGTTGCTCAACCTACACTTCCACTTGTTAATATACAAAAGGTGCTTCCTAAGCCTAAATTTATGATAAAATCAAAGGGTTTTGACCTTGTTGACCAATTGATAAATACACATGCTAAAAATTCAATACGTGGCCTCCTAAAATAATCTAATAGTTACAAGGACATCTTATATGAGACATTGCATGAAACTCAAGTTTTAAATGATATTAAGCCTGCTTATTTTAAAGATATCATGAAAGATCTCAAAAAAAATGTCAATCACCTTTGACCCAACTGACTTACCATACATATATATTATTGATCAAGATTTATCTTTGTTCATACAAGTGATAATAAAAAATAAAGGCATCAAAATGATTCTCATTAATAATGGATCAGGCCTTAACATTTGTAGTATCAATTTATTAACTGCCATGGGCATTAGCACCAAACTAATTCAAAAGTTTATTATGCATATCTAAGGGTTTGATAATTCACATAGTCCTCTAGTTGATCAAATTACATTAGATGTGACATTAGAACCAAACAATATTTCAATTACTTTTCAAGTAATGTCTCAATCATCGCATTATAATGTGATGTTAGGTAGACCTTAGATACATTCAATGGAGGTGTCCCATATACACTTCATAGATGTGTAAAATTCATACATGATGGCACTTTATTAATAATTCCTACCAATGATGAACCTTTAGAATTTTGTAAAATGATACAATCTAAAATTGAAGGTATTCCTACAATGGTACCACCTAAACAACGCATTCCTATTGAGCACATACACACATGAAATATGTCAATCAAGTATAATGGATCCTTCATCTCCATATACAAATAAGGTACCACATATTGAATTGCATATAGATGTACATCAAAATCAAGAACCATTACCAGACCAACCATTAAAACTACAAGAGCCTCCTTCATTTGAGCTTCCTTTATTGGTTAATATTGAGTAGAATGATGGGCATGTTTTCGATTTGTGATAGTGATCATGATACTGATCATGATATGATAGATTAAAAAATGTGTGTACTAAATTTTTATCCACTTGATCACCTTTTGCATAACTTATTTGAACCCATGGGTATTAGTATATACATGATCAATCCACTTGTAAAAGAAACAACACTGAATCTATATAAGGGGAACACAACCATAGCAGATGAGCATGTAAATGCTTGTTACTCAATTCAACCCTCTTGGTCAAAAGCATTGATCCAACCTTATAAATTTCAAATGTAACTATACAATGTGAACAATGTGGAGTTTTTTCCAGAAGCTTCACAATCTACCAAAAGGCCAAATCCTTCTTATCTTTCAAGTGACAACTATCTTTCTAAGTGACCAAATCGTGAAGATTTGACTATTACTGCAAATATTGATGGGGTTGTGCCTACCACATCTCTATATGCATTTACAGTTGTAACTCTTTGTCTATACCAAATGGAAGCAAAATTTGACCAAAATTAATAAGGCATTTTTTTTCCTCGTGAAGGAAAATTAATACATATTTTAAATGATAGCATTACATCTTCTACTACACATGCAAAATGTGAGGAGGAACATGTTGTGTCCTTTTAAGCATATCTAATCATGATGCAAACAATGTAAAAGATCCAACTTGAGTTTGTAAGGTTCATAATGGGGGGAGATATCTATGACAATCCATTGGATAGCATTATAGGATGATCTTTTCTCATTATCAAAAATACTAAAAAAAACTAAAAACATTCAAAAATCTAAAAACACTTTTTGTATCAACATGTTTGATTGGCTCCTTAGAATCTATGTATTAGTTCCATATTGAGGACTAGCATATCATTTAATCTTACATACACATACACATACATACACATATATATGATATAATTATGGGTGTTGGTTTTTCCCTCTACTCACATCACAAAGACATTGGGGGCATCCATCTTCTATGATCTTGATATACACAATTTATATGATTCGATACACATTGTTATCATTTTTATATACATTGTACCATTGTTACACACATTTTCAGAATGAGACAAATCTAAGGTGCATATGTTATGTAACATGTGCATTATATAACAAAATCCAAATCAAATTCAAATTCCAAAACTATTGCACGTATTGATTCCTAATGGACTTTTATAGACTTTAACGAGTTAATATACTATAGTAGTTGGTTCACCTTTTGGCATGGTTGGGGTGATTAAATCACTCAATAGTTTTCATTTTAGACTTGATCATCCAAACTCACCAAGTTATGAGGATCATTGGGTTGCACGATTGAGTTAATCTCAATCTCCAAGTGGCAACTCACTTTTTCTCCAAACTTGGGGGCATGTGCCTTCCAACCTCTTTCTTTGTTACTTTATCTCTATCTCCTTGGAAATATGCACTTTATATATATATATATATATATATATATATATATATATATATCAATTTTATAGCCTTACAATGATACATATTTTTCAAAAATAATTTACCAATAGGTAAGGCAGTTACATCGACATATAGGTATACTTCTAAACCTTGCTCTTTCAATTTAAATTTATTTCAAGTACTTTTGACCAAGTTTATTTGCACTGATTATACATTGTAACATGCTCTTAGTTGAAAGTCAGTCACCAGCAAATCACTCAAATCTAGCTCTAGCAAATCACTCAAATTCAACTCAAGCAAAGACAAGGTGTGTATACACACCCAGGTACTTATTTATTTTCTTTAAACTAGAAATTTCATTACTAGATTAAAGGGTGGATGTAGATGATATTTTTTGATTATGTATCACCTCAGTATTTTACAATTAGAAAACTCATACCCTAGTTATTACTCTTAGTTCTACACATGCCTTGCTTTTCCAAGCCTTGCATCTACTCTATCTTGTGCCCTTTGGCCTATCTCTTAGTCTAACCAGTATTATATTGATAGCATATACATCTCATCTTGCCTAGAATGCTTAAAATGTACTTATCTTATACCTCTACAATTTTTGAGCCTATGTTTGTTCTCCTTCACCCTGAACACTAACGTCTGAGATAGACATTAGCATCGATGTTATTATCCTGACCTGATGCAAGTATCTAGTGCTCTAAAGTCATCCAATTTGTAAATTAAATGTATTATAATGGTCTACCTAAGTGATTTAATGTAATTTATCTCCCAATAGTATTGGTATAAATATAATATCAACCTTCACTCATTCCTCACATAGAAAAGACCAAAGAGACCAAGGCACTTATCATAAATCACTCTATCAAGCACTCAATTGATTAGAACTTCCCTATATCCACACCAGTCATCTTTAAAACACATCTATAGGTTTTAAGTACTAAAGGAGTAGTCATAAGTTCATAGTTTCCATGTTATAGGCTAGGTCATTATTGTACTTATTTTCACACATTGCATGATTCACACACAATCCAACACATAGGGGAAAACTACATGAATTTAAGGCCCTCTTTTGAAGTATTGGCTATGTAGGTAGTGCCCTTTAATACCAAGGTCATTGCAAGTTATCTCAACGTCATGTGCCTACTAACCAATTTTCCCCAAGATCACATTAAATATGGAAAGCTAGGGTTTTTCCATTTCACTAGGAGTGACAATCCATGACCCAGATCTGAATGCACTAGAACAAAGGCAAAGTAAAATCCAAAAGCATCTAAGTGGTCACATCTTATACCTCTAAAAGTTTTGATCCTATGTTTATTCTCCTTTACCCTGGACACTAATATCTAGGATAGACATTAGCATTGACATTATTATCCTAACCTGATGCAAGTGTCTAGTGCCCTAAAGTCATCCAATTTGTAAATGAAATGTATTATAATGGTCGACCTAAGTGATTTAATGTAATTTATCTCCTGATAGGATTGGTATAAATATAATATCAACCCTCACTCATTACTCACATAGAAAAGACTAAAGAGACGAAGGCACTTATCATAAAGTACTCTATCAAGCACTCAATTGATCAAAACTTCCCTATTTTCACAACAGTCATAGTTACAACACATATATAGGTCTGAAGTACTACAGGAGAATTCATAAGGTCATATTATCTATGTTATAGGCTAGGCCATTATTGTACTTATTTTCACACATTGCATGATTCACACACAATCCAACATGTGGGGGAAAACTACATGAGTTTATTGCCCTCTTTTGAAGTATTGGCTATGTAAGCAGTGCCCTTTGATACTAAGGTAATCACGAGTTATCTCAACATCATGTGTCTATTAACTTATTTTCTCCAAGATCACATTAAATATGGAAAGCTAGGGTTTTTCCATTTCACTAGGAGTGACAATCCATGACCTAGATCTGAATGCACTAGAACAAAGGCGAAGTAAAACTTAGAAGCATCCAAGTGGTTGCATCTTATTTGAGTGCATATTTTGTATAGGACACTAGCATCAATGCAATTGTCCAAGGCTAACATAAGAGTCCAAAGAGCCAAAGCCACCAGATCCAAAATCTGACAAAAAATTTCTAAATCTACTTCTTGCTTGATTTTTGCCTGTACTAGATCCAACATTGTGTTAGCATCAGAAATAGCTAAGTACTTTATTTTATATGATTTATATATCTAACATAGTTTTACTTTCCATTAATTAATTTTCTCAATTTAATAAAATCTGCATATGGTATATCTAACATTAGTATATTAATTGGCCTAATGTAGATCTAATATTCACCCTTGTGCCTTAGCATTTCTATATCATTAACCCTATCTACCTAATTAAGGATAACCTCTTATCCAAGTTGAGGTTAAATAGTTGGCTTAAAACATATGTTGATGTAAATTTCAAAGGATGTGTGCGACATGTTCCATATGGTCCACCTAAGTCTTGTTGAACATGAGAATGGCATCCAAGTAGATGATGATGGAGTTGAGAAAAGGCCTGATTAAATCATCCATCAAGCGCATGAATGTGTCTAGTACATTGGTTAAATTGAAAGGCATGACTAACCATTTGTACCTAGATGTCTTCAAGATGGAATGGAACCTAATGGTAACCTGACTTCAATTCAATCTTGGTGAAGTATTGTGCACCTTAGAGCTGGACTAGAAGGTCGTCAATACATGGTAGTGGATACCGATTATTCATTCTTATTTTGTTGAGTGCATGATATTTTATTCAAAATCACCAGGACCCATCCTTATTGGGTTTGAGGACTATCAGACTCCCATAAGGAGAAGAGCTAGGCCTAATCTTAACTTGATCAAGGATTTATTGTATTTGGCACCAGATTTCATCATTATCCCAAACTAATATATGATACAGGGGATATTCAAAAGAAGGGATCTAAGAACCAAATTAACATAGTGATTTACTGTCTAGTGTGTTAGAAGGCCTTCAATCTTTGCAAAGACTTTGTTATGCTACTTTAGTAACTTGTTAAGCTATTATTATTGTAAAGTTATGAAAGTGATGCACACTATTAGAGTGTGCTTTGTCTTTTACATAGGTGTGTCAAGACGAGCCATTAATAACATAAAATTTTACACATGTGAGACATGTTTACAACATTGTTTGGTAGATACCAATTTGAATTTAGTCATGAGAATTGACTCAAAGAGATTGTATATATAATTTTATGCATGAATAGTCCAATGTTGTGGTTTGGCTTACTATGTTGCTTCTTGGTCGTACAAATACGGTCTCCTTAATAATATGTCATAGACCTCTACAGGTGTGATGTCATAGCTGACATTATCCTTCATAGGCTTGACTTTGTACTAAAAATTACATTGTTGTTAGACCTATATATCTTTTGCTTTCTATAACCATCCTAGAGAATATGACTTGGAGTATGCAATATTGGCAAGATCAAGACATTGAGCTATGGATTGAACAATAATTTTATTATGACTACCACTATCTATGATGACATGAAGAGGTTGACCCTTCACCCAGAACTTGGTGTGGAAGAGATATTCTTGCTTCTCAGATAAGTCAATCATAATGGTGCTAGTACTTAGAAAAGAGGAATTTGGATTAATGTTGTCCATTAGTGTGGGTCTTGAGGTATATTATGTGAGAAAATATTATTATGCATGACATTCAGAATTATCATGAGTGGATGAGAAATGGAAATGGCACCACTTATCACCTAACTTTTTCTTGCCTTTGTTTGAAGTAGAAGGCATAAGAGCTTTCAAGTTATGTGTAGTATTTTGGGGTTGCTCACCTTTGTGAGAAGTGTTATAATTCTGTGTATAAGGATGTGATGTGGAGTTTTGCAAGGGTTGGCCCTAACGCATTTGTTGGATGAAGAGATGGAAAATTGCTTTATATTTGCCTTGGTTTTATCTTCGCAGCGTTGAGATATGTTTGCCCTAATGTGTTAAAATATAAGAACCCCATCCTCTCACAGATATAAGGTGAGAGTTTTCTGTGTACTTTAGTACCTTATATTTTTCACTCAAGTTCTCTCATAGACACACAAAGTAGTCATGGAATATGTTGGTGTGGTCTTCTATTGACTTATCCTTGCTATGATACAGTTGTTAGAACTTGATGTATTCATCTTCAAAGTATCAAAGAGGGTAGTACTTCTTCCTCAGGGCATCAATAGGAGTATTCCGTGATTCAATTAGAACACATGCTTGCACACACTTTGTACTAAAGGTCTCTCACCAGTGAACAACTGGAATGGGCATCTTCAATACTGCAAAAGTGATTTTCTTAGCATTAGTGAAGCAATTGAATTAGAAGTACACCTTGAGTTTTAGAACCCAGACATCCAATGCTTTAGCATCGATATTACCTTCAAATAGAGGGATGTCAAGATTGACTTGTACTTTGAAGTGGTTTACTCTTGGAACCACTATTGAGTGTATTGTGGAGGTGTAGTAGAAGGTATCGGGTTGAGTTGTATCAACAACTCACGGATTGGCCAAAAAGTGTAGTGTATTGTGCTTCCAATGCATTAGCAATAATCCTCTAAACCTTTGGGACTACCTCAAGTTACTTATGGGTGTCATCCATCTTACTTTCATTATGGTGTTTTTCTAGATATTCTAAAATAGAATCGATTGACAAACCTTCATTTTCAAGTTATGCTCACGTGTTTACTGACATAGAAAGAAAATAGGTATTTTGATATGATACTAATGATCCACACCTTGTGACCCAAGATAAAGTGTATAGGGAAGAACCCATTTTGGCTATGTAGAGTGAATGCACAGAGATGTTTTCAGATAGAACAATCAAAACACATTCAATGGAGTGGAAGTCTTACTTGTAGGAAATACAACTTCTACTCAGTAATAGAGAATAGGGAAAATGGTACATTGTGTTATAGATCATGTGTTACATAATAGATATGTGGAGCATGTTATATATGTTATGACTGTGTATTATACTGACCCTTAGGTTGGACACATATGTTACATATTTAACATGAATAATACAAGAGTAGTTGCAACTATTGTCGATTACAAAAAAGATAGTTAACAATTGTTTCATCTTCCTTCCTATACGATGGTTGAACTTCTAGGTTGGTGGTGACTAAAAATCTAATTGATAAGATTCCTGGATTGAGAGTGCCACTTGATAAGCCACATGGTCAGAACAAGTTGACATGGGGATGTACTAAAGCAAGAAAAAATATAGGCATGCGAACTTGTGAGCGAGTACCAAGACAGTGAGTAGAGTTGGGAGTTCAGTGCATAAGTCTATGAACCAATGCAAGACTTATGAACAAAAGTGTAAGCAAGCTTTATATAAAAGAGTTACCAAGAGTGTGCAGAAGGTGTGAGTTGTGTGCAGAGAACAAGCGAGGGGCTTATTCTATTATGCAGGAGGTGTGAACGGATCATTCACCTTACTATCATTTAGAAGGTGTTGAAAAAAGAACTAGATCTTCCTCAAAAAGTAAAGTCCCCACAAAGGTTCCTAATAATAAAAGAACCAGGTCCAATGTTGGGGATTAACTCAAAGTGACTAAGGGAAGATCTAATGGTGAGGAGAGATCTCGATCAATGAAATTTATTGGAATAAATGAATCTCTATCTACAATTCCCACTCCTGATTACAATTATTTCACCTTACTTGTTAATAATGAGTTTGAATAGCCTCCTTTTAGTGTGTACCATGAAGTTCTCCCTACTCTTGTGGAATGTTTGAGGGTTCATCCTCCCTGAGTGGAAATTCCATGTCAAAAGAGTATTACAAGATCATCCTTCTGAAGTTATTTTCCTCCAAGAGGTTAAAGTTGGGAGCCCAACTTTATTGTTCATCTTACATTAAATAGATAAGCACATCTCGCCCTATTTTATCTCTCATTAAGATGACCAAAGAGGTGCAATTATAATTTTACCAGCCTCCTTTTCTTTCAAGGTTATGACTATCGGTGAAGACCTTGCCCATAGATGTGTTTGGGATATGGTTTATGTTGAAGAGTGAACCATTTCAATTTGCTCAATTTATGATGCAAATATAGCAATAGAAAGCATTAATATTTTGGATTAGATGAGTTACAATCTGTTGGGAAATACGGAAGCACAATTGATTACCATATACAAGCAACTTAATATGCAGAAATTAAACCAGAATCACAAGTAACTAGAATTCAGAAACAACACAGAATATGAGAGACAATACACAACTTGTATCAATACTCATCCAGAATAGAATACAATAAAGAAGATGCCACTTCTTCTCCACACCTCTCAGAGGCTTCCCACACCTCAAGTGTACAGTACTTCTTTCCTCAAAGCTCTCTCTCTTACGGTCCCAACACACAACTCAAACACAGAGTTGGTGTTCACCTCCAACCAGTCAGTATCCACTACTGCCAGTATACCAGTGCTCCACGCACTCCAAGTAGATCTCCCCTGAACTGCAACACCCTGCAACCCAAATGATCTTACTTATGGAAGGAACTGCCTTGCCTTCCTCTTTGCTCTATAACCAAGTACACACTGTACTCCAAGTAGATCCCCCTTGATCCTGCTCCCTATTGTGTTGATGTCCTCCCTGATCTTGCACACCTGAAAATCAATCTGGTTTTGCACACTTGCAAACCTGGATCATGCACACACATACACCTGCAGATCAATGATCTTACTTACCATGCAGATCTCCTAACGTAGCCATGCACACCTGCTGACCAAGATCATACATACATGAAGAACCCCTCTGATTCTCCAAATCAGCACCCACACTTGGCACTGTGGCACTAGGAGGAACACACCATGCTCTCTTCACACACAGAAGGAGCTTATTTTGCTCTCTTACTCTCTAGCACAAATTACAATACAGCCTATGAGTTTCTTAAATAGATCTCATGCAAACAATAATTAGACATCTAATTACAATAATTAGACATCTAATTACAATAATTAGACATCTAATTACAATAATTAGATCCGCAGCTTCTAGTCTAAAATTGGCTCTTGACATGCAAACACTCGGTTCGTTAACTAACTGTCCGTGAAACTGGCAGTTCTGAACTGCACAGGTGACCGACGTCGGTCCTTGTCTGCCTAGAGGTGATCGACACCGATCGACTTCTGACCGACGTCGATTGCTCTTCCTGTTTAATCCTGTCGACGTCGGTTGGCCTGACCGACGCTGGTGTCTGTGACACTCAGCAACCTCTAGCAACCTCCTTCCCTGTTTGCATCAGTGAAGCTTTTAGCTCCACAACCTAACACAATCTTCCTCCTACATATTAGATCTTAAGAGGTGATTTCAATATGGTTGAGCTAAAAAGAGATCGTAGAAAGACTCAATCATCTCCTCTCTCTACCGAAGAATTTTCAGCATGGTTATACTATCACAACTCCTTGGGAGTCTTTGACCCACTTTTTGGATGTACGACTTCACTAAAATTAGTTGGTTCACTTAATCCAAAATCAAGTTGGATATCAAAAGCAACTCAACAAACTTGATAGGTTCTATGTTAGCACATTTGTGAAGTCACTCCTTATCTTTCCTAATGTTACCACTCTCAATGACAATGTTCTATTTGATCATCTCCCTATGTCCTATTCCTTCAACTTGGCACCTTCCCACAGTCAACTCCCTTTAAGCTAAACATCTCCCATCTCTCTTCCCCACATTTCATTGCTCAATTTTTTTTTTGGTTTGGAAACTATAACCCTATCCCACTTCATCTATTGGATGGATCTTATTTGATTATTCTAATTATTTCCTTTGTAAAACTTTTATATCTTATACTCATTTAAACCTCTAATTATTACATTTCTTTCATTTTCAATTTAATTATATATATAAATATATATAATGTCATTTATTCATTCATAGTGCTTAGGCTATTTTTTCTTTTCATTTCCAACCGCAAATTAAAATTATTGTGTTAAATCCTTAATCTCATTTCCTGCATTTGTCCTCTCTATTTGTCCATTGCTTGCGCACAACAACAATATTATTATTATATATATATTTATAACGTGCGATTCTAATGAAATACAGATATACGAAGATATGTTTCCTTTTAGCCGAAAAAAAAATTATTACAATCTGAGTGGCAGTCAAAGATTTGTCTTCGACTCATCATTTGTTCTTTGGAGTCGAAACAAATATTTCGGATTTTCTATGACCCAAAACAAATAAAATAAAAAGGGGGTCACTCAAAGCACGGTTCTTGGTGGATCTTAGCATAAATAAATAAACATATTTATTTTACTGGTAGAAATATAAAGCTGTTGGTGGGGCCACGGATGTAAGTGGACGTATCTTTTTCTTTTTAATCGAGATATTTTTGATGGACACATATAATCTTTCATTAATGTAAAAGAGGGATAAAAATAAAAGGGTTTGGGGGACATGACGTGGGATGCAGCATCATTATTATTATTACTATTGAGACATAACAACATAGATAAGTATGTGAAAATATTCCCATCTTTTTACACTCGCGAGTCGCTTTCTCTCACCTTTCGGTTTTCCAAAGGCCGAGGTGGATTTCAAACACTCGGGCCCACCATCGGGTTTTAAGTCATTGCGAACCGTCTCATGTACTTTGGAGGATTTGATTGATTGTATGTATGTAATATACTTATTACATTGTTAGGTTCATCGAAGACAATTATAATTAATAATATGAAATATTATGAATTAAAATATTTTTTTATTATTATATGAATTATAATTATTACTAAGGTTAAAATTCGTATCGTGAAATGATTATTATTTGATATTTTTAGTAATTAATTTTTAAAAAATATATATCAATTTTTGTAATATAAAAGTGAAGCAATTAAATATTTTTACTTATATGATTTTTATGTCGTATTTGTAAAATATCAATACCATTTTTTCATAGAATTTATATCACCCATAAACGATGCAAAGATAGTGCAAATACCATTTTAGTGTAACATTTATGCCACCCATAAATGACACAAAAATGGCACAAATATAATTCGACATTACTAAAAATAAATATAATTATTTTTAATTAAAAAATTATTTTATATAATTATAAATAATTATACTATTTTTATTTTTTTACAAATATATTACATGTAATTAATGTGTTTGTAAAATAAACTCAATTATTCGTTATATACTAGTATACATATATTAGATAAATCTATGTAAAATACACCAATAGATATCATTCTCGAGGCACCTATATCATATTGAATTGCGAGTACCTTGAGAATGATATCTATCAGTTTATTTTACATAGATTTATCAAAGATATGTATGCTAGTAGCACTCACCGCCGTGTAAGATTAAATATTTTTTTTAATAAAAATACATTTAATATAAATATTTAATGAATTATTAACATTAAAAATAGAGAGAAACATAAATTTTGATATATAAATATATAGAGAGAGGGAGATCAAAACTGTACATATATGACATATATGCAATATAATTATTATTTATAGAACATGCAAAGTAGAGAAAAACACCGATATGACATATATGAAATATAACAATAATTTTATGAAATTCAAACCATATACATTTGACATTAAAATGAGAGATAAAGATCAACACATATATGATATATATAAGCAGTATAATATTAATAATTTTAAGAAATTCCATCTGTGTACATGAGATCCTCTAACAATTGAAGTCTTTCTTCTTCCTCTTTTCTTTTATGTATCCCTTTTCCATTCTTCAAATTCTCAAACTTGTCATATGTGAAAGGCAGTGTAATCCTTAATCCATGTAATGACTTTACACGTGATATTACCATAAATTTCAAACACTGTCTTTTTGTAAGTCCTATATCAATTGTGGCTTTGTTAAGTGTTAAGCCCTATGATTTATGGATTGTCAATCCCCATGCCAATTTCAAAGGTAGCTGACTCACACAACCCCTTTGTATTAGACTGATAGGAATTCTAGTTGGAGATTCATCGACAAAAGGAATCCATGTGAAGTTATCAAATTGAACCATAACATATGTAGGTGGTTCACAGGGTGTTCGCCCTGGTTTGTATACAATGCATTGAATATATCTAAGTGCACCAATGACAAGACCTGCTTCTAGCCATAAATTTGTGGTGAGCATCACCCTCGCACCAACAATCAATAATTCAACTTTTAATTGTTCATCATCCAATCCCGCAATAATATTGTTTTGTCTTCTAGTTGCAATGCTTTAAGCAACAGGTTGATTCAATGCATATAATTTTCTCTTATTATATTGACGCACATTCTCATTTGTTGTAAATAAATGCATGTGTTCATTAAAATCCTCCTTTTCGGTTGTTTCAAGTGAAGAACATATTCTACTCATCAACAACTACCAATCATTAATGATTGGATTGGCATCTATTATATTTGTTAGAAGTTATCGAAACCATTATTATTCTTCAGTTTGACCCTGTTGTCTAAAAACTTTTTTGAGTATAACAATAGTTACAATTTTTTCCCATAATAATTTTGCTTGTTTTGTACTTGCATATGGAGGTCTATCCATTACTAGAGGCAACTATCCCAAATCCCCAACAAAAATCATTGACCTTCCACCAAAGTACATATCAACATTTTCTGAAAATGCTTGGTAGAGTCGAGAATCTATATTTTTAAGCATATTTTGACCTATAAAGTTCATCTCATCAATCAAAATATATCTAAGATTTTTAATTTCTTATTGAAAGGTTGTTAGCCTTATTCCTTCTAGTTTTTCAAAATCTGAAATAGGAATTCACAAGGTTGTCTGTATTGTTGATGCACCAATGTTAAATACAGGAACTCCTATTAGAGCAAGTAGTAGAAGGGGCAACATTGTGGTTGTGATAACTCTAGAAGTGTCAAAATCCCTCTAATAAGATAAGATTTCCCTGTTCCTATCGTTCTTTGGATTATCAGATGCAATGGAGATGTATTTTGTCTTTGATTATAATGTTTTATAATTATATCAAATGCTATTTTTTATTTCTCACTCAGGGTTTCATAACAAAAATTAGACTCTGTTTCGCCCATAGCAAGTAAGTTGTTTTCTTTTGGCATCCTTACAAATTTAATAGATATGTTCATTTGTTCTTCATGCAAGTAATTGGAATCCCAAATTGTTTGTCTATCAATATCTCTTTGACCCATCATATCAATCTCAGAAACATGTAGATAATGTTTTCAATGTAGGCCTGATATGATCTCCCACTCATGTTCAGTTGGATAATGCCATCATATTCATCCTTTATTTCTTGTTGAATGTCATTGATTATTAAATCTTCACTCTATATGAAAAGGATTATATTGAAATTCACCCCAATTATATTTTATTCTCTACTCATCTCAGCCAATGTCTATCTTAATATCATAGAATGGTTTGTACAAAAATAACTCTGACCAACAGAAACCTACAAATTTTTGACTATCTTGCTCTGGGATGATGTAAAACTTAGGCCATACCCTTAAAATAACACATGTTTTTCTTGGTTTCCACTTTTCTCCTTTTCTAATTCTAGGATTATATATCCAAGATCTTGCAGCCTCATTGAGTGGTAAATGATCCATTGAGCGAGATCTATTAATATATCCATCAATTATTGACTTTCCATTTTTTTTACTTTATTCATCCTCTTTTCATACTGGTTTAAAAACTTTATGCCCAACATTCAATGATACAAATACCCTGCTACACTCCATCAAAGGAAGTTTTAGCAACATGTGACATGTTTTCACTGCACCTATATCTCTTTCAAAAATTGTTTTAGTTAGTAAACGTCTATACACTAGTGTAGCAAGATCTTCTAAGTTTTTAACACTTCAAAGTTGCATCAACATTTATTGATATGTTTCTAAACTTTTCAATACTTTTGTAGTATACTTTGTAATATAATTCACAATGACATGTTTTGATAGTATTGATGTTAATCTACATTTGCACACCATGATTACAACACATGACGATTATGAGTATTCACACGATCATCATTTTTTTTGGTTCATATTTTTTATCTCCTTTTTCTAGATCTACACATACTTTTGATCCATCGAGATGCAAAGGCCAAGGTACATTGTACCTACATCAAATAAAATTTTGTGTTATTATTCATATAAAAAACACACAATACATATTTTTACACTAATGCTTATTATTTTTAAGATAACGATTTTTACCTGCAAACCTTTCTTCCTCTTTTTTCATAGGTAAGATCCATCTTTACACACAGTATGATGCCCCACACAATTAATCAGTTCTTCATATTCTTGTTCTGGATCTATTTGATTAATGTTTACCATATTCTTCAAACATGGATGTGAGCTCAAATTGTGTCCTCCCTGTATCACACACAAAATTATAATCATTTTTAGTTTTATAATAGTTACTTTTGAATATAAGATCAGTAAATTGTTAATCAATTCATACATGTATGTTTCTTTGATGTGCATCTCCTCGAGGATTCCATGGATGTATGATTCCATCAAAATATGTTTTGGAAAAGTCAACTTGATCTTTATTTTCCAAATCTAAGGTGTCTATATTGAGCGATTCATCAAACCATAAAAAACCATGCACATGTGGAGACCCCTTGTGTTGCCATTCATATCTACACCAAATATATTTAACCTTCATTAACTTTTATAGTGTGTGTTCACTAATTTTAAAATTATTTTTCTTATTTCTTCTTTTGACAGTGGTTGCTTCTATTTGATTCTTCATAAGCCCTTGTATATCATCATCAAAATTAGCAAAATTGAATTTCAATGCCTCTATCAATCTTTCTTATGGGGTTTCTGGTACACACTTTGTTCTACTTTCACTATCATGAATAGGGCTTTCAACAAATTCCATCATATGTTCTGCTTATCTCTCCATTGAAATTTCATCATTACTATCAACATCGACATTATTATTTGCAAGATGATGTCTTTGTACTCTGTCTTGATTTCATTGTTGTAGTAGTTCTCTTTTTGCATCAATCATTTTATCTACATGCATTGATATTTTTAATAGAACTTGGTCTTGTTGAGAAGTTTGTGCATGATGCACTATCATCTATTCTGCATGTTCTCTCATTTGTCCTTCTAGTTCTTCAATTGGCAATTCGGCTCTACATTTTATGCATCATTGTATTTCATATTCATTTTTATTTATTGTATCCTCTTCTTTCATCAGTAATTATCATTTTTGTCTTTGGTATTCTCGAGAGTATTCTTTTCATCATTCTCGCTTTTGTTCTTCATATTTTTTTTCTACTGTTCATTTTCAAACTGTGTTTTTCATCGAGCCATATTCCATACATATTTATTAAATAATTTTTCTATTAGTCATATAACTATAATGATATTATAATATATTCATATTAACTAATATATAAAATATATATATGATAATTAATTAATCTTAAAGTTTTGTCAAACTCATAAAATAATATAAAAGTCATAACACTAATATAAAATTAATTAAATATTAAAATATTATATTATAAAAAATAAAACTTAAATTAACAATCATACATAAAATTATATCAATGTAAATGAAACTTTCCATTTTTTATTATAATTTATGTGGAAAGACACATTATAAAATGATATAAAAATCATAACCCTAATATAAAACTAGCATACATATCTTAGATAAATCTATGTAAAATACATCGGTAGATATCCTTCTCAAGGGACCTATATCGTATTGAATTGTGAGTACCTCAAGAATGATATCTATCAGTGTATTTTATATAGATTTATCTAAGATATGTATGCTAGTAGCACTCACCGCCGTGTAAGATAAAATATTTTTTTAATAAAAACACATTTAATATAAATATTTATTGAATTATTAACATTAAAAATAAAGAGAAAAATAAATTTTGATATATAAATATATAGAGAGAGGGAGATCAAAATTGTATAATATTAATAAGTTTAAGAATTTCCATATGTGTACATGAGATCCTCTAAAAATTGAATTCTTTCTTCTTCCACTTTTCTTTTATGGACCACTTTTCCATTTTTCAATTTATCAAACTTGTCATATGTGAAAGGCGGTGTGATCCTTAATCCATGTAATGACTTTACACGTGATATTCCCACAAATGTCAAACCCTGTCTTTCTATAAGTCTTATATCAATTATGGCTTTGTCAAGTGTTAAGCCCTGTGATTTATGGATTGTCAATCCCCATGCCAATTTCAAAGGTAGCTGACTCACACGGCCCCTTTATATTGCACTGATAGGAATTTTAGTTGGAGATTCATCAATAAAAGGAATCTCTATGTAGTTATCAAATTGAACCATGACATATATAGGTGGTTCAAGGAGTGTTAGCCCTAATTTGTATACAATGCTTCGAATATATCCAAGTGCACCATTAACAAAACTTACTGCTATCCATAAATTTATGGTGAGCATTACCCTCGCACCAACAAAAATCAACAATTCAACTTCCAATTGTTCATCATCCAATCCCTAACAATATTATTTTATCCTTTAGTTGCAATGCTTCAAGCAACAGGTTGATTCAATGCATACAATTTTCTCTGATTAAATTGACGCACATTATCATTTATTGCAAATAAATTCATGTGTTCATTAAAATCCTCATTCTCAATTATTTCAATTGAAGCATTTGTTCTATCATCAACAATTTCTAGTCATTAATGGTTGGATTGGCATCTCTTAGATTTGTTAGAAGTTCCTGAAACCATTGTTGTTCTTCAGTTTGATCATGTTGTCTAAAATTTTTTTTGAATGTAATGATAGTTATAAAAAATTTCCATAATAATTTTGGTTGTCTTTTACTTGCATATGGAGTTCTATCCATTACCAGACACAATTATCCCAAATCCCCAACAAAAATGATTGACCTTCTACCAAAGCACATGAATTGGGTGAGAGATTTGTCTCCTCTCCTTAGTGAATTGTGGTGTAAACTACATGAATATTACGTAAACCCTCTTTTGGTACAAGTTGATGATGGCACAATGGCTTGAGGAAGGTTGAAGCACATATGACTCTTTCCCCTTAGGTAATGCTTTAGTAAACTCAACTTAATAAAGACCACTTGCAGTGTCCATTTTAAAATGTCTGAAATTAAAAAAAGGGTCCTGTGTACACTTAAATATGAAAAATTCAAAACTTTTGTAATCAAAATTTATTATTAATTCTATTTTTTTTAATTATCCAATTGCCCTTATACCAAATTCATGTCATTTACACTTGTTTGGTTGGCTTGTTCAAAAAAAATTACAACTCTACAATAATAAGTGACCCTTCTCTTGTCAATATCTTCTACACAAATATTTGTCATCTAACCAAATTGTTAAATGCTTAGTTACCTTCATTATATCATATCATGTATTAAAATATTAATAGAATTACCAAAAAAAAGACACTTACATAAAAAACATTTTTTCAACTTATCAAAAATACGAGAATATTCTAATTAATAGGTTGATCATTTTTCAACTCGTTTTCAAATAACATTTATCTTCACCAACCCTTTCTTATTTGACCATGGATATTCCTTTCACATAATTATGTATAATCTATGGCTTGATTAAAGGTAACTTATTTATAATTTAATTGTGTTGCTCACCCATTAAAAGGTTGATCCTTTTTCAACTCATTTTCAAACAACACCCATTGTTGGTCACCAATACCCATCAACCCTTTCTTCTGTGACAATGGATCTTCCTTTCACATAATTATGTGTAATTTATCGCTTAATTAAGGTAAGTTGGTTATGATTGAATTGTATTTCTCACCCATTAAATTATAATGTCTCGTATTTTCTAACTTTCAAAGAAGTAATTATGTCAACTTACAACTTGGCATATTCAATTTCAAAAGGCACACTTAATATTCCACTTTATTTTTCAAGCTTAGATTGGATTTTACCAATGTTTTTACAACAATATTTAATTCCCTATTTATTAATCCTAACACTTACTCAATGCATAATTAACTATTTAATCAAATATGTAAGGACATAGAAGGATCTTAGATTGGCTCCTAGATTTTTTAGATATTGTCACAAGGGATTTTGAGGGGTTTCCAATCTTGTTCTCACAATCTTAATTGTTTATGTCAATGAATGATTGTTTAAAATTGTACACCTATCATATTTAAGCTTATCAGAGGACATTGTTATGATCATATAGGTGGTCATGGTAAAACTATATGGTCTTAACAAGCTTTTAAACTATCACTTATGCATTTTGATTTTTCTCTATTGTTGTTTCCTTCTACCATAATCATCTACTTTGACTCTTTTCCTCCTGAAATCAACAAATTTTTTAATTTATAATGGATACAATTTTGGTTTCTATCGGCCTTTAGAGTAAAACCTTAGGGTGGAACCCTTAGAAGATATAAGTGTTTGAAGAATATAGGGGTTCACCAAAAGTTTTAACTAAAATGAACACTAGGGAAACAAATCTAATGTAAAATTAATTAATTAGAGGGTTCAAAGATTTTGATAGTAATTATAGTCTAAATAGTAAATTTAAAACCATAAGTGTGCCTAAAACTGTAATAAAATGAACAATGAATAACTGAAACAAGCTAATAATAATGAATTAACAAAAGATATAAGAATCTGACATACTTGGGAAGAATATTAGGATTATGAAGTTAGAATAGATCTAGAATTAGATGTGTAGGTCTATGTTAAATCTGGATCTATGATTGTCCAATGATTTTATCGACGTTTCAACAATAATTGTCAAATAACCCTGGATGGATTTTGCAGACCTTCAAATAGGCACCTCTGTAACCACCGAATTTGTTCTTAGCTACCAAATGTGTAGGTATGTTGTTAGGTGTTGTACAATGTTATGTGATTAAAATGAAAAAAAAATGTGCATAATCTTTTGTTTTGTCTTTTTTTTCACTCCTTGACTTACTGCTTAAAAATTGCAACAAGACAAGTGTATACAAAGTTAGTTGACTTGAGCTACCCCTCAAGGAGTTGCAGTTACATATACAGCATGCCTAGAATCAGAGTCAATATAGTTCTATTGTGTATGTGAGTGGAATTTGAGTGAGAGATTTGTCTCCTCTCTTAAGTGAATTGTGGTGCAAACTACATGAACATTGCCTAAACCCTCTTTTAGTACAAGTTGATGATGTCGCAATGGCTTGAGGAAGGTTGATATATCAAGAAGTAAACTCGATCACAAGTGTAGCAAAATATATGAAAAATGAAGGCACTAACTTGAATTATGGAGTAGGATCCATTGTTTGTTCAATACTTGATTGATACATGACACTTGGTAAAATGTCTAGTAATAATTTGTATATATGGTGATCTCTATGACATGACATGGGCAATCATTAACCATGGAAGAATGTGATAATCTGAAGTCATAAATTAGGAAATACATCCAAGGCGGGAAGGATCCCTAAAAATATAGAGAATAAAATTGATAGTCTGTCAAATGTCCATGGAACATAATTGGAAGTTCACATGTGACCGTCGAACCTATCATTAGAAAAATAAATGTCTAGATTAAGGGCAAACAACTTAGAAAATGGAAAAATAAGGCTCAAAATTGAAAATAAATCAGTGATAAAGACATCTATACGGCTCAAAGGATGGAGAGAATCTAGTGTGGGGTAGGAAGTGTCCAAAAATATCCTAATATATACAAGTAGACCAAGAGTGACAAAATGGGGGGAAAGACACAATGGAAAAGGGTCTTGTACAAAAATTAGGTGTCTACACATTGTTAGGATTTTACATCAGGTCATGGTAAAACTTTATGGTCCTAAAAAGACATGCATATTATGAATAATGTATTCTATTTTTTCTCTCTTATTGTCATCTTATACCATAGTCATGTGCTTCGAATCTTTTCCTCTTAAAATCAACACATCTTATAAATGTAAAAGGGTTTATTTTGGGGGTTTTTGTTGATAGCACCAGTCGCTAGGCAATACTATCCCATTTCTAAATTATCATAACCTAAGAGATAATTAGGATATCGATAAACAAAAATTGCATAACAAAAATAGTTCTAACAAAGTATTCCAATAATGCTCTTAATAAAATGTTAGCAAGGAATTGAAAGTTCTTGCTTGTACTTAATAATCAAATTAACCTAACCACTAGTCTATTTATAGGTGACTAAATTCAAAATTTGGTAAAATTAAGAGTGTGCGTCAACTTTCAACATTTTTAAACATGAAAGGCAGAAAGGGTTAAATGGGCCCATCTAATCAAGAAGATGACACAAGATAATGTGCTAGTATTGTATGCATGATTTTAATTAATGTTAAGACTATATGGATAGCACTGGTAGCAGGACATGAAGAGTATAAGGTTGATACAGAGGTTTCCCAAGGATGCATGAAAGGAGTTTTTATTTTTGTAAGTCACCATTGTGATTCAATAACACCTAATTTTGACCATTCACCCACACATATACAAATGTGCACAACATACATAAAATAATGCAAAATGAATTCCAAATGATCATTTTCAAGTGTCAAAAATTACAATAAGATTAAATATTTAAGTATGTGCATCTTTATTTAGTTTTTGATGTAAATTTACATTTATAAGATATGAATTTAACTTTACAAGTAAAGTGACCAGAGAAATCACTATGTTCTAGGCTAGTAGATTAGTTTATCATAAAGACCAATACAAGTTATTATTAAAAATGACCCAAAATATTTTTTAATAGTTATAATTATATTAAACATATGAAATTATTTACGAGAGGAGACCATGAGTAAATAATCTTGCATTTAAAGTCCATGGATCTTATAATATTACAAACCTTTCAGCTAAAACATCACATGCGATCATTCTACATACATACACAATCACAACATATCCACTTGAATGTTAAAAATAGAACAATATAGTCAATCATCTAACACTATCTCATAACTAAGGGATCTTAGAATATATTTTCATTGACAAATGATTACCCATATGAGCCATTTGTCTTTCTTGCTACATTCTATCAATATATTTATGAACCAATAATTGTAAACTTTTATTCTTCATTCTATCACTGAAATTATTTACTTGAGAAGGAGACATGCCATTTGGTTAAGGGCTCTAATGCACATTTGATTCTACTCTAAGTCACTTTGAGCCAATTGTGAAATCATCATTAATTTGAGTTATACCTTGAAAGGTCATATTACTACACTTGGAAGGATTAAAAACTATTTTGGCAAGGGAATTATCCATATGAGTATTATCATCCTTCCCTTCTTCTATCAAATTAGCACATCATTTATTTTTTATACTCTTCTCAAAAAGGTTAGTATGTCCCTTAGTAGAGTCTTGGCTCACATCTTTGTCATTGTTTGATTGCTCAAGAAGATGGATTGGTCATCTTCATTAGATCCTTTCCTTCGTCTTGCATTATCAATTGAGGTTTTATTGTTTTTCCCTATTGAAAACTATTTGAATCTGTTTTCATTTTCCATTGCTTTGTTGCCTTGATTTCTCTTTCAACCTCCTAAAATCCATATTTATCCATTTGCCCCTACTCATTTTGTAGTACCCCATTCAATTGATGTGGAGTAGTTGAGTCTCTCCATTTCAAACAATTTTAAATCAAATGATCATATTGATAACAAATATGACAATGAAAGGAAACATGTTCATAATCTATTGATTGTTCCCATTGATAATCTTCTCGTTGTGAAATGATTGCCTTTAGTAATGGTTGGCTTAAATCCAATCTAATACATGTTTGCACATATATAATTTGAGTCTTATGTCTTGTAGATGTATTCTCCTAATGTTTTAGCTAATGCTCTTCAATAGTCTTATGTTTAAAACTCAAAAGGTAAAGCATATAGTGTTATATAAACAGGAACACAGTTGATATTTTTTGTGTGTGGGTTAAAGTTTAGAGTCTGTGATCTCAAATAAAGACAGGAGCTCTTGTGTTCTGGTATAAGCATAAACAATTCTCAAAAATATTTTTCTTATCCTGGATAATAGTAAAACTAACATATAAGAAACCCATTGGTCCAGTACTCACATCAAGCCTCCCACATGGCTTTTAAACTTGTCCTACTTACGAGACAAGAGAATTCTACTAAAGATTGATTCCCTTGAATTTCATGACTATCGTATGAGAGGATCTATATGCTATTTCCTCTAGAAAATTGTCTTCCTATGATAAATGGAAGATGAGTTTCCTCTTTGCTTTTGTAAACATGAAGTTGATCCCTCTTGCTTACCCCCAGTGAGTTGGTTTAAAGAATGTTTCCCACCCGTTTTTGAGGTTTGAGAAGACTTCCCATGTTTATTTGACCTAAAATGTATAGCTTTATTGCCATCTCTCCTTGCTAAGGTAAGATATGTAAATTTTTACTATCTTTAATCCCCTCTATAAAAAGAGATCGAGAACACACAAAAAATACTCATACCTTCAACTTCTATTGACATTCGTCCATCACTACAACACCTTTAAACTATAATATTAAAAAATTTGATTGCTTCAACACTAAAATATAAAATTACATAATTCAAATACCATTACTTCAACACTAAATATCTAGAAGCATTGACTAGCTTGATTATACAAATTAAAATTTCCCTCCATCGACTTACCATTCCCACAATCAAATTATATCTTACAACCCATGAAAACCTCGCTATAAGCATTGAGCCACAAACCTTGCGTGGGTCTTTTGATGTGGTTACAAAGGGTAAGGGTACTTTGCCATTACCAAATATCTTGAATTCATCTTTCCAAAAGTAGACGACGAGCCTATCATGTGTCGGTAAAAATCAAATCTACACTCGAAAGATTCTTAAAATTATGTCGCATATATATCCCAATTGCTTCCGTAGTACACTACTCGTTTCCTTAAACCGGTTAAAATCCTGAGGAGACTTTTTGCAAGTGCCTTTAATGGCCCAATGTTTAAAGCGTTAAAGTAACGGCAGCGTATTCACCGACAAGGACACGTTGGCCCCACCAATCGTAGACCAAAACTTATTGTTAAATGACTTTACGTGACCGTAGACACGTCGGACGGACGAAACCCTGACCCCCCGCATAAACCCGGGTGTCTCTCTTTTAAAAAACAAAACAACTTAGATCCCTAACATGTCCCCACCGCCATGCATAAGGCGGTGCGTCATCCCACGTGTCACCAAATAAGCAGCCACAGCCACGAAAAACAGCATGAATATTAGTGTTACACTGACCCGGTGGGCCCGCGTGTCGTAATCCACCTGGCATCTTGGAAAAGCGCAAAAAGCGAAAGATGATGTGGCGCGAGTGGATTAGCAAGAGGGATAAGGAGGGTTTGGCGGTTTCAATCCACACCTCGTGGCCCTCGTTTTTCAGATATTAAAGATATTTCCTTCCCCTAATTATGTTATGTTTTTCCTCGCCCACAAAAATCTGGCAATCTAATAAACAAATATCGCATAAATCGTTACCGTATCCAAACTCGCCACTAAAGAAATAAAGTGTCCTGCGCCTCTCGCGATCATCGCATGCCACGTCAAAAAGCTGCCCAGCCACAAGCTAAAATTGAGGAATTTTTCTGATTTTTGTGCAATTCTGAAAAAGTCGTGGCTGATGATTTCTAGCCTTATACGCCACAGGAAAAAAAACTGCTGCATAATGAAATAAATAAATTCACTGGTGTGTATTTTCTGGTTCTATGTTTTTTTTGGGAGGACAACAATGATAAATTTCCCGTCGGCTGTCGAAGAAATTTCCTCATCTATAGACGAACTCACTGCAAAGGTCTGTAATCAGAAGATGTGGATCGCTAATTTTTTAATGTCCGATATGAAAAATATATCCGAGTGTGTACACTTTTTCAGAAAATTGGTTTATACGAGTGTCTGTTGCAATAGGGTTTGTGGATAAAAATTGAGAAGAAAAATCAATGTTTCTTGGTAGCCAAGATAAATGATTGTAAATTCACGCAATTTATGTAGATTTATTTTGACAAAGTTTTGCTAACTATTCATAGAAGAGATTTGATCATAAGTTGGAATTGCGACGTTTCTATTGTTTAGAAAAGAGGTCTTTTAAGGTCTTCCAAGATTTATTGGAAATGAGGGAGTGCGCTTCCCCCTGTAGTAGCTCTGCGTCCGATCAACGTCTTTTCCTTTTCAAAGAGATACCAACATCCACTTAACACTTAGAAATAATGGTAGAGGAAATCCAAGAAGGGAGCCCTTAAGGAGGGATTGACCAAATATTCAGATTCCCCTGTAAGAGGGCTTCCACAAAAGAGAAGCTCTGGGAGCGAGGGGGGTAGGATTTCAACACTCTGAAGGGAGAGGGAAGGGGGGACAAAGGGTGCAGGGGGTGTTGTGTATTTTTTTTATTATATGTATTTTCGTGAAATTGTTGTGTCGGGTTAATGTGTGATAGTTTAAGGCCTTTCAAATCAAAGTGTTCCCTCTTCAAACTATTTAAGGGTGGTGAATCATTGAACTACTAGTAAATAATTAAATAAAAAAATATTTATGAGACGAAACTCACTTTTTCCTTCGATAAAAATCAAATTAAAAAATTTAATATAAAATAAGACCAACCTTCTCCTCCTTAAAAATATATATATATATTCCACCATTCATTAAAAACCATCATCTATAAATACATATATAATTAATTATCTTAAAATAATTTTAAAAAATTAAATTAAATTAAATGACGTAAAACAAATAGATGAAACAACAACAGTTATTCAAGTGGATTTTAAATGGCAGAATTACATCAGCGAACACAATTTTATTATGAAAGTTGTAAACAAATGCAATCACCAATTCAAAATAATTGTTTAATTTAAATTTTTATAAATTGTATAATTATATAAATAATTATGTGGTTACAAAAAGAACCCATTGTTTTGAAAACAATTCCAATAAAAAATATTAAACTTATGGAAATCGGTGGCCGGGGCTCTGGCTTACGTCAACAATATAATCTTATCCTTTTGAATGGAGATTTATTTTGATAGATACATATAATTTTTTTAATATTTTATTTTAAAGTGGTTAGCAGAAAATTAAACGTGGGAGCATTATTGATTGTACGAAAAATAATAATGGAGAGACCCTATCAAACATCTCTCACTCTCAAGACAACTAAGACGGTATAAAAGTCTAAAAGATAGAATATTTTTTCATGGTAAAGTTCTGCCACACATAAAATTTGTTGATGATGGTTGTAAAGCCCGCTCGTTGGTTTGCGTAGAATTTTACGGAGTAGAAAAAATAATGACAATGATGATGACAAAGATGTGACTATCATTCTTCCTAAAGATTAGAAGTACCAAATTCGTATTTTATATTTTTGGTAAATTGGTTATAGCCAATCAATAAAGTTTAGTTACACCACCTTATTGACGGAGCTTTATTAGTAGGGTTAAATATTCACTCTCAATTGATAGCTAATTGATACTTTTGGTGGTGAATTTTTGAGAATTTTATATCATTTTTTGTGCGGTGGGAAATAAAGCAAATTAAAAAATTAGTTATATGATTTTTATGCCACATTTAGTATTATTTTTATATGGAATTAACTTTAACAATAATTTTTTTAATTTGATATATTGTATTAAATTTTTCGTGTGCTTTTAATAAGGTTGGTTAGTGAAAATATTCAACAAATTCCTCTATATGAGCACATCAAAGCTTCTTCAAAGACATCTAACAATCACTTGTCAATCCTACTCTACATTGAGCAAAAGAGCACTATTTCTTTCAGTTTTAATTATGATGCATCTTAACAGTCGTAGGGTAAGTCTGACTATCTTTTATTATAGGTCAAGAGCATCTATTTTCAAGCATTTTAATCAATATTTTAGTTACATTCATATAATTGCACAATCACAGATCACACATTCACTGTAGGAGGGAAAACTAGATCGCCCCAAGGCCCTTTTGGGATATGACCTAGATTATGTAGGTTTTCTAAATTTGATCTTTATTGTGTAGGAGCTAGGATTTTGGGTTATGAAGGTGTCCACATGGTCAAACAGGGCCAACACAGAATCAAAAACCCTCATAGATAGCAACAGGTGCTTGCATAGGAAATTCATTTGCATAGTCAACCTAGATGTTGTTGTATTAAATAGACAATGTCGCACTGAGACCTAATCCTACTACCACAGACTTGTCTCAACATAGTTTTAATTTCTGATTTTAGATATGACACAACACACAAGGTTTTTCAAGTAATTTCCAGTCACAATCAGCCTGCATAGTCAGTGTAAAATTAGTTTAAGGAAGGTTTGCATATCTATCAAGGTTGATTTACTATTTTTAACTAATTTTCAATCCTATAATTTTTTATTTTGCTTCTAGACCTGTATATTTTCTATATACCAATTTTAATAGTTTAGATATATTAGTTTGATTCATTCAATTCAAAATAGATTAAAAAATTAGATACCAAGAACATGATTTTAAAAACTCCTTTATGGTTTTTCTGTGTGTTCTATCATATATATCATCTTTCTTCCCTTATGGAATGTTTGGTTTATATATATATATATATATATATATATATACAAGATGTGTTACGACTAACAATGGTTAAAGAAGGGTGGTGGTTCATCTTCCAGTCGAGTACAGTTGGACTTCTTATAGGTGCATGGTTGGACTGCTAAGTATGCAATGATGATGGAGTATGCCTTAAGGATCCAAAGATCTAGATAAGCTCATTTTCCATGCCACATGGCATGGAAACCCAGACAAGTGAATGTTGAGTATAGTGCACATGACAAGCATGCACAATGTTGGCACCATAATTTTGACAAGTATTAATTCCATTCTTAGCACACAGCAAGGAAGGATCATTCTCTATTTTGTTACAAGTATCAGCATGGCGCGAGAGGACCATGGTGCGGGAGAACCATAGCTCATGAGGACCATAGTGCAAAGCCAACATCACGAGACTTGATGGGTGTGAAAGGGTAATGGCGTAGAAGACTGAGCATGAGAGGACCCAATCAAAAGGGAACGTGTCACGAAAGACCCAAGAACAGGGGCTCAGAATAAAAGTGAAAGACTAGGGGAGTGCGTGGGAAGCGAAGCACGAGGGATGCAAAGTGTTAGAAGAACATTTCAAGTGGGACACTTCAACCCCACTGATTGAAGGTTTTGTACCAGCCCACAAAGAATGAAACACTTGGCCACCAGGGTATAGCATAGAACAAGGATCTAGGGGCACATAGACCCAAGTCTATAGGAACAACTAATTGTAAGTGCCATGACTCTCAGTTTGTTGGGAGTTTGTGTGCCATCTATTCATAACAGTTGGAATTATGACAGTTGGACGAAGAAAGTCATGGACACCAGAATGGCAAAGGAGTTTAGCATAATTGAAAGTTCCCTAGACACGAGTGGTCGACTACTAATGGAAAGGTGTCTAGAATAGTTACATTTCAGAATATGTTGTGACCACATATTCATGTCCTAAGGAAGCCAAATTCAATTTTTTATGAGAACTAAGGTGGTGATATCTTTCACTATTTCCAACTAAAATTAAAAAGCTCATTATTGATCTTGGGTTGGAAACATTACCCATGAATAGCTAAAACCTCACGTGCATGAGCCGTACAGTTGGAGAGATTACTGGTTGATTCAAAATTGTGGGTTCAACATGGTAGCAAGTCAATGTGCGCTACAAACATGGAAGTATGATAAATCTCGATAGAGGATCATGGGAGTTAGTGGCACAGGAAGAGATTGGAAACACTCAAGAAGCACTGTTAAGAGCCGCAGGGAGCCAAACATGCATGAGGAATCCATCAATTATAGGCCACAACCTTTGCCACTATTATCCTTTGAAGAAACATGCTGCATCGCCAAAGATGAACCAAGTATGAATCAACCGGGCTCTCCCACCATAATACGTGCTTATGTCATCGAGTCAAATAGGATACAAGTAAGGAATTATGATACAAATAGTACAGATTTAGAGGTTGAATGGATACGAGAAATTGAGGCCAGACCATCAGGGAATAACATCAAATCGACATTTTGTTATTTTCATGAAAAATCCATGACACAGCATGAAATGCCTAGAGGATCTAGCCAAGGCCAAAATACCAGCCCCAATTTAGGAAATCACCCTTCCACCATGCCTCTCCACACGAGTACTACTAGTGGAGGCACTAGAGGAGGATTAGGAGGAGGTACTAGAGGAAGTGGGCCCCCTCCAAGAACAAGAGCTAGATCTTCTTAACAAATAATTATTCAACCTCCTATGGTTTATTATGAAATTACATTGCACCTACCTGAGTATCAAGGCATGGAAAATATAGTTGAGCATATTCATAAGTGTGAACTAATTTGGAGAGCGCATGGAATCACATCCTCTGAGTGAAAGGCAACACAATTCACAACCACCCTCTTAGAACATGCACATAAATGGTATCATAAATTTGACCCTCAATAAGTAGTGGTTGACTATGACCAGCTCAAAATTTCATTTCTTCAAGAATTTGATATTCTAGAATTTGAGCAGTAGAGTATAGCAGTGATGAAAGATATAAAATAGGGACTTACAGAGAGCGTATAGGAATACGATGCTTATTTCAAGACTTTGCTTTCTAAGCTATCATTTGAAATCAATCTTGCCCAACATGCATAATGGTTCATAGGGCAATTATTGCTAGCTTTTTTATGGCCCCTATCACAGAGAACTTTCACTAACGTGTGAGAGGCTATGGAGTCTACACTATACATTGAAGTGGTTAAAAGAATGGATACTAGAATTAGTCACTTTATGGAGGCACAAATAGCATCTATGGATTCTCAGCTTGAAAAATTAAAGGTAAGCAATGCACATGAGACATGTAGTGGTGTTTGGTGTACCGATTATGAAACTGAAGGACACATAAGAAATAATTGCCCACATAAGAATATCTGTGCAGTCCTAAAATAAACCTGTGAGATTTGTCATGATGATCATGATGTTCATTCCTGTTCACTTTTACAAAAATCCACAAATACTAAAGTATCTATATATTGTAAAATTTTGATGCTTATACTCATGATACCAATGAGTGCTGACTGATTACTGATATCTATGAGGCTCGACCGCATGACACATGCTAAGCTTCAGTCAATTTTTAAGACAATAATGGCTATCATGGGTACAGAAGAGGATGAGGATGAGTGTCATGTCCCCTTTTTAGTTGACATCTTCAGACCTGATGATTAGCCTATTAGACGACCTTCGTAGGTTGATAGGATGGATAGAGGTTCATAATGGAGCTTGGCTTGGCTTTGCTTAGCATAATTTCTACAGTTGGTTTTCATTTGGGCTCTTTCAGACACATTTGCCTGAGCTCCTATTATTTAGGGACATCTAACATGCAACAGAGCACCCTTATTTTGGCATGATCATGTGCGGAATCACTCCCTGGTTCACCAGCTTCAGACGGTTCGAGGATCTGACATGTATTGAGGGAGATATTAATATTTGATTGATTTAATCAAATATTAATTATTTGGTCTAATTTTAATTTAGAAACCCTAATTCTAATTTAAGAAAACCCTAATTATGGCAAGCATACCTTTTTGAGGGTATAAGGGTTTCTCATGGGAGAGAGTTGAAAATTTTATGAGATTATGATTATTGATTACTGATTTTGAAAAATCGCAATTTGTTTTGATTCAGACATTGCACAGATAAAGATCTTCTGTATTAGAGCTATACATCTTGAGATCAGGGGTCCAGCAAACAGGGTGTGCTATATTGGTAGTCGTACGAAGTCTGTACAGATCTGTGCAAATTCGTATGTATCAGCGAAAAGCACAGAGACTGACATCGACAGGCAGAGACTGACAGTGACCAACATCGGCCGACCCTCTCACCGACATCGACAGGATAACGACACCAGGAAACTAATGGCGACAGTATAACCAACATCGGCGACTATGTTTTTGACACAACAGGCTGAGACGTACTAGATTCAGGTTTTATTCCCAATTTGTGAAATACTTAGGTTATTAAGACCGTATTTGAATATTCTTTTATATGTATGACAGAGGACTTTTATTGTAATCATCTGGATGAATAATACGATCATTGATTTGCCAGTTAAGAGATTATACTGTGGTTTATTTATTTATTTAGAAATTATTTTGCAAAAATCACAATTTGTTCTTATTTCATACAGAAAATCAGAATACACAGAAAAGCAATTCAGAGCTTTTGTCTTTCTACAGTCCCTATTGGTTGGGGATATTACAGTGGTATCAGAGCTTTTGTCTTTCTAGAGTCCCTATTTGTTGGGGATATTACAGTGGTATCAGAGCTTGTGTCTTTCTATACTCCCTATTGGTTGGGGATATTACAATGAGGTGATAGGTTTCTACCATGGACTTGCTATAAGTGTGGTTCTCCAAACCACTATCAAACGCATTGCTCAAAATACCCTACCTATGCTTATTGCAAAAAAGACCACTGGTTAGAAGAATGCCCAAATATTTATGCAACCATGACAAAGGACAAAATTGAAAAAGGTACATGTATAATCTATATAGACAAACCAAAATAGTGCACTTGACCAACCATCCCTATTGTACAACAGGTCAATATTACCACACGTAACGGAGGCCAAACATAACCTACATCCAACCTGATTGAAAAGGTACATAGAGAAGAACCTCATGCAAGGAAATACCCTAATGCACTTCATCAAAAAGATGTTCTTTAGGATACAATGGCACTTGTGCATGAGCTCCGAGGAAAAATTCAATATCTTAAGGACCGGGATGTCACACAGCACACTGCAGTGCAAAGGGAAATCGAACCTCCAGTAATGAGGGATAGTTTCTAGGAACTATGCAAACACATGCTTGATGAAAACATCATTTCACATCTTAGCACTTGGTTTAAAGGTCAAGCTCACATAACAAATGTAACCCACACTCAACTAAGTTGACAAGGTGAAGATCGATATTTAAATCATGCTCAATGTCAGGAAAGTCCTAGTTATATGTCCCTGAAAGATGGAGAAATATTAGTTAAAGTTGATATCAACAGATGGGTAATCTAAGATATTCTAGTGGATACTAACGCTGAAGTAAATGTTCTCACTAAAGATGCCTGGCAAAAAATGACTAGTCTAGCTTTGCAGCCTTCACCTCATGTCTTGTTCATGGTAAACAAGACTCATGTGCATTCTATCGGAGTCATTAAAAATACCACTATTGAAATACTTGGGGTTCCCTTCAAAGTATATTTTGAGGTTTTAGAGTTGGTATAGGCTGATGATTATCTAGCCTTACTTAGAAGACCCTAGTACTATGAAAATCATGCAAATTTAAGCTTTAAGAACTGATATATTAGCTTTGAAAATATTGATCAATGTATGATAATTCCCCTAGACCAAGCACAAGGACCGCCCTATATTGAACCCATGAGCGTTGATGAAGACATCAATAATTTGTATAATGTGACTGATCAACATGATGCCCAGCATGACCCTATGCCAGATGGTATTCTTTGCTAGGTAGATAACCTATCTATCTTAGATACCACAAGTAATGCCTACAACTAATGGGCCCATGCTTATTATGATCTATCTAGAAGATTGTGCAACACCATCAATAGAGAAGACATTCCACACTAGTTCCTTAAGCACCATAAATTTGTGTGCCTCATGGGCTTAACAATGAGAGGACCATTAGAAGGACCACGTTTGGAAAGAATTATTGAAGCTCCATGATTCTAAGGACAATTGGAAGTGCATGATTTCATCCATCACCTTGAAGAGTTATATGATATTGAAAATGAACGGATGAGGTCTTTAGACCACATTTTTGATGGCATCGCTGCCAGGTGGTGGTGAACCCATAAAGAGTGCCTATTGTATTGGGATCAAGTGTGAGCTGATCTACATTATAGATTTCACCATGATAAGAAGATCAGAGGTACACTTAGCTATAGTGGTATGGAAGTACCTGATGCACACCTAGGGGCATGTGAAATAATATGGTGAGCTAAAGAAACATTTTTACCAGAATACCTATGGGTCCATACATTCATGGAACCTTACGTACTTGGGCACGGGCTTGGTACATACATGAATAAAGGCATAGAGGAATAAGGTTTTGGCAACTATTAAAGGAGAATATGACATCCACACTTTCTTACTCTTCCCTAAGGATGGATCTACACCTTTCTCTTCAAGCAATATATGAAGCAATAATTGGATATCTAAGTCTGGTGGAAGACTGTGTGCATCATATTCATCATGAATCGAAAGACCCCTTGAATTTATTCAATGAGCCTCCCAGATAATTACCTCATTCATCACTGATAATCTCCAGTGAGGAGCATCAAGAATAAATCTGCTTGGGAAAATAGAAGTTCATCTTTCAAGTAGATGAAGGAGAAGGATCCACTCCATTCATTTCGTTGAGTAACTTACATGTTCCCACAAAAACTGGCTCATGAATTGTTTAGGACACCAATTTCCTAGTGAACAATCCTTATGTTGGGCCCATTCAAATTGTTCAACTAATCATTAGCATAGAGTAGGAACCTAAGTTGGTGACTATTGGTAATTATTGGATCGAGACATAAATTTTTCAAAGTTTTGAGTTGCTAAAAGAGTATCATGATGTGTTTCTAAGGAAATATAGTGAAATGAAATGGGTTCATCCTTCTCTTAATACGGTGCATATAAAATTGATTGATGGCTCTCATCTTGTGAATAAATGCCCATACCAAATGAACCCTAACTTTTGAGTACACATAAAAGAAGAGATCAACATGCTCTAAGTCAAAATAATCATTCCTATTGATGAATCTAACTGGGTGAGTCTTATGGTAATCAGTATCAAGAATGATGGGTGTATTCATATCTGCATGGATTATCATGTTTTGAATGCATCATATGTCACTGATCCTTTTCCAACACCTTTCACGGAAGAAGTCATAGAAGGTGTTGTTGGTTGTGAGATATACTCCTTAATCATTGAGTTTATGGGATATCACTAAGTCCAGGTAGTTGAGGAAGATCACTCCAAGACCAAATTTGCTTTGGAATGGGCTTTTTTGCCTACATTGTCATGCCTTTTGGGTTGAAAAATACCCCAACAGTGTTTTCATGATTATTAATAGAGGCTTTTAAAGATTTTATCCGTAAGTTTCATCAAGTCTACTTAGATGATTGGATAATATATGGGTTGATCAAAGACCACTGTGCCAATCTGAGGCTCATGCTTGAGCACTCTCAAGTATTACAAATTTCCTTGAATCTAAAGAAATGCCTATTTGTGACACTATTTGCGGTACTCCTTGGGCATATCATTTGTAAATAAGGACTCCTAATAGATCTAGCCAAGGTCTCAATCATTTTATGACTACCAATGCCAAAAGCCCAGCGTGAGGTATGTGCATTCTTGGGACACACGAGCTACTACAGAAAGTTCATTTAGGATTATGCCAAGATTATAGCACCCCTGAAAGAACTATTAAAGCATAATGAATAGTTTATATGGACAAATTCTTACAAAGCAACTTTTGAAACCTTGACTAGTTACTACTCCTATCTTACAATTTCTAGATTGGACAAAACCATTCCATGTCCCTGTTGATGCATTTGGAACATCAGTTGGTGCAATACTTGCACAACTAGGAAAGGGAAATTTGGACCATCCCATCTATTTTATCAGTAGGAAGCTCACACCAACCAAAATAAACTATACCACCACTGAATGAGAAGCCTTGTCTATGGTTACGTGCTACAAAAATTTAGACAGTACCATTTGACTAAACCATTTATGTTCTATACTGATCACGAGGCCTTAAGGTATCTTGTTAACAAGCCCGTTCTCCATGAAAGAATTTACGCTGAATAGTTCTCTTCTAAGAATTCCAATTTTATGTAGTTGTAAAATTTGGAAAAACCAATTATGGACTTGATCATTTATCCTAAATTAAAGATGGAGAACCTCCACATGCTATTGAAGATGACCTTCCTGACTTATAAATTTTTCAAGTCACTAGGGTACCTAAAGATTTGGAGGATATTATGACATTCCTCAATATTGGTTATGCACCTACATCTCTTAATTTATAAGAAAATAAACAACTTGTAATTCACACCACATCATATCAACTCATAGTAGGAGATCTGTACAAGATGGACCAAGATGATTTACTGCACCATTATGTAATGCAACATGAGTGCCTTGAAGTATTTCAAGAAGTACATAAAGGTATTGTTGAAGGACACTATGCTATAGAAGCTACCATGCGCAAGGTGTTACTCACAGGACTCTAGTGGCTGACTTTATTTAAAGATGTAAAGGCATATGCAAGGTAGAGTGATATTTTCCAACATACAAGAAAACAAAATAGAAGAGATGTCATTCCACTTTGCCCAATTCTATCTCAAGAACCATTTGAAAAATTGGCTATCGACTTTGTAGGGCCCATCACCCTTACAAGATGAAGAATAGGTTCATGGTACATAATTGTGGCAACAGACTATTTAACATGATGCATTGAGGCAGTGCCTACCAAATGACTACCATGCAATTTATTTGAGAAAACATTATAATGTGCTTCAGATGTCCTCTAAGTTTCACCAATGATAGAGGAACCCACTTACTGAATGAGACAATTTGAATTCTATTGGATTAATTCATGATCATGCATCACAATACCACACCATATCACCCATAGGTGTGATCCGAGCAACATTTTAGGTGACAATTCAGGCGATGGTTCTACCCTAATTGGTTGTAAAACTTTTGGAAGCCATAACTTTTGCACCATAGCTCTGTTTGACTCCCCGTTTGAACCGTTGGAAAGCTAAGAATGAGGGGAACATCGTGATATGGCATGGAGATCTGATCAATGGGTTTTGACCCCTGAAAAACAAATGGAAGTGCCATAAATTTTAATTTTAATAGTGTAGTCTAAAAATAGTAAGTTTCTAAAAATAATAATTCCTCGAATTTTGTATTGTTGTAAATCATGGAAGTTGAACCACTTAATCTCCCTTGATATTGGTGACCTTCCACATCCTCATGCTACCTTTAAAACATGTATAAATGAAGATGTAACCCAAAATTTAAATCATACATCTCTTCTCAAAGATAGGCATAAGTTTGGGTCTGTAAATTTAACGAGTAAAACATCTCTTCTCAGAGATAGGCATAAGTTTGGGTCTGTAAATTTCTCTTCTCAGTGATGTCATTATTGTTATTGTGTTGTTCTTATTTCTTGAATTATATTTCAACCAAAGCTTTTGATTTTTGTAAGGTGAATGGAACAACAAAAGCTTTTAACAAGATTCTTGGTACCACTTTGACAAAAATCTTCAATATTGGTAGAAATGATTAGGATGACAGGGTATCTATAGTACTTTGGGCATACCGAACCACATACAAACACCTCAATAAAAATACACCATTTTTCATGGTATATGGAAAAGAATCAATCATGCTAGTTGAGTTCTTAGTTCCATCTCTACAAATAACATGTATAGGAAATCTTGATAATGATGCCTCTTTACAAGCTCAACGCACTGAACTAACAAAACTAGATGAGACTCAGTTCCTCACTCATTAGAATCAAGATGTTGAGAAACGAAAACAAAAAGCATGGCATGATCACCATCTAAAGAAAAAAATATTCACTCCAGGTATGAAAGTTCTACTCTATGACTCCAAGTTTGTGCACCACCCTGGGAAGCTCCACATTCATTGAGATGGACCATTCATAATTCATAGTATTTGATCGACTAGTGCATGCTAGCTGAAGTGAATAGATGGTCAATTTCTCCCTAAACATTATAATTGGAGTCAGCTTTTGTTGTTTTATGATTTTATTTAAATTTACGTTATTTTTAAAATAAGGCTTGAGGCCATTAAATTAAGATTTACTGCTTTCAATAAAAAGTGTTGCCCTTGAGGTTCACGATTCATTTTTTTTCTTCATCTGTTTATGTTTTTTTTTAGGACCACAAACCCTTTTTAGTATGAGGTAAGTAGTACATAAGAGTACAAGACATGTGGGCATGAAAGTTTTTAAACCACAAGAGTCATACACAACACACAAGTGATTAAAAGCACAAGAGTCATACATGACGTGCAAGTGATTAAAGGCATAAGAATCATTTAATACAATAGATTCCCATTATTTGTGTGACAGCTAGTTTCCATTACCATAGAAGAATAGGACAATTGTCACCCACCTCCAAAGAAGGTGTAGGAAGAAATGGACCATAAATGCGACAAGGGTAGTTATAATAGCAAGCATGTGGGTGGAATGATGGGACAAGTTTCAATGCAATATTTGAAGTATAGAGATCATTAGAAGATACATATTTATGGCTGGAAATGATAAGGAGAGGAAAGAAGTTAATGAGGTAGATTGACCAAGGAACCTATAAATAACCATGTTAAGGCCATTTTACATTTTAACTTGCTAAAATATTCCACTGATAGATGAACCAGAGCAATACATGAACCATAAAATCAGAGTCAATGTCAAAAACAAAGACGCAAACAAGATTTCTATGTAGAGGTAGATAAGTTAAAACCAAGTATAGAAGTGGGTCGAGGCCATTATTAGTAAAAAAATTTACAGGTTGCCATTTTCTACCATTTTTTGAAGTGTAAAGCTTGAGACTCATGGAAAGTTAAAACACCACCACGTATTCATTTGGGAACATGAGATGACTGAGGGTTAACCTTTGAGTACCTCAATGGGTAATGCGGCCAAAGTGAAAAGCCAAAAGACTTGAAAAACTGCCAAGCATTCCTAAAGATAGAGAGTTAGGTGGAGATTGGTTCCATATAAGAGAGGCACCTTTGAAAAACCTATGAGAGATGCCAAGGTAGGAGCAATGCAAAACAGTTTAGAGCAAGAGCGTAGAAATAGATAAAATTGTTAAAAAAGGAATGCATGCACATACCTCCTCATCACAAACCACTCCACCATCTTCCCCTCTAGCTATTTACATTGAAGAGATGCAATACCCTAAGTTAGTTTTATACATCGATAATTAGATTTCAAAGGTGGAAAATGTGACCATTTTTTATTACAACCATTATCAACTAGGGAATGAAGTCCAATTACAAAATGATTATCAGGTCTAGACCACCAACACATGAAACTAGTTGGTTTATGACCTCATTATCAAGAACCAACTGGATAAATTTGGCCTCTTCTAACTCTTCGAACTACCATAGTTTAGAAAGCCTACTAAGGCAGTTCAGTTCCTCATCTCACACATTTATAATGATTATATCCACTTCATAGGGTGCAACATGAATATCATCATGGAGAGGATAAGAAAGGTAACATGACTCCAATGCATATGACTTAATGTCTTGGACGACTTATGTTGTTCCCAAAATCTGTCACTCATTTCTTGGAACAACATATGAGCTATTTTGGACCTGCAGGCCAAAATCCTTTCTTCCCTTCTCAAAAATTGTTCTGAGCATTCAAATTCTTCATTATTCAAGCATTTTCGGTTAAGGGACTAGCAGGTTCAACAAGTCCAACAGGCGATTTCTCTCAAAGGAACAAGTTCTCAACACTTAGGCATTTTAAAGCTTGGTTCAATGCCTCGTTTCAACCAAAAATGTTCATCAGCAAGCTTCAAAGGAAGGATTGAACCATTGAACCATTTAACCCCACTTCCAAAAGGTTTAAAGGTTCAAAGGTTCAATGACGTCGGCACCCTTAAAGAGTTAAGCGCTTCGGCAAAAGTTTAACAAGTTCAACCGCTTCAAGGTTCAACAGCTTCAAAACACTTAACAAAAAGAAGAAGGCTTGAACCATTGAACCGTTGAACCTTGAACCATTTTGGTTCAAAGGTTCAACGAGCGGTTAGTTCAACGTGTTTGGTTCAAACGGCCAAAAGACTTAAGCCAAAACAAAGGATTTTGATAAAGAGATTGAACCGTTGAACTAAAGTTGGTTCAATCGGTTGGTACAAAGGAGTGCCCCAAAGCCCAAAGGCCAAAGTACCCTTCTGGATGGCAGTAAACCAAAGGGTAGGTGCCCTTGCAGAGGACATGGAACATTTGCTCAAAGATCAAAGAGAAGGCCGAAAGGGTAAGATTTTCTTCAGAAAAGAGAACAAGACAGAAAAGTTGGAATTCCTTCGGATTTATTCAAGGCAAAAGACAATGTGAATTCTTTCGGACAAAAAGTCTGAAGGAATTCCTTTGAACTTTTGTCCAAAGGAATTCGCTCGAAAGGAAAACCCTGAAGGAAAGCAGACAAAGCCAAGGAAAGATTTCCTTCAGACAAATTGTCTGAAGGAATTCATTCAGATATTTTGTCCGAAGGAATTGGAGCCTGAAGACCCTCCGAAGGAATTGAAGCTCGAAGGCCACTCGAAGGACCCTAAAGGGTAGGTACCCTTGTGGGGGGCTCTCGGCACCCACAAAATGGACCTTTCTCAAAGACCCGAAGGGACACCTTCCCTTCGGGGTGTTCCAAAGACATATAGCTAAAGGAATTTCAAGGCTTCAAAGGGACTTAGAAAAATAAAGGATTCGATGGAACAAATGATGAACCAATGAACCGATTGAACCTTGAACCAAAAGAGTTCAAAGTTTAGTGGTTCACAGGTTCAACGGTTCAAAGACAACCCCAAGCAAAGGAAGGAAGCAAAAATTCTAGAGACTAGATCAAAAGGATGGTTCAAGCAAAGAGCAAGGAAGCGGACAAAGCCAAGGAAGCCATTGAACCAAGGAGCCGATAAAGACCACTTGAACTATTGAACTATTGAACTAATGAACTTTCATAGGTTCAAAGGTTCATGGTTCAATATGATTCAAACAACCAACAACCATTGACGTCCCCACAGACGTCAAATTTAAGGTAATGAAATATCTGTTAGTTTTTAAATATAGAGAAAAACTTGAAAAATAAGCCAAGCGACCAACTAAAAAGAGAGCCTGAGAGCTCAAATTGCTACAGGGAAGAGAGAACAATACAAAAATATCAAAAATATCTACAAGAGAGTTATTTCCAATAGGTGAAACAGTTCACCAAGTACGCAACATATTTTTCTTCCATGAAGTAAAGGCAAAGTAGACAGGTGCACAGAGATCAGGAAAAAGACCAAACAACCCATGCTAAGGAGGAGATGGATGAGATGAATTGGCATGCCACAGTTAAGGCTGATGCACTGTTCCAAGCATGGTCCCTTGATAGAACTAAAAATCCATTCAAGGCATTGACCACAACATGGGCCGCTCCATGGAACAAAGCGCCAAGCCTTTCTTGGCCGGTATATATTGTAATCTTTTATTTTATGCAAAAGAGATCTTTCCAATATAGAAGCAAAACTCTACCAAAATTGAGAGGTGATTACTGAGACTTTGAGCTCAGATTGTTCATCATATTTCTTTGTTTGAATGAGAAAGCAAGTTACTTTCAGACTTTATGCTGTTATAGCTTTTGTCATTTTAGGAGATTGTTCTTATGTCTGTTTCCTGAATGCATTCCTGTCCATTTTATTGAAATAAGTAGAACTAGTGGAAGTAATCAGGAAGATGTCCTAAAACCAATTATGGAAAGACTTTGTGCTATCACAGTTGTCTTTAGTGTGTGTTTTTAGTTTCTTTCTATGTAAAGGGTCTTGGGATGACTTTGTGCCCCCATTATTATTCATATTTCACTCTTTGGGCAGTTGAGGTGGAGACTTTGGGTTGCACCTCATCCTGCTGGTTACTGCGCCCTTGTTACCTGTTGGTTACCCACCAAAAATAACTCCTGTGCCCTGCTGCAAGACCACTTCTGAAAGAAGAGAAGTGCCTTCACTATTATCACCAAGATTTATCTTTTGTCTATGAACATCATCTTTGAAAAAAGAGAGATGGATGGTGTAGTCCTACCCCTGAGTGTTATTTTCTACTTATATATTTAGTATATAGCTCTTCATAATTATAGGGAACCTCCCCATGATGAGAGGAGAGATTTGTCCACCTCTGATGTGGTAAACCTACACATTTGGCTGACCAATCTCCCTATGTTGTGGTTGAAGAGACCTATTTTGTTCATCAGTTAGTTGGTGACAAAATATTCACCCAACAATTTTTTGGTGACTCTGCTGGGGATACAGCGCGTAGTTTGAAGCTTACAGCTTCAAGCTGAATTAGGGCCAATTTTTTCCCATTTTTATTTTGTAATCTGGAAACTCCACGCTATACTAGAAAACAAAGAGCCCAAGGTGTTATTGACCCTATTTTTGAGTTGGTGCAATAGGGAAATTTCAATTTGTTCCCTACCCAACTTCAAGTTCAACGATCTAGGAGTGTTTCGCCTACCCATACTAGGTCACCAACACTAGGCAGATCTTCTTTTTCTACTGTTAGCAGAGCTTTGCCTATATATATTCCACCCAAATTTGTTATTCCCATTTTTCATAATCAATTCATGGAAATTCAAGGCCCCTAGGGTATCTCTTTTGGTCCACTCAATCTTACTCCACCTCTACATTAGCTACCACGCAGTTCAAGGAAGAATTTTCCCAAATTCTTTGGTGATAGGAGAGTTCATCCTAATGAATGTATTACAGCCTTCAACATAGCCTATGGCGTGATAGGTGTGGAATACAAAGACGTAGCAGTTAAGTTGTTTGTGGAAACACTACAAGGTGCTGCTACAAACTGATTCTACCATCTATAGGCTCAATCAGTGACTGACTAGGACACTCTTAAAGCTAAATTTGAAGCCAAGTTCAAGCCTATAGAAGATACACATGCCTTGCTGGCCTAGCTCACACAGATGAAGAAAGAACCTCATGAACCTGTGAGGGACTTCATTTCCAAGTTTGACAAGTTGAGGAATCAGATTCCTACCATTTCTCAGCCAACACTTGAGAACCATAAATGCTTTTCCATCAATTGATAGCTGCCTAAAGTGAGTTTTTTGGTGAGATAGGTTGGCCACATAAACCTTGCTACTGCTCAAGATTTGGATACTAAGGTAGAAGATGACCTTATCTTGGTAGAAAAGATAAGGAGAGATCCTAACAGAGGTAAATCTTCTTCATCTTCTGAATACTCACCTATAGCCACCACTGATCCAATGGTGCAGAAGCTGGCAAATGAGTTGCTTGGTCTTAAAAAGCAAATGGTGCAAGGGATGTCATCTGCTCCTTTGTATAGAGATGTACCAAGGAGGACATTCCCCAATCAGTCATACCAAGGCCAAACTACTAGGAATCAAGGGCAAACAAATCATCTTTCTCCCCCACAGAGAAACCTTGCCATTGAAGCACCTTCAACCAATTCAGCAGTTGGATATCTTGAAGTAGAATCAAATTTCTCCTTCCAGCTTGAGTTGAACCCAGAAGATGACGCTAATCTCTTCACAGAGGAAGAACAAGAATTAGCTGGCAACTCCAACATTGGTTTCCTGAATTACCAGGATGAACCCAGAAGTGAAGGTAAAGCAGGTGAGGGATCATATGCTGTGTTCACTCGGTCCAAAAACTAGTTAGCCCAGCAAGCTGATAAAGAAAAAATAGAGAAGCGACCTCAACCAACAATTTTAATTGCTAAGCATGGAACCACTCTGCCTTTCCAGCCAAAGGACCTGGTGATTGCAAGAAAGGTAAGTACCTCAAACATCCCTACACCTTCTACTTTCAATTCACAGACCAGTCCCTCTAAAAAACCAAAAAGATGAACTCCCATCCTCTCTTCCTAGTTCATTTTAGACATTTGACATAATTGACCATATAAAGAAAACCAAAATTCAAATGTCTGAATTTGAATTTTTGCAATCCAACCCTGAGCAGTTCGATAAGTTGGTTCAATGTGTAAAGAACCAAGCCATCCCTATAGAACAAGCAATTCTAAAGGTAACTCGTGATCCCCCCAAGAACACATTCACCAGGAATAACCTTGTCATTACTCCCCCTGCTGCTCCTAGGAGGACTGAACCATTTTATGTCTCCTTGCTGATAAATGGACACCAACTAAATAATTGCATCATAGATTCTGGTGCATCTAACAATGTCATGCATGCCAAAGTAGCAGAATCCCTTGGTCTCACACTGACCAAGACATTTGAGAGATATTTCTCTATGGAGAACAAACAAGTGCCATTGCTGGGCAAAATCAAGGACGCCTAATTTACATTTGCAGCATTCCCAGACAAGAGAATCAAGATGATTGTCCTGGTGGCTGATGTCCCAGCATAATATGGCATCCTTTTTGGGAAATTTTTTGTAAGGATTTTGGTGGTGAATTAATCATGGACTTATTAGAGGTGAGAATCCCAGTCAAGGGCTTTATGTAGAGATTGCTTCCTGAGAAGGAAGCAAAATACATGGTCACTCAAACATCAGCACCTGAAGCTCAAATTTTGTTTGAGTCTTCAGGAATGGGTAATTACCTCTTACCCATGGAAGAAGTTCATGACGCATCTGATGAAACTCCTGAATGTGTCAACCTAAAAATTGGTTCAAATAGAATAGCAAAAGGATTGGTGGAGCACATTGCAAGTGTGGAAGAATCTCCCCCTCCAAATGAAGAAGAATCTAAGAAAAAATTAGTGTCTAATGAGGTGTGGATTCTAAAATTCGATGGAAGCTGCTCCTCTACCAACTCAGGAGTTGGGATTGTGCTGATATCTCCTCAAAGAGATATCTTTCCTTCTTCATATAAGTTGTATTTTAGCAACACCAAAAACACAGTTGAGTACGAATCTCTATTGCTTGGATTGAACGTTGCTCAAGAAAAAGGCATCAAACTCTTCCATGCTAAAAGAGATGTTGAAGTGGTGGTTTGTCAGGTAAAGAATATGTATCAAACCAAAAATGAGAGATTTCACCACTACCGCAATCTAGTCTGGGATCAAATTGAAAGCTTTGATGCTTTCAACATCTCTGCCATACCTAGGGAATTCAATGACCGAGCTGATGCACTAGTTGTTTTAGCAACCCTATTGGTTCCTCACCTAGACTTCAAAGGAGACAAGTACACTATCGAGCTGGTCTTTCAACAAAGTGTACCTGATAATGCCAATCATTAGCAAGTGTTCAATGGTGACAATCAAATCATTGCCTTCTTAGAGCAAAAAGACAACTTTGAACAGCTTCATTTTGAAGGCAGTGAGCCTCAAAAGCTTGAACTAGCCCCTGAATCAATTATAGAAGCAGGTATAGAATTCTTGCAGCTTAAAGGGAATAAAATTCCCAAAGGATTGGTTTCCGTTGAGAAGCTATTTGAGAAACACAATAGGTTCATCAAACAACAACAAACAAATTCAAGCTCCTCCCAAGAGTTTGATCAAGTAAATCTAGGTACCAAAGAAAATACCAAGATGGTGAACATTGGGAAGTGCTACACTCAGGAAGAAAAGTTCAAGCTCACTACTCTACTCAGCCAGTACATGGATGTCCTAGCATACTCCTATGATGATCTGAAGTCGCTCAGGCCTGAAGAAAATTCACCCTGAGATTCCTCTCAAGAGTGACTCGATGCCTTACAAGCAAAAATCTAGGCAGTACAATCTGAAAATATCAGGTGCTATTTTGTCTAAAATACAAAAAATGCAGAATGCTAGGATAATTTTCTCAATCCATCATTCCACATAGATTGCTAACATAGTACTTGTGAGGAATAAGAATAGAAAACGTTGCCTCTGTGTGGACTTCAAAAATTTAAATCAATCATCCTCAAAGGATAACTATCCTCTACGTATCATGGATCAAGTCCTTCAGATAGTGACTGGTTCAGAGATGTTATCAATGCTAGATGGCTTCTCAGGATACAATCAAGTTGAAGTTGGTGAAGTAGACCAACACAAGACTGCCTTCACCACACCTTAGGGCACCTTTGCTATCGAAGAATGCCATTTGGCTTGATAAATGTTGGCATCACTTTTTAGAGAGCAATGGACCTTGCTTTCAAAGATGAAATGGGTAAGTTCATTGTAGTGTACCTAGATGATTTAACAGTCTTATCCAAGCATCGTCCTGATCATGTGCACCATTTGCAACAAGTGCTGGAACACTGCCACAAAAATGGCATTTCTCTAAATCCCAAGAAGTCTATTTTTGGAGTAACAGAAGGGAAACTTCTCGGACACATTATATCTTGAGAAGGCATAAAGATTGACTCAGACAGAGTCAAGTTCATCCAAGAGCTCACCCTACCTACAAGTAAGACTGCAGTTCACTCTTTCTTTAGAAAGGTGAATTTTCTATGAAGGTTCATCTCGGAGTTTGCTGAGAAGACTCACCACATTGTGGATATGATGAAGGGCAAAGCCACTTTCTGGTGGACTACAGAAGGCAAATCAACATTTGAAGACATCAAGATAGCTATTTCCCATGCCCCAATTTTGGTTTGTCTAAATTATACCAAGGATTTCACAATTAAAGGTTATGCTTCTGAACACACACTTTTAATGATTTTGATTCAATAGAACAAAGAAGGTATGGAATCTCCCATTTCTTTCATAAGCTGTCCTCTCAAAGCTCATGAGCTGAAGTACTCAGACATGGAGAAGCATGCTTATGTTGTGGTAAAGGTAGTGAAGCATTTCCACTTTTACATCCTGAATTCAGACACTACTGCCTTGGTTCCTGACACCACAATCAAATCCATATTAACTCAGCAAGAGTTTGGAATGAAAAGAGGCAATTAGATTGCTAAAATCCAAGAGTTTGATCTAGTCATCCAACCAACAAAGCTGGTGCGAGGAAGGGGCCTATGCCAATTGATTGCTGACAACAGACTAGAAGAAATAGATCATGGAGAAGTAAAAATTGAAGACATGCCAACAATCCTCTTTATCTCTACCACGAATGAGTAGTATTCAAGTATTGCTCATTTCCTTACTTATGGTGAGTGTCCTACTCACCTATCTTGTAAAGAAATTGTCAAGTTAAAAGCTGTCAATTTTGTCCTCTGGGACAACGGCTTGTATAAGAGGAGCCTTGATGGAGTGTTCCTTTGCTGCGTGGATAAAGAGTAGTAGAATCAACTTTTGAAGTCCTTCCATAATTTGGCTTGTGGAGGACCATTTTTTGCTCCTGTAATTGCCCATAAGATTCTGTGAGCCATGTATTACTGGCCTACTCTATTTCAAGATGCATATAAATGGGTATGAAGATGTGAGTTATGCCAATAGTTCGTTGGAAGACCCAAGTTAGTTGCTTTGCCTCTTAAGCCAGTGGTGATAGAAGAGCCATTTCAATAATGGGGAATCAATTTTATTGGTGCTATAAACCCATCTTCAAGTGCTGGACATGATTATGTCCTCACAGTCATAGATTACTTCACCAAGTGGGTGGAAGTTATTCCAACCAAGCATGCTACTTCAGAAGTAGTGTGTTATTTCCTCAAGGGGAACATCATATCCAAGTTTTGGGTCCCAACCAAGATTATCACAGATAACACAGCTTGTTTCTCTTCTCGGGAGATTACTTAGTTCTATTTTTACTATGGGATTACCCTTTCCCACTCTACTAATTATTTTTGACAAGGGAATGGCCAAGCTAAATCAAGCAACAAGAACTTGGTGACTATCATCAAGAAGCTGGTAGATGACAACCAATGAACATGGCATAAAGCATTGGTTGATGCTTTATTGGTAGATAGAATCACACCCAAGATGGAAATTGGTATGTCACCTTTCCAACTTCTTTATGGTCTCAATGCTGAGATACCAATCACCTTGGAATTATCATCATTGAAATTGGCTAAGGCAGTCAAAGATCAGACATATGAAAGCTCCATCGATAAGAGGATCATGTGTTTAACTGAGCTGGATGAGTAGTGAACTATGGTGGTGTACCAAATTTTTGTGCATCAAAGTCTGGTGAAAAATCTCTTCGACCAAAAAGCAAAAAACCATAATTTCTGAATTGGAGATCAAGTCCTATTGTGGGAAAAGAGAAGGGAACCAAAGGGAATGCATGAGAAGTTTGATTCCCTATGGAGAGGCCCATTTATTATCCAACAACTCAATGGTGAAAATAGTTTTCAATTGAAGTATCAAGATGTCATGCCCTTTTCTCTACCTCATAATGGGCAGCATTTGAAGAACTTCAATTCTTGAAGTATCAGTTAAGTTCACCTGTACATATGTATATTTGTATAGTTTTTGGTTCTATTTTATGCTTTTCATTTTCATTTTTGGCACCTTTATTTTTGGGTAGCATGAATCCATAGCCCAATGGCATACTTAAAGGCACTGGAGATTCTAGTTTCTACTCCCCTCAGCTGTTCCAAGTTTTCAACTGAAGAAAGTTCCCCAACTGGAGCCATCTGTTGTTCCCAAAAATTGTCACTCATTTCTTGGAACAACATATGAGCTATTTTGGTCCTACAGGACAAAATCTCTCTTCCCTTCTCAAAAATTGTTCTGAGCATTCAAATTCTTCATTATTCAAGCTTTTTCAATTAAGGGACTAGCAGGTTCAACAGGTCCAACAGGTGATTTCTCTCAAAGAAACAAGTTCTCAACACTTAGGCATTTTCAAGCTTGGTTCAATGCCTCAGTTCAACCAAAAATGTTCATCAGTAAGTTTCAAAGGAAGAATTGAACCATCGAACCATTGAACCCTGCTTCCAAAAGGTTCAAAGGTTCAACGGGTTCAAAGGTTCAATGACATCGGCAAGCTTAAAGAGTTAAGCACTTCGGCAAAAGTTCAACAAGTTCAACCGCTTCAAGGTTCAATGGCTTCAAAACACTTAACAAAAAGAAGAAGGCTTGAACTATTGAACCATTGAACCTTGAACCATTTTGGTTCAAATGTTCAATGGGTTCAACAGTTCAAAGGTTCAATGAGCAGTTGGTTCAATGCATTTGGTTCAAACGGTCAAAAGACTTAAGCTAAAATAAAGGATTCCGATAAAGAGATTGAACCATTGAACCGTTGAACCAAAGTTGGTTCAATCTATTAGTTCAAAGGAGTGTCCCAAAGCCCAAAGGCCAAAGTACCCTTGCGGAGGGTAGTGAACCAAAGGGCAGGTGCCCTTGTGGAGGGTAGGGAACATTTGCTCAAAGATCAAAGAGAAGGCCGAAAGGGTAAGATTTTCTTTGGAAAATTGAACAAGGCAAAAAAGTTGGAATTCCTTCGGATTTATTCAAGGCAAAAGACAAGGTGAATTCTTTCAGAAAAAAAGTCCAAAGGAATTAGCCCAAAAGAAAAAGCCTGAAGGAATGCAGACAAAGCCAAGGAAAATTTTCTTTCGGATAATTTGTCCGAAGGAATTCCTTCAAACATTTTGTCCAAAGGAATTGGAGCCCGAAGACCATCCAAAGGAATTGAAGCTTGAAGGCCGCCTGAAGGACCCTGAAGGGTAGGTACCCTTGCGGGGGGCTCTCGGCACCCACAAAATGGACCTTTCTCAAAGACCCGAAGGGACACCTTCCCTTCAGGGTGTTCCAAAGACATATAGCTGAAGGAATTTCAAGGCTTCAAAGGGACTTAGAAAAATAAAGGATTCGATGGAACAAAGGATGAACCAATGAACCAATTGAACCTTGAACCAAAAGATTTCAATGTTTAATGGTTCATAAGTTCAACGGTTTAAAGACAGCCCCAAGCAAAGGAAGGAAGCAAAAATTCTAGAGACCAGTTCAAAAGGATGGTTCAAGCAAAGAGCAAGGAAGCAAACAAAGCCAAGGAAGCGATTGAACCTAGGAACCAATAAAGACTGCCTGAACTATTGAACTATTGAACCAATGAAATTTCACAGGTTCAAAGGTTTATGGTTCAATACGTTTCAAATAACCAGCAACCATTGACGTCCCCATAGATGTCAAATTTAAGGTAATAGAATATCTGTTAGTTTTCAAATATAACGTGGAACTTTAAAAATAAGCCAAGTGACCAGCTGAAAAGAGAGCTCAAGAGCTCAAATTACTATAGGGAAGAGAGAATAATACAAAAAGATTAGAAATATCTACAAGAGAGTTATTTCTAGTAGGTGAAATAGTTCACCAAGTAGTCATTTGAGCATGCCAAACCAAGGACGCAGCCTATTTTTCTTCCATGAAGTAAAGGCAAAGTAGACAGTTGCACAAACATCAAGAAAAGGACCAAACAACCCTTGTTAAGGAGGAGACAGATGAGATGAATTGGCACGCCACAATTAAGGCTAATGCACTGTTCCAAGCATATTCCCTTGATAGAACTGAAAATACATTCAAGGCATTGACCGCAGCATGGGCCATTCTATGGAACAAAGCACCAAGCCTTTCTTAGCCAGTATATATTGTAATCTTTTGTTTTATGCAAAGGAGATCTTTCCAATATAGAAGCAAAACTTTGCCAAAATTGAGAGGCGATTACTGAGACTTTGAGCTCAAATTGTTCATCACATTTCTTTGTTTGAATGAGAAAGCAAGTTACTTTCAGACTTTGTGATGTTATAGCTTGTGTCATTTTAGGAGATTATTCTTATGTCTATTTCCTGAATGCGTTCTTGTCCATTTTATTAAAATAAGTAGAACTAATGGAAGTAATCAAGAAGGTGTCCTAAAACTAATTATGGAAAGACTTTGTGATATCACAGTTGTCTTCAGTGTGTGTTTTTAGTTTCTTTCTGTGTAAAGGATCTTGGGATGACTTTGTGCCCCCATTATTCTTCGTATTTCATTCTTTGGGCAATTGAGGTGGAGACTTTAGGTTTCACCTCATCCTGCTGGTTATTGTGCCCTTGTTACCTATTGGTTACCCACCAGAATGAACTCTTGTGCCTTGTTGCAAGACCACTTCTGAAAGAAGAGAAGTGCCTTCAATATTATCACCAAGATTTCTCCTTTGTCTGTGAACATCATCTCTGAAAAAAGAGAGATGGATGGTGTAGTCCTACCCTTGAGTGTTATTTTCTACTTATATATTTAGTATATAGCTCCTCATATTTATAGGGAACCTCCCCTTGATGAGAGGAGAGATTTGTCCACCTCTGATGTGGTAAACCTGCACATTTGGCTAACCAATCTCCCTATGTTGTGGTTGAAGAGACCTATTTTGCTCATCAGTTAGATGGTGACAAAATATTCACCCAAAAACTTGGTGGACATAAAGGAAATTCAACATATTGTTGCACTCATGTGTTGCAAGTAAGGACATGTGATGCATATCACAAAACTACAAAATCTTATTGTAAGGGTAACAATGCAGATCATCTCTACCAATATCAGAGGGACTGATAGATGGAAAGAGCTGGATATGGCCCACTTACACATAACAAACCAATTAATACAGGGAGTGTAATACAATTGGGAATTGTAATTTACCCAAAGGATAATCAAAGATGTAGAAAAGATGCATTCAACACCTAAATTTTGGTTTCCTTGGGGCATAATTCTATTATTGATGGTGTTTGATGAAATCAGTGTGCCTAATTATAGTTTAGGATCCTTGGAGTGGGTGTATCTCCCCACTAACAAATCCCCCATCGATCACTACAAATCCATCACCTACCTTCACCAAATCACTCCAACATATAAGTCGAAGATGAGACATTGGTTTGATGGAATAAAGGTAGTCTTTGGAAATGAACGGCAAATTCCCATGGATCTGCCCTCTGAAACTCAAGATCAAGAAGAATTTGTTGTGAAGTAGTATTTTTCTTTGGTGTGGATTTGCATGATTCCATCAAGGGAACTCTCCACTTGGATTCATTTGCCCTATGCTTTCTCAACATGCTACTTCATCGATTCTATAAACAAAATACATGTTGCATAATCGATCAAATTGCAAGCAGAATGGATCGACGTAGAGCACCATACTCTTCGAAAGATGTTTATTTACCTTGGTTAGAAGACCTACATAGAAAGGAGAGAAATGAGTGTGACCAACATCATAATGAATAATATTTTGGTTGGATAATAGGTATATAAACTATTCTATATGTTACGACCCAACCAACATCCTCAAGATGGGGAACCAAAGGAAATGACTCCCCAAATTTCATTATGGAAGAGGACATTTGAGCCAAGCATGAACATAAGTGGGCAGCAAGGTCCTTAAAATTGGTATAAGACAGAGGAGGCATAGTCCTATAGACTAGCACTCATCCCTCAAAACCTCCACCCCATCGTTCACCTTCACCTCCGTCTCTATCTTCCCATAGTTCACCTTCGTCAACCTTAACTTCTCCATCTCCACCTTCTCCACCCCAACCACCTTCATCTCCACCTCCTCAGGATGAAAATGGGTTAGTGCCACACCCTCTTCCAAAATAAACACCTAAAAAAGACCCCTTCATAGAATAGATAAACATAGAATCTGACCTAAAGAAGACTCCATCTCTAGGGTGAGATGTTCTAACTAGTGATCAGGCTCATGTAGAATTAAGAACAAATGGGATGGCTACTAGGAGCCAACTTGATGAAGTCCAAAAAAAGGGAAAGGGGCCAGCTGAAGGGGAACCAAAATAGTAAGGGATGTCTAAACTATGTCAATAATATCAGTTTGGCATAGAAGACCAACAACTCTATCTATGAAACCATTTCTAGCTTGATGACGCTATCCATGAAACCAAGAAACAATTTTCCTTCTTATTGGAAATGTATAATGATGAACCCCATTTTACATTCCATTAGATTACATTGATTCTAGCCTAGATACCCCAAGTCTTCCAAACCTAATGAAGTTTGATCCATAATGACTCACCCCATTGATGACCAGCACCACATTTTTGAAACTTACCATGGAAGTGACTCACCACAATATTTTATCAAAGTTAGACACATGTATGGTTGAAAGAAAACATAATAGGGTCATCAAAATGTATAATAAACTGTATGCTGAAAAGTAGGTATTAGCCGAGGAAGTAGTCTCTTTGAAACAACAACTTCAAGAGATAACTGAGGCTAAGGTAAGGGTATTGACCCTTTATAAAACAATTTTGAAAGAAGAGCTAGTAATAACAGATGGTGTAGCTCTGGATGGGGACACCTTGGCAAAATTGGATACATTGGTTGAGCTATTGCTCAAAAAGAATAAGGAGCATTCCACACCTAGAAATGAGTGCAATGAACTCATGTAACAAACGAACGCTACAACAGATATCGACCATAACACTTTAGGAAGAGTCAAGGAAGTAATCCCAATTTTGGATGAGATTTTTGCATGCATGGTGAACCCTAATAAATTTATAAAGGCCTGACTCAATGATGAAGAGGTCTTGAGGCAATAAGTGGTTGATGTAGCTCTCTTAATAAAAGACTACACAGAATGTGCTAAGGCATTTAAGGATGTAAAAATGATGAAAGTTGCTATTAAAAACCATTATCAATAAATAAATGCCTGTTTTGCCACACTCTGAGGAAAGGTTGACAAGGAGGTCTCTAAATTAGAAGACATCCAAAAGGAATCTAACATAGCCCTAGAGGATTGAATAAAGAAGATTGGACTCCAATTCAACCTGAGGAGTCGAAATCAATAAAGGAGGCCATTGAACAAATAATTATTAAAATTATTGATGATTTATCCTATTAGGATGAGTTGAAGAAAGAACTTAATTAGAAAGGGCCTGAGTTCCTTGAGGATTCAGGAACAAACTAGTCTAGGATGAACTAACAGATTAGTGTGGGGTGATGTTGGTATCACAATTTTGACAAGTATCAATTATATTCTTGGTGTACAATGTGGAAGAACCATTGTCCATTTTGTTACAAGTATCGACATGGTACAGGAGGACCATAGCATGAAGCCAACAACATGAGACTTGATGGGTGTAGAAGGACAATGGCACATAAGACCTAGGGTGAGAGAACCCATTCAAAAGGGAATGTGTCATGAAGGACCAGAGAATAGGGGCTCGAAATTTAAGCAAAAGACTAGGGGAGTGCATGGGAAGCAGAGCATGAGGGACATGGATCAGTTAAAAGAACATTTCAAATAGGACAAATTAACCCCATTGATCAGAGGTTTTATACCAGTGTGCGAGGAATGAAACACTTGGTCACCATGATATAGCATAAAACAAGGATCTAGGGGCATAAAGACCCAAGTCTATAGGAACAACTAATTGTAAGTGCCATGACTCTTAGTTTTTTGGGAGTATGTGTGCCATCTATTCATAACAATTATAATTATGACACTTGGTCAAGGCAAAACAAGTATAAAACCCCTATGGTAATCATTTGGATGATTGACTTTTTGGGAAAACAGTTATAACAATGTCTTGTAATGTAGTAAGCTATTAATGAGAGATCAATGTTTGCCATATTGTGTTATGAATGATGAATTATTCTAACGGTTGAATGATGGATGTGATTTACATCTAAGTCATGAATATTTTTTTTTTACCACTACTGTTAAATAGTAATGGTGATCCTAGTTATAATGATAGTTAAATCTGGGACAATAAGGATAATAGTAGTATATTTAGGGTGATGAATGTTCTTTTAAGAATTATTTTACGAAATATGAATAAACATATAACATCGTGCTACAAAGCCTTCTAGAACCGATCTTCTGTTTCATGTTTTAGGTAAGCACACAAGACTTACCTCTCACGTGAGAGGGTCAGCACGTTAAATTGTTGGGGAAAAGATTAGTGCTGAAGTAGAACTAACTAAAAGAACCCAACACACAATGATGTGATAACACACATAGGTGCCATAAGACAAATCTAGTGTTACACATGTGCCACTGGTAAATAAGTTGCACTTATATTTTAATAAATCATGCGCATATGAATATGTTTAAATAATAAGTGATAAGACATTATGACAAATGAAATAGGTTATACAGGCTTGTGTGAAAACTACAAGATGTCATGTGCATTAGAGCTCTAAAAACACAAGAAGAGTGTGCATGGATAAATTTTTTTATGATTATTATCTACATCATTAAGCAAATGCATATGGTAAACATTTACATTCAAAACATGAGGCAAGTCACCTCTTAAAAACACATTAATATTATTCACATTCAAAGAAGCAATTATGTCATCTTGCAAAGGCATATTCAATTTCAAATAAGAATACATACTTAATATTCCACTTTCTTTTTCAAGCTTAAATTAGATTTAAACAATGTTTTTACAATAACACGTAATTCTCGTTTATTGATCCTAACACTTATTTTAAACATGTAAAAAAAAATATTCACTGCATAGTTAAATATGTAAGGACATAAAAGGATCTTAGTTTTTTTAGATGTTATCATGAGGGATTTTGAGTCTTTTTTAGTCTTGTTCTCGTAATTTGAATTATTTACATCAATGAATGATTGTTTAAACTTGTACACTAGGAGAGAACACTATTGGGATTATATAGAAGGTCATGGTAAAACTATATGTTCCAAATGGGCTTGCAAACTATGACTAATACATTCTGATTTTTCTCCCTCGTTGTTGCCTTCTACCATTATCATATGCTTTAAATCTTTTACTCCTAAAATCAACAAATCTTATAAAAAACTAAAATGGATACAAATTTGGTTTCTATGGGTCTTCAAACATAAAATATTATAGGTGAAACAAAATAAAATATAAGTGTTTGAAGAACATAAGTGTTCACCAAATAAACAGTAGGGAAATAATTTTAATGTACATTTAATTAAATAGATGTCACAAAAAGTTTTATAGTAAATATAGTCTAAACATCCTAAAATGATGCACTTGATCAAGCAACGTCACATAATACTTCAAAATTCACACACAAAAAAATTAATGATTAGTTTATAGGAAAATAAAAAATAATGATGAAATATATAACAAGTCAAACTAGTCTACACCATCAATCTATATTAAATTTATAACATAAAAAAATATTATATTTGTGAAATGTAGCACTATAAATAATATAAACAAGATAAAAATATATGTAAGTAATAAATGTAGATAAACATGATATATATAAAGGTTGAATAAAAAGATATAACATGTACCAATGTAACTTATGGAATGAGATGCCCCCAACATTGGTATGGCCTATGGGTGTAACAATGTCTTACATCTGTACATCCATATATAATATATAACATATATGTCTTGCATCTCACTCATATATATCACAAAATACATGTGCATATGGAAAAGGATATGCACTCTAGCAAACATGTGATAAATAACATAAATCCTTACAATAACTATTTATTTATTTTTTGAATTTCTTTATATTTTTTGGTATTTATAGAATATGTTCTTAATAAATAATGATTCAATAAAGGGGGTCCTAATATAGCTATATGTACACTACTTTTAAAATTTATACCTCAACATGCAACTTTGTTTAACAAAATGTGGCTTCTTCTATTGATGGTCTCATTGTATATTAACATTCACATTAAACTGTACTTAGTCAAAATTTGGGGTCAATATCTCACCACACTAATTATCTTATCCATCCATAGATAATTCATCCCTATCCTACTAAATATCTAAGAACTCAAATCCATTCTATCAAAGTTATTCCTCTAAATCATCCCATGCATGATTGCAATGTGAATCTATATAATTTTGGCTGACATCTCACCTAGCAAGGACCTGATTATTACGAGGTTTATGCCACACTCAATTTACTTTTGTTGTACTTGGTAGTATTCGATGGAGTTGAATATACACACCTCACGTGCAACATATTCTTCATCACTTGATTTTAGTTGAAGGATCTTAAAAGTTCTAGCCAAGTCTTTTATATTGAACACATTAGCATCGAGTAGTCTTTATTGAGTAGTCTTAGTCTTTATTGAACACTTCATCACGTGCAACATATTCCTCAGCTTTATTTAGTATTCTTTGCCTCTCAGCCAAGTCTTTTATATTGAACACATTAGCATCAAGTTCTTATTGCTTGTTTTCTTCCTATTGTAATTGCACCTCAATACTTTATGAGATCTACATGAATCTATCAAATATTAGATCTATGTTTCTTTCCTTCATTTACAAAGTGTCCACTATGCTTCTCAAAATCTAAATCTCTCCTTTCTATTTGAATTATTTCTTATTAAACACTTAACAATTGAACTTTCCCCTTAAAGTTATTTCATCAACACTTTCTCTACACAATGATATTCTCACCAAGAGATCAACACAATCAATCAGCTCCATGTTGTTAGTCACTATGTCTAAAATAAATGATTGACATTCTTTGTCTATATTGTGTCATATAATGGATACTTTGGCCTTAACTATTAATGGATACTACATTTATGTTGTTCTTGATATTTCAACTTGTTAATTTCATTTATATTCTTATCAATGTCAACCTAGAATATTTCGTAGTCACATGGTATAGATCTATGACCATTGTTATTGTTTCTCCTTCTTATATGTCAGGATCCATGGGATTAAGGCTTTCAAAAGGAAACTCAAAAGTTTCATCTTCCTCATTCACCTCAAACATACAATAAAGTTTCCTTTGAGAGGTAACATAATCATTTTCCTCCCTAAACACTTCCCATAAATATGGATTTGCTTCATCTTATGCATCTTTCATCTATTCATATTTTTATTCTTCAGAAAATTATTCTTCCTCGATACTCTTGGAGGAATGACTCTCCTTGGACTCTAAATTGATTAATGAGTGTTTTCAATCAATATCTTCCTCATTGGTATTATCTTCCTCCCAGTATTCCTCATGAGTGATGGTTTCATGTGCCTCTTTGTTCTATAGAGCTTCTTTTTGCATTGTCTATTTTATGTATTTTTTAGGCCACTCACCTTCTCAATCTAGTCCCTAGTCTTGGCATATTGTTTGTACCCTTTCATATTTTGGTGGCGAGATAATTTTTTACGGGGCTGACTTACCTATAACATTATGTTGGACCTTTTATCCCATTAATAGACTTTCATCTAATTTCCCTTCTTTTGATTCCATGGTCAATGGTGTAGGATTAATGGCTCGAGGTGGCTACGTGGAAGATACCTTGGGTGGTTAATGTGACCTAGGCAATGCCTAACTTACCTCATTTCCAACTTCAACATCACACTCATCTATCTTATAATTAGTGGTGTTTATAGGTGAAGTCATCATTTTTCATTCTATTGGAGAGTTATCAATGATGTCCCCAAGGTGGCCAAAGGTGTTGATGAGGTGTCATGTCTATTAGAATGACCATGAAAAAGTGTGATTTAGTGTTTAAATTAGTACGGTAGTTGACGGATATTATTTATGGTGTGTTTATGTTTTAGAGACCCTATGGGGTGTTATGAGTTCATAGAGTTCTTGTGGAAGTGAAAGGAACTCATCATAGCAGTCGTATGAATGTCTAGGTTCTCTTAGTCATCTTGGCAGATAAGGCTGAGGAGGTAGATTGATGATGACAACATTCAGATGTGTAAACATATCAGGAGTATTTTGGTAAATGGATGGATTCCCATATGATAGGAGATCATGTGGTCCAAGTTTTAGGTCTTGACATGATGTATAACAAAAGTTATGGTAGTGCAAAGTTGGTCTCCCAAGTAGATTTCACTAGTTTTCATACTTAGCCAAATTCGTAATATCAAAGATCTATGATGCATGTTCAATCATGAAGATAGAGATATAATAGTGAGCATGAAGTCACTAGGTCAAAGTATCATGAGATTGAATATGATGATGCCATGTGTCAAAATCATGGTGAATTGGTAATAGATCAATAGCGAGTGTTTCATCATGCAAATCAACGATCGATGGCATGCATTCAAACATGCATATGGAGATATAACATTGAACCTGAATTAAATAGGTCAAAGTATCCTAAGGTTGAGCATGATGGATCCATGTTTCACAATCATGGTGAATTGGTAGCAGATCAATGGTGATCGTTTCATCATGCAAATCAAAGATCGATAACACATGTTGAACTATGTAGATGAAGATCAACAGTGTGAATCAAGTTAATAAGTCAACAATACTAGATTTTCTTAAAGGATACCACAAGGAATAATAACATTAAATAAATGAACACTGATAGCATGTTACATAGAAGGCATGTAGGACTGCCAAGTGTCACAATCTCAAAAGCCTAGATCAAAGATTAATTATGAGCATAAAGCCAAGGCCAAGAGACTCTCAAGGAGATCGATAGAGTGAATTTGATAAATTTTATTTGGGGAATGAGATGAATACATGTGTCTAAATATTTTTGCATTAAATAGTGACCATTGGAATTTGAATTTTCAAATTAACAAAGGAAAACCAACACTGATTGTTTGAGCTATAACTTTTGATATATGATGAATTTGATGGTGGTATAAAAAGCAAAGTTGTAAAGGACTCCAAGGGATATACATAAAAATATATTATAAGGTTTGAATATACATATAATTTTAGTTATTAAGATCCAAATTTTAATAAGTATTTAACCATCTTCTACAAGTGACCTGAGATGGATGTTTGTGTTTGTATTGATGTTGTTTTGATGTTTCAAGGTGAATTATCCATTGGAGAGTGTTCTAGACTCCATGAATACCATATTTATATATTTTTTAATTTCTAACAATCCATATTTGGTATGAATAAATGTTTATAAGTTGATTGTTTCTTTGTTCATGATATTCTTGTGTACAAGGCTATGTTTTAGTAGGTTCTGCATATACAGAGGTGAGTAGGGATGAATGTAATAACTTGAATGTGTCTTAGGTGTCATGCAGAATAATACTATTCATTTTAAACTGGTTTTGTGTTCTTATTTTTCTTGGTGAAGTGATAAATGGGTGAATAGGTCTCCATGAGACCTATAACGGATACTAAGGCGTAATTGAAAGGTGTAGCTACTTAAGCGTGACCCATATATGCTATGGTAGAACTATGAGGGTGGTATTGAGATATGTATTAGTGTAATATAATCCTTAAAGGTTAAGGAAAGTCTTATGGCCAATCAGGAAGATGGAAATCATGAAGACTCTAAAAAGAGTAAAATCAAAGGTGATGGTTTCTAGAGTTGAGGTGCGAAGGATAGAGAAGTGTGAGTGTGCTTTGTGGATGGATTGAAGAGAAGAGAAAGTTTAGGATTATGTGCATGCCCTATATGTTATAATTATGATGTCATGATAGAGTTTTTATAAGTTTTTTATTAAGTATGTGTGAAGAAGTGTAAAGTGATCCAAAAGGTGGTTTTGGATGTATTGAGAGGGTGTGAAGGATAGAGAGTGTGTAGGGTTTAAGAGAGTTGATATTCATTATATCTCCATCAGATTGGTAGGCAATGAGAGATTAGTAGATGTTCATTTCATAGGTGTTGTTGTGTGTGCTCAACATCTAGGGCAAGAGGTGCTTGTCCATCCTTAAGGGCTGGTGCTCCTTGTGAAGTGGGTGTTTCACTAAAGTCTCATGTTTGTAATAAACTTATAGGGAAAATAGTCCATGTGTTTTTAGGCTTGAGATTGGGTTTTATCCCCCATGAGGGTTTCCCACATAATCCTTATGTTGTGTGCTTAATCTTGTATTATCTTTCTTGTTCATTATTATGAATGATGTGTATGCTTCATGAATATATGTGTTGAATGATTAAGGGTTTGAATATTTTGTAATTGGATTGAATATCTTGCATCAATAATTCACCCCCCTCTTAGTGATTTTATTTATAAAAATTGGTATCAGAGTAGGTCCTTTGGTGAAGGCTTGACAACTTAAAGGTAATCTAAGGTATAATATGGGTAGTCATCAAATGGAAGGAGGATTTTCCACTAAGAAATCACCGATGTTCAATGGGTCCAATTATGGTTTTTAGAGTGTGAGGATGAAGACCTACATCATGTCACTAGGGTTTGATATTTGGAAATATATTATGGATGGATATTTATCCCCCTACTCCTCCAACTAGTGCAACTAATAAGAAGTTGTGTGATAAAAATTCTAAGGAAATGAATGCAATCACTTGTGGTCTTTCAGAGACTAAGTTCACCAAGTTAATCAATTGCAAGTCTACCAAGGAACAATGACATAAACTATAGACTGTCTGTGAAGGAGATTCAAAGGTCAAGTTGGCCAAGTTTTAGAATCATCAAAGAAAATTTGGGAGTCTCAAGATGAAGGTATAGCATCCTTTCTATAGAGAGTTGATGAGATTATGAAATTTATCAAAGGGCTTGGAGAGAAGCTTGAAGAAGCTACTATAGTAGAAAAGGTATTATGGTCTTTCTCCCTCAAGTTTGATTCAAAAGTGTTTTTTATAAAAGAAAGTCATGATCGTACTCAGATGAAAATGGATGAATTGCATGGCATCCTTACTGCCTATGAGATGAGAATCAATGAGGACAAACCAAAAAAGAAGGAATCAACATTAAACATAGAAATGAAGTCAAAAAAGAAGAGAACTCAAGGTAAGGAAGTCAAGTGTGATGATATATCTGATGACGAACTGATATCTTTGTTTATAAGTAAATTGAAAATAGGCTCAAGGAAGTATAAAGGTAAATTACCCTTCAAATGTTTCAATTATGGATAAGTAAGACACTTTACTAACAAGTGCCCTCATAAGCATAGGAAAAATGATGATGAAGAGCATGGTCAAGGTAAAAATAAAGGTAAGAAGACATTCATGTCTGATAAAAGGAAGAAAGGAAATAGAAGGTATGATAATAAGAAAAAGTCCTTCAAGGACAAGAAGTGTCTCTACATCAAAGAAGAATGAATTACATCAAATGAGAGTGGAGGAAATGACTCAGAGTATGATTATGAAGATAATGGTCCTATTGAAAATAAACTCCTCTTCATGGGAAAAGAAGGAAGTTGTTCATATCAAAAAAAGTCTACATATAAAGAAGAAGATAAGGACGATTGTGACACTGAATTGAGCAATGTTTTTGAAAATTGAAGATTGAGAATAAGATTAACAAGAAAATGAAGTCATAAATCAAGGACTATGAGGAGCAATTCAGTGTGTTTGAGGCAAGAATGAATGCAGACAACAAGGAGCATGAAGGTATAGTCAAGCATGTTAGTTGTCAATTGGAAATCCTATATACAATCTTGAAAGCTAAAGAAGATAAGTGTTCAAGGTTTGTGATTGAAATTGAGTCATTGAAAACTAAGTTAGAGAAGACATCTAGTAAGGTGAAGTAATTTGTGAGGTTTGAAAAAAGCTCAAGTGATCTAGAAAATAACTTGAATAGTCAAAATCATGCTAGTGATAAAACTGGATTTGGTCCCAAAGAAGAACAAAAGATTTCAACTCAAGACAAGGTGAAGACTAATGTGAACAAGGACAATCAGACCTTGAAGGTCAATAATCAATCATGGAATGAAGATGTTGGTAGAATGAAGACAAATCAAATCAGACAACCAAATTCTATGAGGTATGCTAAAAGCAATGGTTATTGTTATACTTACAATCAATTTGGTCATATGGATAGAGAGTGTAGAAACTTGCTAAGAATAAGTGGAATCATCAGTCAAGCAGTGTGAGCACGGTTTAGTGCTTCAACTATCATGATATGGGACACTTTGTAAAACATTATCCAAATAAATTAAGGCAAGTTGAGTTTCCTTCAAGAAGAGTGGCTTGCTACGACTGTGATAAGATTGGTCACATTACTAGGTTCTAAAAGCAAAGGTTATCAAGTTAAAACAAGTTCTTTCAGGATCCTAGAGTGCAAGAAAGAAGGCTAGTTAACTCATGGAAACCAAAAGTGGAAAGTGTGAGTCATGATGAGTTAGCAGGTCCAAGTGGTCTATTTGTTGTGGTGAAGGATGCTACAAAGGTTAAAGAGTGTCAAGATCTCTCATTATTTGCTCATGTTGTGAATGAAGAGACCAAACTCAAGGAGAAGACCAAGTTGTTAGTTGAGACTAGTTCTGAGGTGTGTATGGATCCAAGTGGACATCTTGTTGTTATTGAGCAAGTTTCATGCAAATAACATTAGTTGTCAATGCCTAGTGATGAGGTTTTTTATTTAATTGAAAAGGTATGTCATGAATCTATGTTGTCTCCATGTGTTGTAAATTCAATTTTAGAAGATAAGGAGAACGTTATAGTGGATGAATAGGTTATTTCTCTTAAGCCAAAGAAAAAGAATGATAAGAAGAACAATAAGTCCTATAGCTACAATAGGATCAATGAAGTGACAAAGGAGATGTGGGAAACTCATGGTTTCACATTACTCTAAGACATTGTGGGTTAGGGTGTCTCTCTTTAGGCTTCTTAGGATTCATATTTAATTTGGAGAAGCAAGCATGTGTGCTCTTATTGTTTCAAGGACTTTGGTCCTAAAAGACAAAGTATGGAGGTTTCAGGGTGTCTAATCAAGGATGGTGAGTTGTCAAGATGTTTTATTCACATATAAAGGGGTGTTGACCTTGTTCTAATGTGTTTTATGTGGTTTCAAGTCTTGAAGATCTTTTATGTGCCTTTTGAAGAATTTTGAGTGCTCTGATTTCCCAGTTCTTGCATGAAGGGTTCCAAGTCAAAATACATTTCAAGGATCTATGGGTTCCCAAAGAAGTCTGAATTTTAAATTTGGTCCAAAAGTGTGTATTGATTACCTCCAGGTGTGAGAGAATTTTCAGAGTTGGGTGTTGGCTGGAAGATGGAGTGTTCATTGAGTTTCTCTTGTAAATCTATTATTTTTGCTCATGATGGTAAGTCACCTTCCTTAAGGAGTTGAGGTCTGAAGCTACTTGATATGTTGAAATGGATAAATAGGTTTTTAAAAAGTGCTTCAAAATCATCTAAAAGTGTGTGGTGTCTTCCATGGATGAGGTTTTGTGCAAATGGAGGGTTAATTGGTAAGTAGGTTTGTGAAAGAGTTATGGTGTAGAGGTAGATTTGGATGATGATTTTTGGCATGCTTGAGAAGGCAAATGAGTGTACTTCAAATATACAATTTCAAGTTTTGAAGGTGTCTACACAAAAATATATGGTCTGGAAAGATTTAGGTAGGGTATTAGGCCTTTAGGAAAGGCTAGTGAATATTAGAGTGGTTTTAGGTAATTTTATCCAAATGACAAAGGTATGGTTGTTCCTGAATGAGTTTGTTAGTTATTTTTGTGCATCTTTCCTATTTGAAGATTGACTTGTTCATCTGTTGATGATCATGGAGGTGGCATGTGAGAGAAAATATAAAGGTAAGTATGATATATCTTCATGGTTGGAGATGGTCTAAAGGTGCTCAAGGGGTGCCTAAGCTCAAGTGATTTAGGGGGAGTCCCTTTTAATGTCTTCAAGGTGACTTCAAGCAATTTCTGGTTTTCATGTATGTTTTAACTTCACAGGGTAGAGTATGATCAAAGAAGAGTGTAGTCATGAAGCATGCTTAAAAATTTTAAGGTAAGAAGAGGTATGTACAGTGTTAGGGGGAGTTCGTATCTCTTAGATGTGATCCTTTCTTGTTGTTGGTCCTTGAAGTCTTTTTAGGCATTCAAGATCAGTTGGTTCCCAATTTGTCATTATGTTAAAGGGGTAGAAAGTACTTGAAGAGAGAGAAAGAGTGTGAGCATAAGATTTTTGATGGTGTTGATATCAATGACAAAGGGGGAGATTATTAGAAAATTGTTAATGATGTCTCCAAGGTGACCAAGGATGTTGATGAGGTGTCATGTGTGTTAGAATGAAAATGATAAAGTGTGCTTCAGTATTTAACTTAGTGAGGAAGTTACTATATGTTATTGATGGTGTGGTCATGTTACAGAGACCCTATGGGGTATTATGATTTCTTAGAGTTCTTGTGGAAGTGAAAGAAATTCATCAGAGTAGTCACATGAATGTCTAGGTTGTCCTAGTCATCTTGGTAGATAAAGTTGAGTAGGTAGATTGATGATGGAAACATTCACATGTGTAAAGGTCTCAAGATTATTTTGGTATATGAATGGATTCCCCTATGAGAGGACATCATGTGGTCCAAGTTTCAAGTCTTGACATGATGTATAACAAAAGTTATGGTAGTGCAAAGTTGGTCTCCTAGTTAGATTTCACTACTTTTCATACTTAGCCAAATTTGTAATATCAAAGATCTATAATGTATGTTCAATCATTTAGATGGATATATAATGATGAACATGAAGTCAATAGGTCAAATAATTTTAAAATTGAATGTGATGGTTTCATGTGTCATAATCATGATGAATTGGTAGTAAATCAATGGTGAGTATTTTATCATGCAAATCAAATATCGATGATGCGGGTTTAACTGTGTAGATGGATATCTAATGGTGATCATGTATTCAATAGGTCAAAGGATCCTAATATTGAATGTGATGGTGTCATGTGTCATAATCATGGTGAATTGGTAGCAGATCAATGGAGAGCATTTCATCATGCAAATCAAAGATCGATCATGCACGTTCAACTATGTAGATGTAGATCAATGATGTGAATTGAGTTAATTAGTCAATAAGCCAAGATTTCATGGAAGGATACTACATGGTATAAGAGTTTCAACTAATTAGAGACTGATAGTAGGGTACACAGAAGGCACATGGGGTTGCCAAGTGTCACAATCTTGAAAGCTCAGATCAAAGATTAATAGTGAGCACAAAGTCAAGGCTAGGAGACTCTTGAGGAGATAGATAGAGTGAATTTGATCAATTTTCTAGGAGACATAAGATGAAGACTCATTTCTGAATATTTTTGCATTAAACAGTGATCGTTGGAATTTGAATTGTCAAATTAACAAAAGAAAATCAACATTGATTGTTTGAGCTATATCTTTTGATGTATGATGAATTTGATGGTGGTATAAAACGAAAATTTATAAAGGAATCCAAGGTTTATCCAAAATTAAATTATTATTGGGTTTAAATGCATGTGTAATTGTATTTATTGAGCTCCAAAGTTAATTGAGGGTTTGACCATCCTCTAAAAGTGACCTGAGATGGATGTTTATGTTTGTATTGATCGTGTTTTGATGTTTCAAGGTGAATTATAAATTGGAGAGTATTGTAGACTCCATGAGGACAATATTTATAGATTTTAGAGTTTTTACCAATCCATATTCAATATGAACAAATGCTTGGAATTTGACTATTTATTCATTCATGATGTTTTTGTGTACAAGGCTAATGTTTGAGCAAGTTTTGTATATGCAGAGGTGAATAGGGATGAATATAATCACTTGGAGGTGTTTTAGGGGTCATGTGGAATGGACATATGCACTTAAAAGTGGTCTTGTGTTCCCATTTTGCTTGATTAAGTGCTAAAGGTGTGAATAGGTCTCCATCAAACCTATAAGAGCTACCAAGGCCTAATTGAAAGGTATAGTTGTTTAAGGGTGACCCATGGATGTTACGGTCGATCTATAAGGGTGGTATTGAGTTATGTATTAGTGTAATAAAAAATGTAAAGTTTAAATTAATTCTAATGGTTGATTAAGAAGATGGAAATCATGAAGACTCTATAAAGAGTAAAATCAAAGGTGATGGTTTCTAGAGTTGAGGTGCAAAGGATAGAGAAGTGTGAGTATGCCTAGTGGATGGATTGAAGAGTAGAGTAGGTTGAGGATTGTGTGCATGACCTATAGGTCATAATTTTTATGTCATAATAGAGTTTTTATAGGTTTTATGATTGAGTATGTGCGAAGAAGTGTAGAGTGATCCAAAAGGTGGTTTTGGATGCATTGAGAGAGTGTAAAGGCTATAGAGAATGTGTAGGGTTGAAGAGAGATGATATTAATTATATCTTTATAAAATTGGTAGGAAATCAAAGATAAACAGATGTTCATTTCATAGGTGTTATTGTGGGTGCTCAACATCTAGGGCAAGAGGTGCTTATCCATCCTTAGGGGCTGGTGCTCCTTATGAAGTGGGTGCTTGACTAAAGTCTCATGTTTGTAATCAACTTATAGGAAAATTAGTCCATGTGTTTGAAAGATTGAGAGTGGGTTTTATCCCCCATGAGGTTTTCCCACATAATCCTTATGTTGTGTGCTTAATCTTGCATTATCTTTCTTGTTCATTGTTATGAATGATGTGTATGCTTCATGAATGTATGTGTTAAATGATTAAGGGTTTGAAGAGTTTGGAATTAGATTGAATATCTTGCATCACTGATTCACCCCCCCTCTTAGTGATTGTACCTCTAACACATTCCTCAACTTTAGGATTAACTTTCATAGCACCTTTGGTCTTGGCTTATTCATTTCCTTCACCTTGCTCTATTTTAGCCTCTACATTTTAGGAAACCATGTAGTGCACTTCATGTTAATTATGACCTTGTTCTTCCTCCCTTTGGGATTGTTTCTATTATCACAATCTTTTATCGATCATGTCTAGCTCCTTCCATCTATCGATCCCTCTGACCTTGGTGGAAATGATCTGTGTTGCAACTCTGAGGGTAGGATCTGCAAGTTCCTTATATGTATTACATGCCCCTACTTCTAGTATATAAGCATGGTGGTGGTCTATTGAATCTCCTCTGTATCCACCAAGTCATCTAACACATTCACCCCTGAGTAATGAAGTCCTATGAATTTACTTATCCTTTTCATAGTGATCTTCATATTGTGCCCCACAAAGTAGATGTAGTCCTCATGGACGTGCTAGAGGAGGAACTGAACCACCTCAATTAGCTTGCCAAAGTATGGTAGCACAAAAATTTGGAAGAGGTCAACCTTCTTTAGCTAGTTCTTGATGAATAAGTCATAGACTGCTTGATTCTTAGTGTTGGTGGTTTGGACCTTATAATCATTTTACAACTCTACTTTGTTGCCTATTTAACGGTGGTTATAGTCAAAAATTGTGGCAGTCGACACCTTAGAGACCTACTTCTCCACGTGCAAGACTGACTACAGGTATTGCATCTCTTCTATTAACAAAGATGAAAGGGGAGATGCTAGGGCATTTTTTGATGAAGAGGCCGGCACATGCTTTCCTTTCTTCACCATCTTTGTTTCTTCCATCCTCTCTCTCACTTCTCCTTCTGTGCTTTCTCTCAAAACTATTACATGCTACACTTGTTCTGGTTTCTCTTCTTGGTATCCTGAAGGATCTTCTCTTATAAGGAACAAAGCTCTTTCGCTCACCTCTTCCTCCTCTGGTATGGTTGGAATATTTTCAAGTCTTTCTGCCTTTTTATTCATTCGCATTACTCGTCATGGTGCTTGAAGGTTAACCCATGGCCATCCCACATTTGTAAATGAGTACATGGTGGTGATCCAACTTGATTTGGATCTTGAGATTCACACTCCAAAAATGTTGGATCTACAGCCTACAACTTCAAATATTTCCACTTCTATACCCCAATCCTAACTAGCAACCTCTCTTCTTGCCTTGGAAAAAACTATCGTGTCTTTGTCAACTTTACAATCACTCTACTCTACTCAACTTTGAAGGAATTAATTTGTATCGTGGTCATTGGTTCATCATTTATACTTAACACTTAGATATTATAGCAAGGTAAAGTGTAAAATGAATTTGACAAGTTTATTTATAGGCCCTTTGAGGGGTTAACCTTCATTAATTTCTTCACTCCCCTTATCACCTTTAGCCATAAATGCATATATTTTAGAAACCTTCATACTTTGAATCTTGTATCAAGCGTTTAGTGCCTTAACTAATTTATCCCATCATTTCATTCACATGCTTCTCTCCATAACTAACCTTATTGCATTAATGGTCCATCCCTTCCTGCACCTTTATTGGAAGTGGATGACAATTATGTCACACCTTTCAAGTGAAGTGGAAGACAACTATCACCCAAATGGTGGGAACCTTTCAAAATGCTTTCAAGGTGCATTGAATGACTCACACGCCCTTCATCTCATGCATACCATAGATGAATTTCGTGCCTTATGGTCCTTACACACCCACTTGTCTTATGTCTTGTATTCATATACATGATGCCTTACCCTACACTAAAAGGGTTCATGGTCCTCCACAAAAATAATCTAAGTACATGAACTCAAAATTATATTAAAGAGTCATGCTCCTCAAGGGCAACACTTTTTATCAAAATTAGTAAATTCTAACCTAATGGCCTTAAGCCTGATTGATTACCAAAAAAAAAAGTTAACTAGAATCATAATATAGTTAAAGCTAACTCCCATTATAGTGTCGTGAGAGGAACTAACAATCCCTTTGTTTTAGCCAACAAGCTCTAATAGGTTGAATGCTATTTATAATGAATGGGCCATCCCAATGAATCTAAAGCTTCCTAAGGTGGATTGTGAACTTAGAGCTATATAAATAGAACTTACATGCTTGGAGAAAGGACTTTGTTCTTTAGATGGTGATCATGCCATGATTTCTGTTTGCATTTCTCAACATCTTGACTCCAATGGATGAAGAACCATGTCTCATCTAGTTTCATCAAATGATCGATCTGAGCTTTCAAAGAGACTTCATCATCTAGGCTTCCCACACGCGCTATCAGACATATGAAACCAGGGATTCCACTGACATGACCACTTCCTTTCCATAAACTAGGTTGAATGGTGTACTTTTGTTGAGGCACTTATATGTAGTTTGATATGCCCAAAGTAATGTAGATATTCTATCATCCCAGTCAATACAACCAACATTGCAAATTTTTCTCAACGTGGTATCGAGTATCTTATTAAAGGATTTAATTGTTCCATAGGCCTGTGGGTGGTATGGTGTTGTCTTGTGGTGTGCGATCATGAACTCGGCCAATAAGATGTGAATCATCTCATTTAAGAAGTGGTTTCCATGATCACTGGTGAAGCTTAGGGGACATGTGAATCATGTTATAATATGCAGTACAATCCTTGATTATCACTACTTTAGACTAGCACATGAGGCAGTCAGTTGTTGTAATGATGTATCAGGACCCATTCATCATCTTGCTGGAGTGATTGGCCCCATAAAGTCAATAGCCCATTTTTTGAATGGTTCTTGAGAAGGAATAGGTTACAACAACATAACATCTCTTCTATTAGGTTTCCCTATGCACTGGTAGACATCACATTATCGAACATACACCTTTGCATCTTTGAATAAAGTTGGCCACCAGATTTCAATGAGAAATACCTTGTGCATGATAACCTCTCTAGCATAATGTCATCCAATAATACATTCATGGACTTCTCATAATACCTCTATAAATTTATGTTGCATCACACAATAGTGAGGCACCCCATCATGATGCATTTTATATAGATCTCCTATTATGAGTTGATAAGGTGTGGTGTGTACTGCAAGTTGCTTTTTATCCTATAAAGTGAGGGAGTCAGGCACGCAACTAGTATTGAGAAATGCTATAATATCCTCTAGCTCTTTAGGTACTTGAGAAAATTGAAATAGTTTTACATTAGGAATATCATCTTCTATGGCATGTGGGGGTTCTCTATCGTCAATTCAAGATAAATGATCAAGTCCATAGTTGGTCTTCTCGAGCTTTACTACTACTAAAAACTAGAATTATTAGAAGAGAACAATTCAATGGCAAATCCTTCCATGTAGTACTGGCTTGTTGACAAGATAGTGCCTAAAATTTTGTAGAGCATAAACTATAGACAAAACTTCATGCTTGATTGTGGTGTAGTTCTTTTTAGTCAATGTCAGCTTTTTTCTAGCAAAATAAATTGGGTGATCTAAGTTTCCTTCACTTGGTTATGCAAGTATCACGTTGACTTTCATCCTAGATGCCTCAACATGGACATAAAAAGGCTTTGTCCAATCAGATAGCTGCAAGATAAGAGCGGTAACTAACCTTTTTTTGAGTGTTTCAAAGGTTGCTTTACAAGAATTCATCCATATAAACTGTTCATTATGCTTTAGAATCTCTTTCAGGGGCATTACAATCTTGGCATAACCCTGAATGAAATTTTTGTAGTAGCCTATGTGTCTTATGAAGGTGTACACCTTGCACTAAATCTTGGGTGCTAGCAGATAGAGAATAACAAAGACCTTGGCTAGGTCTACCAGGAATCCTTCTTTATAAATGATATGCCTAAGAAGTACACCAAATAATGTCATAAACAAGCACTTCTTCAAATTTAAGGAAATTTAAAACACTTGACAATGCTCAAGCATGAGTCTCAAATTGGCACAATGGTCTTTGATCAACCCATATACCATCTAGTCATCCAAGTAGACTTAGAGGAATTTAAAAATAAAATCTTTGAAAGCCTCAACTTCTATCCATGAAAATACTGTCAGGGCATTTTTCAACCCAAAAGGCATGATAATATAGGCAAAAGACCCCTATTCAGTAGAAAAAGTATTATTGGATTGGTCTTCCTCAATTATCTAGACTTGGTGGTACCTCAAGAACCCATATGTGAAAGAGTATATTTCACAACTGGCAACACCCTCTAAGATTTCCTCTTTGAAAGGTGTTGGGAAAGGACCTGTCACATAAGATGCATTTGAAACATGGAAATCCACACAAATCTAGATACACCCATCCTTTTTGATATTAATTATGATAGGAGTAACCCATTTAGATTCATTATTGGGAATAATTACTTTGACACAAAGCATGTTATCGATCTCCTTCTTCATGCATGCTCGGAGGTTATGGTTCATCCAATATGGATGTTTCTTCATGGGTGAGCATCATCAATCAATTTTATGTGCATCTTCCTTAAGGAAGGGTGAACTCCAATCATTTCACTATAATTTCTCAGAAATACATCCTGATACTCTTTCAGTAACTCAAAAATCTGTGAGATTTTTGTCTCAATCGAATAATTTCCAATTATAGCCATCTTAGGCTCTTGCTCTATGCCAATATTATGTTAAATAGTTTGAATGGGATCATAATAAGGGTTGTCTATTGAATAACTTGTGTCCCAAGTAGTTCATTAACTAATGCTTGTAGGGACATCTAGGTGGTTATTCAAGAGGTTGAGTGAAGTAGATCCATCAATTTTGTTTACTTAGAAGATGACTTTTTGCTTTCCTATGTGGATCTCTTCATGGTATTCCTCACTAGGGGTTGTTGGTGGTGCAGGAACTGATTATGTGGGAGGCTCAGTGAATGAATACAAGGGTTCTTTAGGCTTTTGATAAATGTGGTACAAGTGGTCTTTGGTGGGACTTGGGTCTCCAATGATTGCTTCATGCATAACTTGAAGGGTGAGTTGCAAGTCCATCCTTGGTGAAGAGTAAGAAAGTGTCGACATCATGTTCTCCTTTAGTAACTACCAGAAACTAGGACCCATGTGCCTCTCTTCATGAATGTACCAAGCTCACACCTAAGTGTGCAAAGTCTCATGGAATGCATGGACCCATAGGTACTCAAGTGAGAATTAATCCTTAGCTCACCATAGTGTCTCACAAGCCTCAAAGTGAGCTTTAGGTACTTGCACACCACTATAACTTAGTGTCCCCTTGACCTTATTATCATGATGAAATCTATGATGTAAATCATCTTGCACTTAATCCCAATATAAAAGGTGCTCTTTATGAGTACACCACTATTTGATAGCAGTACCATCAAAAATGTGATCTAATGATCTCATCCGATCATTCTCAATATCATAGAACTCTTCGAGGTAATTGAAAAAGTCTCATACCTCTATTTATCCTTGGAACCATGGAGCTTCATCAAATCTTTCCAGTGGTGGCCCTAGTAGTGGTCCTCTCATTGCTAAACCCATGAAATGCACAAATTTGTGACATTTAGGAAGCTGACACGAGATACTTTCTCCTCAATTTATGGTACTTCATAACCTTTTGATGAGATCATAGTCACCATGGACCCAATAGTTACAAGTATCACTTGTAGTATCTAAGATTGACTAATTGTTCATCCACCAAATAATATCATCTATCATTAGATCATGTTGTTCATCATTTTGAGCAATCACATTATACAAGTTGCTGATGTCTTGATCAACACTCATGGCCTTGATATAGGGAGGTCCTTGTGTTTGGTCTAAATGTATTTTCATATGTTGGTTGATATTCTAAAATCTTATGTATCGATGCTTAAATCTCAAGTCTGTATGGTTCTCATAGCACCAAGGCCTCCCCAATAGGGCTGGATAGTAATCAACTTCTGCTAACTCCAAGACTTCAAAATTTGCTTTGAAGGGAACCCCAAGTATGTCAATGGTGGCATTCTTGAGGACCCTAATGGGATGCACTCAAGTCTTATTTACCATAAATAAGACATGAGGAGAGGGTTGCAGGGCTAGACTAGATATTTTTTGCCAAGCATCTTTTGTGAGAACATTGATTTTTGTACCAGTATTAACTATAATATCCCAGATTACCCATCCATTAATAGCAGCATTAACCAATATCTCTCCATCTTCTGATAGAGAAGAACTAGGAATTTATTGATATCGAGTATGATTTAAATAACAATCTTTGCTTTGTCGACTGAGGTGAGAGTGGACTTCATTTGGTAAGCGAGCTTGACCTTTAGGCCAAGCGTTGAGCTGGGGAACAATGTCCTCATCTAACATATGTTTGCACAGCTCCAAAAAATTATCCCACACCACTGGTTGAGGTTCAGCTTCTCTTTACATTGTAGCACATTGTGTCACGTCCTTATCCTTGAGGTATTGAATCTTGCTTTGGAGCTCTCACACAAGTGCCATTGTATCCTGAAGGACATCCTTTTACTATTGTGCATAAGGGTATTTCCTTGCCTATGGTTCTTTTCAATGCACTTTGTTGACCAGGTTGGCTGTGGATTGAGTCTATCCCCCACTAGGAGTGGTAATATTCAATTGTTGCACTATCGAGATGGTTGGTCATGCACTCCATTATGGTTTATCTATTTGAATCATGTTGGCACTTTTTTCATTGTGGTCCTTGGTGATGGTTGCATATAGATCAAGACACTCTTCTAGATGATGGTCCTTTTTACAAAATGCATAGGTCAGGTACTCTAGGCAATCCCTTTGATAGTGGTCTGGTGACCTAGATTTATAGAAAGTCCTTAGTGGAAACTAGCCACCACCTCATCCTCTTCCTCACCCATGATAGCCACCATTGTCTTGGGTATTGGTGACTGAGGTTTAGCATGTTCTACATGCTCGATCTTCATGAATATCACTGATTGATCAATTGACAATCATTGGTGTCATGGGTGTAGGCATCATAAATCTTATAGTACTCAGACACCTTAGTGTTTGTAGCTCACTGCAAAAGTGAACAAGAACATACATTATGTTATTCATGATAGATTTCACAAGTTTATTTTAGTATTATGTGGATGTTCTTGCATGGGCTATTGTTCCTTAAGTGCCCTTCAATTTCACAGTCGGTACACCAGACACCACTGTGTGTCTCATGTGCATTATTTGCCATTAACATTTCAAGTTGTGATGTCATGGACGCTCTTTGGGCCTTCATAAAGGGACTAATCCTAGTATCAATGCTTTCAACTACTTCAATGTGGAGGGTAGTTTCTAGTGCCTCACACATGTTGGTGAAGGTTCTTTGTGGTAGAGTTTGATGGAAAGGTAACAATAAACCTCCCACAAACCATTGTGCATGTTGAGCAGGATTTATTTTAAATGACAATTTAGAAAGAAATTTCTTGAATCATGCATCATACTCATGCACACTCTCTGTAAGTCCTTGATTTATGTCCTTCAATGCCACTATACTTTGTTGTTCAAATTCAAGAATGTCAAATTCTTGCAGGAAGGCTGATTTGAGTTGGTCATAGTTGAACACTACTTGTTGAGGGTCTAACTTTTGATACAATTTTTATGCACACTCTAAAAGCATGGTTGTAAACTATGTAGCCTTTCATTTAGAAGATGCGATGTTGCACACTCATCAAATCAATTCACACTTGTGTACATGCTCAGCTACATTCTCTACCCCTCTATATTCAGGAAAATACATCATCATCTCATAGTAGACCATAGCAGGTTGTAGTTGAGGGGGTGGTTGTTGGGAAGATCCATCTCTTGTCCCATGAGGAGTAAGTTTGCTTCCTCCAACACCTCCTCCTGATCCTCCTCCAGCACCTCCAGTAGTAGTGCTCATGGGAAGAAGGGTGGTAGTGGGTTGGATCCCCAAGTTTAGGCTTGCACTCTGGCCTTGAGGGACAAATCTATTATGCATCCCATGCTATGCCATAGAATTCCCTTGAAGGGGGAGAGATAATGTAGATTTTAATTGATCACCTAATGGCCTAGTTTCAGCCTCTCATACCTATTCAGTTTTTGATTATGTACTATTTGTGTCCCAATTTTGTATATGTATTTTGTCTAACTCAAAGGCATAAACATGCACTATGGTGGGGGAGCCTGGTTGATTCATACTTGGTTCTTCATCTCATGCATTCTAGCTTGTTTCTCTTTCGAAGGATAAAAGTGGCAAAAGATGTGGTTTTAAATTGATGGGTTCCTCACCTGCATTTGCCTCCCTACGGCTCTTCACATCACTCCTCAAGGTTTCTTGATCTCTTCCCATGCTTCTAACTCCCATGATCCTCTACTGAGCTTCATCATACTTTCATTTTTGTAACCCTCACTGGATTGATACCATGTTGAACCCACAATCTTCAATCAACTACTAGTATCCCCTTCCAAATGTGTGGTTCATGTACAAGAGATTTTATCCCTCGATGGGTAGAGTCTCCAATTTAAGATCAACAATTAGATTCTTAATTTCGAAAGCAAATAACAAGATATATCATCCCTTTAGTTCTCATAAAAACTAGAACTTTGTCTCCTCAAAACATGAAAAGGTGGTAATTGCGTACTCCAAAATATAGTTATTTTAAACACCTTTTCACCAAAAATTAATAGCTCGCATCTAGGGAACTCGAAGTCATGCTAAACTCCTCTGCCATTCAAGTGTCTAAGTATTCCTTCATCTAATATTTCATGATCATCCTTGAGCTTATGCTAAGATCCAAGAATGCAAGAGAACTGGGACCTCAAAAAAGAAAGTCTCATACAAAGAGTTGTAGAGATTATTCTCTACCCACTATCATGCAAAAACTCATGGTTCAAGATATAGAACCACAAAGTTGTCTTTGACATTGGTAGCCCATTCTTCAATATTCTCCAACGTAATGCACTCAAACATTTCCCATGATTATTGCTTCATGTCCTGATAACAAAACCAAAATGTTAGGTTCTTTAAGATAGTTCTATGTTGGCATTGAACCTTCTTCCCAACAGGCTAGCGCATTGACCCTATCACATGAGAGATGAGTCTCATGCACTCACTTGAAGCATGCAGTGAAAGACTGGTTCTCAAAGGCTTTGAAGCACAATGTGTGTTTACTCATCTTTTATAATCACAAGTTTTAAAAGGTCATTCAATACCATAAATACACTACTATTATCCTTAATGTTCCAGATTTGATTATCACAATAACTAAGATCACCATTATTAACTAGTGATAAAAGAAAAAGAGACCTGTGACTTGGAAGTAAAACAAATTCATCATTTAATACTTAGAATATTTTAGCATTCGTGACACAATATGGCAAACATTAAATTCTCATTAATAACTTACTGGATTACAAGACAAAGTTTCTATCTCTATTCCCCCAAAGGACCATCATGCACATGTTTACAACATAGTTTTTATACTTGTTTTGCCCTAACCAAATGTCACAATTTTAAATATCATGAACAGATGGCACACGTACTCCCAATAGGCTGAGAGTCATGGCTTTTACAACAATTTGATCATATAGATTCAGGGCTTTGCACCCCTAGATACTTTCTTTATGTTATATTTTGATGGGCAAGTATTATATTCCTCACGGGCTGGTACAGGACTTCTGATTGATGGGGTCAAAGCGTCATACTTGAGTTTCTCTTCTAACTGCTCCTGCATCCCTCACACTCTGATTCCCTTACTGTCCCCTAGTCTTTCACTTCTTGTTTAGAGTGCTCTATTTTTGGGTCCCTCATGACATGTTCTCTCTTGACTAGGTCCTCTCGTGCTAGGTCTCTTCAACCATTGTTCTTCCATGCCCATCACCTTTTGTGCCATAATAAATTAGTGCCTGTTAGCTATGTGTCATGCTCCTCTCACATAATGGTCTTCATGTGCCGTGCCGGTAGTTGTGTCAAAATGGACAATGGTCCCTCCGCACCACACTTCAAAAATAGAACAATACTTATTCAAAATTTAGGGGTCAACAAATCCTAACAGTTATTTTAAACATGTAAAACATACTATTCAATGCATAATTAAATATGTAAGGACATAAAAGGCTCTTAGTTTTTTTAGATTTTATCGCAAAGGATTTTGAGTCATTTTTAGTCTTGTTCTCATAATCTAAATTATTTACATCAATGAATGATTGTTTAAACTTGTACACTGGGAGAGAACATTATTAGGATTATATAGAAGGTCATGGTAAAATTATATTTTCCTAATATGCTTGCAAACTATGACTAATACATTCTGATTTTTCTCCCTTATTGTCATTGTCTACCATAATCATATGCTTCAACTCTTTTCCTCCTAAAATCAAAAGATATTATAAATCTAAAATGGATTTAAGTTTGGTTTCTATGGGTCTTCAAACATAAAATATTATGGGTGAAACCTCGTAAAATATAAGTGTTTGAAGAAAATAAGTGTTCACCAATTGTTTTAACTGAAATGAACAGTAGGGAAATAATCCTAATGTACATTTAATTAAATAAATGTCACTAAGAGTTTTATAATAAATATAGTCTAAACGTCCTACAATGATGCACTCGATCAATCAATGTCACATAATAAGGCAAAATTCACACAAAAAATAATCAATGATTAGTTTATAGGAAAATAAAAAACAACAATGAAGCATAGAACAAGTCAAACTAGTCTACACCATCAATATATATTAAAGTCATAACATAAAAAAATATTATATTTGTGAAATGTAGCACTATAAATAATATAAACAAGATAAAAACATATGTAAGTAATAAATGTAGGTCAACATGATATACATAAAGGTTGAATAAAAAGATATAGTATGTACCAATGTAACCGATGGAACGAGATGTCCCCAACATTAATACGACCTCTAGGTGTAAGAATGTCTTGCATCTGTACATCCATATATAATGTATAAACTATATGTCTTGCATCTCACTCACATATATCATAAAACTCATGTACACATGGAAAAGGATATGTACTCCAGCAAACATGTGATAAATAGCATAAATCTCTACAATAACTAGGAAAACTTATTTTTTGGATTTCTTTGTTTTTTATTACTAAATAACGATCCAATCAAGGGGGTCCTCATATAGCTATATGCACACTACTTTTCAAATTTATACCTCCACATGCAACTTTGTTTGACAAAATGTGGCTTCTTCTATTGATGGTCTCATTGTATAGTAACGTTCACATAGAACTGTACTTAGCCAAATTTTGGGGTCAACATCTTGCCACACTAACTATCTTGTCCATCCATGGACACTTCAACCTCATCCTACTAAATATCTAAAAACTCAAATCCATCATATCAAAGTTATTCCTCAAAATCATCCCATGCATGATTGCAGTGTGAATCTGCACAATTTTGGCTAACATCTCACCTAGCAAGGTCCTGATGTTACAAGGTTTGTGCCACACTCAATCTACTTTTGTTGTACTTGGTAGTATTCTATGGAATTGAATGTACACACCTCATGTGCAATATTCTTTAGCACTTGATTTTAGTTGAAGGATCTTAAAAGTTCTAGATAATTATTTTATTTGCTCTTCTATATTTTCCTTGATTTCCCCAACATTATTGAGAGTATTTACCTCTCAGCGAAGTCTGTTATATTGAACACATTAGCATCGAGTTCTTATTGCTTATTTTCTTCCTGTTATAATTGCATGTCAATACTTTATGAGATCTACGTGAATCTATCAAATATTAGCTCTACGCTTCTTTCCTTCATTTACAAAGTGTCCACTGCCCTTCTCAAAATCTAAATCTCTCCTTTCTATTTGACTTGCTCTTATTAGACACTTAACAATTAAACTTTTCCCTTAAGGTTATCTCATCCACACTTACTCTACACAATGATTTTCTCACTAAGAGATCAACTTGATCAATTGGCTCCATGTTGTGGTCACTATGTCTACAAGAAATGATCGACATTCTTTATCTATATCGTGTCATATATTGGCTACTTTGGCCTCAAGCAATGTGGTGGGTCTTTTGGCCAAAACTCTTAAGGGCTACTACATTTATGTTGTTCATGATCTTCCAACATGTTAATTTCATTTCTAATCTTATCAACGCCAACCTAGATTGTTTCGTAGTCACATGGTGTAGGTCTATGACCATTATGATTGTTTCCCCTTCTTATGTGCCAAGATCCATGGGGTTAAAACTTTCAAAAGGAAACTGATAAGTTGACTCTTCTTCATGCACCTCAAGCATCCAAGAAAGTTTCCTTTGAGAGGTAACATAATCATTTTCCTCTCTAAACACTTCCCATAAATATGGATTTGCTTTGTCCAATGCATCTTCCATCTATTCATCTTTTTCTTCTTCAGAAAAAGATTCTTCCTTGATATTCTTATTGGAATGACTCTCCTTGGACTTCAAATTAATTGATGAGTGTTTTTAATCGGTATCTTTCTCACTGGTATTATCTCCCTCTCACTCTTCCTCATGAGTGTTGGTTTCACATGCCTCTTCATTCTATAGAGCTTCTTTTTGTGTTGTTTATTTTGTGTATTTTTTAGGCCCCTTGCCTTCTCAATCTAGTCCCCACTATTGGCTTACTATTTGTACCCTTCCATCTTTTATTGGCGAAACAACTTTTTGCAAGGGTGACTTATGCATAGCACTCTATTGGAGCTTTTGTCCCCATAAACATACTTGCATTTGATTTCCCTTCTTTTAAGTCCATGGCCAATGGTGTAGGATTAATGGCTCGTGGTGGCTACGTGAAAGATACCTTAGGTGGTTAATGTGGCCTAGGCACTTCCTAACTTACCTCATTTCCACTTCAACTTCCCCCTCATCTCTCTTATAAGTAATGGTGTTTATAGGTGAAGTCATCATTGTTCATTCCTCGACTTTGGGATTAATTTCCACACCACCTTTGGTCTTGGCTTGTTCATCTCCTTCACCTAGCTCTACTTCAGCCTCTACATTTTGGCCAACCCTATGGTGCACTTCATACTTATTATGAACCTATTCTTCCTCCCTTGGGGGTTGTTTTTATTCCCACAATCTTCTTTTCCTTCTTTTTATTTTCAAGGGCTCTTTAGACTATTCTCTCTCATTATCTTCATCTATGTGCATACCATTTTAGCTCATCTCTCGAAAGACAACATTTCCTTTATTCTTTTATTTCTTTTTCTCACTTGCACTTTTGCACACACAAATGAGGGTCGCTTCTTCTTCTTTGCACTTTCTTTTCGCAAGTTTGAGGGCATAAATCAATCTGCTCCCTTTTCCTTTAATTGTTTCTAACAAGGTGTGGTTCATTACAACATTACTATCCTTTGGGTTCTCATCCTCAGACGCTCTCTCTTTTGTAGGATACTTAAGTGTATTCCTCAAAACGAGGCTATTTTAGTTAAGCTTTTTGGCATCTACCTTAACATGTAGGTTCATATCTATGGAATTCCATTATCTATTCATAAAAATACAAAAAGAATTCACTCACAAACGAAATTCACACCCTCAACCCAAACTCTGTGTGGCTTGTGGTGCGCACAACAATGGTGGTTGATTCCTTGCTCACAGAGGTCTAAATTCCTAAAACTATACATGAAAATTATGTGCCCTAACTTTGAAATGCTCTTCTTCTCTCGTGGCTTTCTTCTACTCTTGGCTCTTCACAATTCTCAAAAGACAAAGGACTTATGGGGACCCTAAGGCTCATATTTATTGCTTCAAACATCATTATCTTGCCTTTACAATGTTACCTAATAGAGTAGGGGTGTATCTTACGAAAGTCATAACTTGTGACTTTGGACCCTATTTGAACCCTTTTTTATAATGATCTTGAATAGCTCCACATAGATGTAAGCCACATTAAATGTTTAGTAGCTTTTTTGAGAATTACTCGGGTTTAAAATTGAGTATCTAAACACCGAAAAGTAAGTTTTCATAGATTCCCTTGTCTTTTCCATCATGGTGACATCACCTTCTATATTGTTTCCATGTAACGTGACTTACAACATTCTTCTTTTCCTACACTCTTAGGCTTTGTACATTCCTCCATTATTACATGCTCCTTTACCTTAAAAATGTTTTTAACATGCAAATCCCTCTTCAACTCAACTTCATTGTATTTCTCTTCAACTCAACTTCATTTTATTTCTTCCAAATTCTTATTTGAAATGTAACGTTCTCGCAAAATCTTATTACCTTATTTAACTTAACACTGGACGATATTGTATATTTTCATAACACGCATCCATGTACGATTCCTTAACAAATTCTAGTGAAACACAAATATACGAAAATATGTTTCCTTTTTATTGTCACATTCTGACTAGTAGTCAAAGATTCATTGGCGACGAAACAAATATTGCGGATCTTCTATGACCCAAAACAATAAACTAACATTTAAACTCCTGCCAACAATTTAAATAAAAAATATAGAGAAGAAAGTGGGCCCCTCAAAGTATTGGACTTGTTGATCTTAGCATAAATAAATATATAAACAAACATATCTATCAGATGTGCCCGCCCGCAGTAATATTTATTTATTTTACTAGTTGAAATATAAAGTGGTATGTGGGCCTCTCTTACATCAAGAATGTGTCAGTGGACGGATCTTTTCTTTTTAATCAGATTTTTTTGATGGGCACATATAATCTTTATTAATTTAAAGTAGTTGCAGGAGGGGGAAAAATAAAAAGGTTTGGGTGATGTGAGATGCATTATTATTGTGTAGAAAAATATAATAATAAGTCATTTTTTTTATATTTAAAATAGTTGTGAGGGGGAAAAAATAAAAATATTTGAATGATAAAGAGTCGTAACATGATACTTATAGTATAAGATATTTTATGTTGATAGATAAAATATATAATGAGAGAGTTTATATTCGATAGAGGGAGTGTAATAATATAAGATGACGACATGATATGGGATGCATTATTATTTTATGGAAAAAATATAATAAAGAGTCATTCTCTCGTACATTTCTTTCTTTTTTCTCTTTTTAAACGTTTGTTCATGACAATTATGATATAAGACATTTTATGTTGATAGATGCAATTTATAATAAAAGAGTTTACATTCAATGAAAGGAATGTAATAATATGAAATGTTAATAAAAATGATCGATTTTAATTTTGACATCGATTTAATTGTTTATATATATATTAAATTTAAAAATGAAAATATTAAAATTACAATATCTTAAACATATATTACAATTCAAAACTAATTTTTCACTCTTCAAAAAAATCATTTTTCAAAAAAAAAAAATATATATATATATATATATAAAATTAACCAGTGAATTCATCTCCCAAAAGCCTTGAGATGCCAACTCCTTGGAATAAAGCACATGTGAAAATGCAATTCTAAAGAGGGTATTCTTGTCTAAAGAATTGGAATTTTTTGCGTGTAAAATAATGCAAGAACATAAAATTACTTTTATTGTTGTAAAAGCACGCTTGTGGGTTTGCATAGGATTTTTCAAAGTGAAAAAAACAATGATGAGTATCATTCATCCTAAAGATGAGAAGCACCAAAGTCGCATCTTATATATTTTTTGAAATGGTCATAGATAGCCATTAGCCAATCTTCTATTGGCATAACTAATTAATAAACTCTAGTTCATAGCGTATTGGCACTTCGGCAATTGTTATGCCACATGTTTTGTGCTTGAATATCATTTCCCAATAAGTGATATTATAAAAATATATTATAGAAATAAATTAATAATTTTTTAAGTTTAAAAATATTTTAATTAATATAAAAAGTTGTAGTTTAATTGGTGAAGATGATTGTTGCTTATATTTATATATTAAAGTATAAATTTTCTAAATACTTGATATAAGGAGTCAAGCGTTAAGACCAAGATCGTGATGTAGATAATTTTGATAACTTATATGTCTTTTAGTCATGACATTTAACCAAAAAACTTACTGATTTAAATATACACTTACTCAACATTATTATTTATTATATATTTACTCCAAAATTTAAACAAAAATACTAACATTCTATATAATTTAATAATTTTGTATAATATTTAACCATTCAATATATATATCTAATGTAAAACCTCTCTCACTTTCTTTTCTATTTTTATTTTAATAATATTTACCAATTTTTTTTTTAAATATTTAATTATTTCTTCTAAACCATTTTTGTTATTGCACCAAATGCATTGAACACAAGGGAGTGCTCGTAAATATTGACCCAGACACATTCTCATTATTGAGATGGAGTTTTACTACTACACCTCGTCCCAATCATGAATTAAAACATCTTAACACTATTATATAAAGTGTAATTACTGCTTCCAATAAGACTATATTCATATTTTAAATTGATTATTATTTGATATTTTTGGTAATGATTTTTTGAAAAATTTACATTCTTTTTTGTGGCGTAAAAGTGTAATAACTAAGTATCTTTAGTTCTGTGATTTTTATGTAACATTTAAATAATCTTAACACCATTTTTAAAATGATGGAATTCACTTACCCATATAGATGTAACGATTGTGCAAATGCCACTTTTGTGTAACATTTGTGCCACCCATAAACGACATAAGGATGGCACAAATATAATTAAAAATTACTAACAATAAATATAATATAATTATTTATAATTAAAAAAAGATTTTATGTAATTACAAATAGTTATATTATATATTTTTTAATTATTTAAAAATTTATTACATATAATTAATATGTTGTTAAAATAAATTTAATTGTTTCTTATATATTATATGTATTTACATATTTAATATTCTAGATTTTGAAAATATATTAATTTATAATATTAATGTAAAATGAAAATTTAAAAATATTTAAATGTTATAATTAAATTTTCAAAGAATATTTAAGTTCAATTTTTTTATATACAATAATTTATAATACTTTAATTTCGATGGAGTAATAAAAATTCTCTTTCAAATTACAAAATAAATAAATATAGAGTTACATCTTAAATGTCTTCCCCATCATACTCATTCTCATCCTCTTCATCCCCTTTCTCTTCAAAGTAAAAGTCTTGCGTGAAATGCTAGTGTGTTAGCTTGTTGGGAATTACACACTTCAACACCCTAACGAAAAGTTGATAGAAAAACCCAACATTTTAGTTCCATTACTAGGACTTGTACTGCTTGTTACATGGTAATGGAAAATGCTCAGACGATTTTCCCTTGATAATATTGAACAATGGCTTACCATTGTCGAGGATAATTTTACAATTCGCTATCTTGAACCAAGAATTTTTGCACATGCATGGGTTGAACAACATCTCTACAACTCATTAAATGAAACTTTTTTTGTTGAAGTCCCTATTCATTTGTATGCTTGGCTCTTAGCCTATGCTCAAGATCGGTCACAAAATTTTGGAAGGAGGCAAGCTTGGATGATAGAATGTCAAAGGGATTTAGCATATTTGGGAACACCATGACACGAGTTGTTATATCTGGTGGAGAGGGGTGTTGAATAGCTACATCTTGGAATATGTTGTAACCACTTACTCTTCTCCTAAAGAAGCAAAGTTTCAGTTTCTCTGAGAATCATGTTGTTAATATATTAGACACTTCCCACTAGATGTAAATAATTTGTTTATTGATTATGGGCTCAAAACTCTGCCTATGGAGTGCTAAACCCATCCTTGCACATGAGCAACATAATTGGGAGGGAAATGCAGGGGTGTTGGTGAAGGATTATTGGTTTGGAATGGTAGCTAGTCAACGAGAGTTACAAAAGCATAAATATGATGAAGCTCAACAAAGGAATATAGGTGGAAGTGGAGTAGGAAGGGGTTGGCAGGACTCAAGAAGTGTTGTTAGGATTCACAAGGAAGCAGAAGAGTACAAGGAGGACTCACCAACTTTTAGACCACAACCAACACCAGTTTTGTCATATGTGGGAGAAACTAGCCGGACAGTGGAGACTGAAGAACCATATTTAAACTAACCCATTTCCCCAACCATAATGCATGCTTGTGCTTTTGAGCCAGACGATTTAATTATACATAACTGGGATACAGATAGTGTAGAGTCAGAGACCTAATTGGTATTTCACATGTAACCATCGAATCTGTTATTAGAAAAATGAATGTATAGATTAAGGACAAACAACTTAGAAAATGGATAAATAAGGCTCAAAATTGAAAACAAGTGAGTGATAAAGACATCTAGAAGGTTCAAAGGATGGAGAGAGTCTAGTGTAGGTAGGAAGTGTCCAAAAATATCCAAATATACACAAGTAGACCAAGTATGATAAAATGAGGGAAAAGACACAATGGAAAAGGGTCTTGTACCAAAATTAGGTGTCTGCAAATTGTTGGGATTTTACATGAGGTCATGGTAAAACTATGTGGTCCTAAAAATACATACAAATTATAACTAATGTATTTTAATTTTTCGCTATTGTTGTCGTCTTATACCTTAATCATGTGTTTCTAATCTTATCCTCCTGAATTCAATGCATCTTATGAATGTAAAATGGAAAAGGGTTTATTTTGGGGGTTTTCATTGATAGCACCAGTCGCTAGCCAATACTATTCCATTTATAATTTATCATAACCTAAGAGATAAATAGGATATCAATAAACCTAAATTGTATATCAAAAATAACTCCAACAAAGTATTCCAATAATGCTCTTAATAAAATGTTAGCAAGGAATTGAAAGTTCTTGCTTTTACTTAATGATCAAATGAACTTAACCACTTGTCTATTTATAGGTGACTAAATTCAAAGTTTAGTAAAATTAAGAGTGTGTGTCAACTTCCAACAGTTCTAAACATGAAAGGCATAAAGAGTTGAATGGGCCCATCCAATCAAGACGGTGGCACAAGATATTGTGCTAGTACTTTATGCATGATATTAATAAATGTCAAGACTATATGGATAACACTGGTAGTTGGACATGAAGAGCAAAAGGTTGATATAGAGGTTTCCTAAAGATGCATGAAAGGAGCTTTTATTTTTGTAAGTCATCATTGTAGTTCAATAACACTTAATTTCAACCAATCGCTCATACATATACACATGTGCACAACATACATTAAATAATGCAAAATGAATGCCAAATGATCATTTTTGAGTGTCAAATATTACAATAAGATTAAATAAAATTATGCATCTTTATTTGGTTTTTAATGTAAATTTACATGTATAAGATATGAATTTAACTTTACAAGAAAAGTGACCAGAGTAATCACTATGTTCTAGGCTAGTAGATAAGTTTATAGTAAAGTATGTTTGTTTATATATATATGATTGAAACCTTGCATTTATATGGATTAGGTATACATAATGCTTCTTCGACTTAGTGCCAAGGATTGAGGGTATCCATTTCACCAAATGCACCTTTGGCATGATCCTAACCTCATCTCTTTTTTGTATTTCCTAGAATTTGTACCTTGGTGGATGGTTAGACAACACCTTTTACACCATCATCTTGACCGTTGGACTACAACCCACTTAATTAGAAGTTATTAAAAATAACCCAAAATATTTTTTTAAATAGTTATAATTATATTAAACACAAAATAATTTACAGGAGGAGACCATGAGTAAATGATATTGCATTTAAAGCCCATAGATCTTGTAATATTATAAACCAATCAACGAAAGCATCACATGTGATCATTCTACATATATTCAAAATCACAAATATCCACTTGAATATTAAAAATAGAACAATATAGTCAGTCATTTAACACTATTTCATAACTAAGGGATCTTAGAATATATTTTCATTAACAAACGATTACCCATGTGAGCCAATTTTTTTTTTGCTACATTCTAGCAATATATTTATGAACCAACAATTGTAAACTTTTACTCTTCATTCTATCATTGAAATTCTTTGCTTGAAAAGGAGACATGTCATTTGGTTAAGGGCTCTAATGCACATTTGATTATACTCTAAGTCACTTTGAGCCAATTGTGAAATCATCTTTAAATTGAGTCTTACCTTTAAAGGTCATATTACTACATTTAAAAGGATAAAAAACTATTGTGGCAACGGGATTATCCATATGAGTACTATCATCCTTCCCTTCTTCTATCACACTAGCACATTGTTTATTTTTGATACTATTCTTTGAAAGGTTAGTATGTCCCTTAGTAGAGTGTTGGATCACATCTTCATCATTGTTTGATTGCTCAAGGAGATGGATTGGTCATCTTCATTGGATCCTTTCCCTCATCTTACATTATCAATTGAGGTTTTATTATTTTTCCTTGTTGAAAACCTTTTGAATCCGCTTTCATTTTCCATTGCTTTGTTGCCTTGATTTCTCCTTTTAACCTCCAAAAATCCATATTTATCCTTTTGTCCCTACTCAGTTTGTAGTACCCCATTTAATTGATGTGGAATAGTTGAGTCTCTCCATTTCAAAATTTTTTGAATCAAATGATCATATTGATAACAAATATGACAATGAAGGAAACATGTTCATAATATATTGATTGTTCCCATTGATAATCTTCTCATTGAGAAATGATTGCCTTTGGTAACGGTTGGCTTAAATCCAATCTAATATATGTCTGCACAAATACAATATGAGTCTCATGTCTTGTAGATGTATTATCCTGATCTCTTAGCTAATGCTCTTCAATAGTCTTATTTCTCAAACTCAAAAGGTAAAGCATATAATCTTATATATTTTTTTTTTGGGGGGTTAAAGCTTGGAGTCCATGATATCAAATAAAGACATGCACTCTTGTGTTTTAATATAAGCATAAACAATTCTCAAAAATATTTGTCTTATCCTCGAAACTAGTAAAACTAACATATAAGAAACCCTTTGGTCCAATACTCACATCAAACCTCCCAAACTTGGCCTACTTACGAGACAAGAGAGTTCTACTAAAGATTGATTCCCTTGAATTTCATGAGTATCGTATAAGAGGATCTATATGCTATTTCCTCTAGAAAATTGTCTTCCTATGATAAATGGAAGATGAGTTTCCTCTTTGCTTTTGTAAACATGAAATTGATCCCTCTTGCTTACCCCCAGTGAGTTGGTTTGAAGAATGTTTCCCACCCATTTTTGAGGTTTGAGAAGACTTCCCATTTTAATTCGACCTAAAATCTATAGATAGATGTATAACTTTATTGCCATCTCTCCTTGCTAAGATAAGGTATGTAAATTTTTACTATCTCTAATCCCCTCTATAGAAAGAGATCGAGAACACAAAAAAGATACTCATACCTTTAACTTCTATTGACATTCGTCCATCACTACAACACCCTTAAACTATGATATTAAAAAATTTGATTGCTTCAACACAAAAACACTAACATATAAAATTACGCAATTCAAATACCATTACTTCAACACTAAATATCTAAAAGCACTGAGTAACTTGGTTATACAAATTAAAATTTCCCTCCATCGACTTACCATTCTCACACTAAATTTATATCCTACACCCCATAAAAACTTCACTATAAACATTGAGCCACAAATCTTGTTTTGGTCTTTTCATGTGGTTACAAAGGGTAAGGGTACTTTGCCATTAACCAAATATCTTGAATTCATCTTTCCAAAAGTAGACGACGAGCCTATCATGTGTTGGTAAAAATCAAATCTACACTCGAAAGATTCTTAAAATTATGTCGCATATATATCCCAATTGCTTCCGTAGTACACTACTCATTTCCTTAAAATCCTCAGGAGACTTTTTGCAAGTGCCTTTAATGGCCCAATGTTTTTTCTATTTACTTGTCAGAAACAACAATGCTTAAAGCGTTAAAGTAACGGCAGAGTATTCACCGACAAGGACACGTTGGCCCCACCAATCGTAGACCAAAACTTATTGTTAAATGACTTTACGTGACCGTGGACACGTGGGACGGACGAAACCCTGACCCCTCGCATAAACCCGGGTGTCTCTCTTTTAAAAAACAAAACAACTTAGATCCCTAACATGTCCCCACCGCCATGCATAAGGCGGTGCGTCATCCCACGTGTCACCAAATAAGCAGCCACAGCCACGAAAAACAGCATGAATATTAGTGTTACAGTGACCCGGTGGGCCCGCGTGTCGTAATCCACCTGGCATCTTGGAAAAGCGCAAAAAGCGAAAGATGATGTGGCGCGAGTGGATTAGCAAGAGGGATAAGGAGGGTTTGGCGGTTTCAATCCACACCTCGTGGCCCTCGTTTTTCAGATATTAAAGATATTTCCTTCCCCTAATTATGTTATGTTTTTCCTCGCCCACAAAAATCTGGCAATCTAATAAACAAATATCGCCTAAATCGTTACCGTATCCAAACTCACCGCTAAAGAAATAAAGTGTCCTCCGCCTCTCGCAATCCTCCCATGCCACGTCAAAAAGCTGCCTAGCCACATAAACTAAAATAGAGGATTTTTTCTGATTTTTGTGCAATTCTCAAAAAGTCGTGGCTGATGATCTCTGGCGTTATATGCCACAGAAAAAAAAAAATGCTGTATAACGAAATAAATAAATTCAATAGCAGTATTCAGTTTCTGTTTCTGCTGTGTATTTTCTGGTTCTATGTTTGTTTTTTTCTTGGAATTTTTTTCATCTGAAGACGAACTCACTTAATCATCAGATATGGATCGCTAATTTTTAATGTTTCTGAGAAGCCAAACTGATATGAAAAATATATCCGAGTGTGTACACTTTTTCAGAAAATTGCTTATATGGGTGTCTGTTGCAATAGGGTTTGTGGATAAAAATTGAGTAAGAAAAATCAATGTTTCTTGATAGCCAAGATAAATGATTGTAAATTCGCGCAATTTATGTAGATTTGGTTTTCTTTTTATTTCCTGTCTTTATTTAAGATTTCTGAGTTTTATGTGTACTTAAATGTTTCTGTGGGTCTTCAGGTTTAATGTAAAATTTGGACGGTTTGTTTTACGGGTTCTGTATTTCATTATTATCTTCTAATGTTTCGTGTTTTGTATGTATGTATGTCTACTTATAAAAGATTGTTTCTGTTCCTGTGGGTCTTCAGCTTCAAGTCTCGTGTTTACTGTATAGTGGGGAAGTTAAATAAAATAATATTTCATTTTATTCACTACACAGTTGTGGGTCTTCATCTTCTTTTTTCTTTCTTCTTCGTCTTTAATTTTGGGCTTTCCAGAAAATAAAATAATTGGGGTGCATTTTTTAAGTCAGATTTTTGTATTGTGTATTTTTTATTTTCAAATTTAGTTAGGTAAATCGCTTTTGATCGAAGTTATGAATTATTATGGAATATAATCGGGGCCCATTCTCTAAATCAAATAGAAAGAAGATAAAAGACAAGGAACACCAAGGTATCGCCTCCCTAAAAAGAAACAAAAATAGAAACCATTATTTAAAGCAAAGAATGCCGCAACAAAACAAGGAAACAACATAGAATAACCAAAAGAACCCAAAAAATGAGGGCAAAATAACACAACACTCAAGGTGAAGCCCTACTAACCATCCACAAGAGAGACCTAACTACAGAACTACACGTCTTTCTCGCTTAGAAAGGAAGTCTTCTAGGGTCCATTGAGATTCATTAGAAATGAGGGAGTGTGCTTCCGCCCTTAGTAGCTCCGCCTCCGATCTATGTCCTTCATTTTTCAAAGAGACACCAACATCCACATGACACTTAGAAATCCTGATAGAGCAAACCTAAGAAGGGACCGCTTAAGGAGGGATTGCCTAGGTAGTCAGATTCCCCTGTAATGAGGCTTCCATGAAAAGGAAGCTCTGGGACGAGGGAGAGGGACCTTAGCAATCTGAGGGGGGAGGCGAAGGGGGGCAGGGGGTGTTGTGTATTTTGGCGAAATTGTTGTGTTGGGCTAATATGTGATAGTTTAAAGCTTTTCAAATCAAAGTGTTCCCTCTTCAAACTATTTAAGAATAGTTAATTGTTGAACTATCAATAAATAATTAAATAGAAAAATTATTTATGAGATCAAACTTACTTTTTCCTTCGACGAAAATCAAATAAAAAAATTAAATATAAAACAAGACCAACCTTCTTCTTCTTAAAAATATATATATATATTCCACCATTCATTAAAAACCATCATCTATAAATACATATATAATTAATTATCTTAAAATAACAAAATAAAATAAAATAACATAAAATGATTAGATGAAACAATATTCTATTGATTTTAAATGTCAAAATTACATCAGCAAACACAATTCTATTATAAATGTTATAAACAAAAACAATCACCAATTCAAAATAATTGTTTAATTTAAATTCTTATAAATTTTATGATTATATAAATAATTAGGTGGTTACAAAAACAACCCATTATTCAATTAGAAAACAACCCATTGTTTAATTTAATGGAGATTTATTCTGATAGATACATATAATCTTTTTTAATATTTTTTTTTAAGAAAATTAAGTGTGGGTTTGGGCGATATGACACGAGATGCATTATTGTACCAAAAAAAATAATAGAGACACTTTCAAACATCTCTGTCTCTCCTCTCAAAATGTCTACTCAAGACAAGTAAGACGGTATAAAAGTGTAAAAGATAAAATATTTTAATTGTAAAGTTCTGCCACATAAAATTAGTTGATGGTGTTGTTGCTGTAAGCCCGCTCGTTGGTTTGCATAGAACTTTTCCAAGTAGAAAAAACAATGACAATGATGATGAGAAGGACGTGAGTATCATTCATCCTAAAGATTTCCATACCCAATCAATAAAGTTTAGTTACACCACTTTATTATCGAGACGGGGGTTTTATTAGTGCATCTCGTTTTAATCATAAACTAAAAGTTATCACTCTCTCTAGTAGCATATCTATCAAGATTGAGTTGCTATTTTTAACTAATTTTCAATTTTATAATTTTTTTATTTTACTTCCGGACTTACATATTTTTTATATACTAATTTTAATAGTTTAGATATATTAGTTTGATTTATTCAATTCAAAATATATTAAACAATTAGATACCAAGAACATGATAAAAAAATATATATTTTATGGTTTTTGTATGTGTTGTATCATCTTTATCATCTTTGTGCCCTTATGGGATGGTTGGTTAAAATATATACATCATTACAAGAAGTGTTACGATTGAAAATGGTTATAGAAGGGTGGTGGTTTATTTGTTGGCTGAGTGACAATTGGAATTTTTGCAGGTGTGCAGTTGGACTGCTAACTTTGCAATGATGATGGAATATCCTTTGAGGATCCATAGATCTAGATCAGCGCATTTTCAATGCCACGTGGCATGGAAACCCTGACAAGTGAATGCTGAGTACAGTGCACATGAGAAGCATGCACAATGATGCAATAACATGCATAGGTGCCACAAGACAACTCTAGTTATGTACCACTAGTAAATAAGTTGCACTTATATTTTAATAAATCATGTGCATACAAATATGTTTAAATAATAAGTGACAAGACATTATGACAAATCAAATAGGTTCTACGAGCTTATGTGCAAACTACAAGATGTTGTGTGCATGAGAGATCCAAAATTAAATTGAGGAGTGTGATAAGAACAATGTGTATGGATAAAAAAATTTATGACTATCATCTACATCATTATGCAAATGCATATGGTAAACATTTACATTCAAAACATGAGGCAAATCACCTTGCAAAAACACATCAATATTATTCACATTCAAAGAAGCAACTATATCATCTTACAAAGGCATATTCAATTTCAAATAAGAAGACATACTTAATATTCCACTTTCTTTTTCAACCTTAAATTAGATTTAACTAATGTTTTTACAATAATAAGTAATTCCCATTTATTAATCTTGACACTTATTTTAAACATGTAAAACATACTATTCAATGCATAATTAAATATGTAAGCACATAAAAGGCTCTTAGTTTTTTTAGATGTTATCGTAAGGGATTTTGAGTTATTTGTAGTCTTATTCTCGTAATCTAAATTATTTACATCAATGAATGATTGTTTAAACATGTACACTAGGAGAGAACATTATTAGGATTATATACAAGGTCATGGTAAAACTATATGTTCCTAATAGGCTTGCAAATTATGACTAATACATTCTGATTTATCTCCCTCGTTGTTGCCTTCTACCATAATCATATGCTTTAACTCTTTTCCTCCTGAAATCAACAAATCTTATAAATCTGAAATGGATAGAAGTTTGGTTTCTATGGATCTTCAAACATAAAATATTATGGGTGAAACCTCATAAAATATAAGTGTTTGAAGAACATAAGTGTTCACCAATTGTTTTAACTAAAATGAACAGTAAGGAAATAATCCTAATGTACATTAAATAATTAAATAGATGTCACAGCGAGTTTTATAGTAAATATAGTCTAAACATCTTACAATGATGCACTTGATCAAGCAATGTCACATAATAAGGTAAAATTCACACACAAAAAAACCAATGATTAGTTTATAGGAAAATAAAAAACAACAATGAAGTATAGAATAAGTCAAACTAGTCTACACCATCAATCTATATTAAAGTCATAACATAACAACACATTATATCCATGAAATGTAACACTATAAATAACATAAACAAGAGAAAAACATATGTAAGTAAAAAATGTAGGTCAACATGATATACATAAAGGTTGAATAAAAAGATATAACATGTACCAATGTAACCTATGGAATGGCCCCCAACATTGGTATGGCTTCTGGGTTTAAGAATGTCTTACATTTGTAAATCCATATATAATGTATAACCTATATGTCTTGGATCTCACTCATATATATCATAAAATGCATGTGCATATGGAAAAGGATATGTACTCTAGCAAACATGTGATAAATAACATAAATCTCTACAATAACTAGAAAAACTTTTTTTTTGGGATTTCTTTGTTTTTTTGGTATTTATAGAATATGTTCTTACTAAATAATGATCCAATCAAGGGGGTCCTCATATAGCTATATGTACACTAATTTTCAAAGTTATACCTCCACATGTAACTTTGTTTAACAAAATGTGCCTTCTTCTATTGATGGTCTCATTGTATAGTAACGTTCACATAGAACTGTACTTAGCCAAAATTTGGGGTCAACATCTTGCCACACTAACTATCTTGTCCATCCATGGACAATTCAGCTTCATCATACTAAATCTCCAAAAACTCAAATCCATTCTATGAAAGTTATTCCTCAAAATCTTCCCATGCATGATTGCAGTGTGAATCTGTACAATTTTGGTTGACATCTCACTTAGCAAGGCTCTAATTGTTATGAGGTTTGTGCCACACTCAATCTACTTTTTTTTTACTTGGCAGTATTCTATGGAATTGAATGTACACACCTCATGTGCAACATATTCTTCATTGCTAGATTTTAGTTGAAGGATCCTTGTTAGGTTGTGGAGCTAAAAGCTTCACTGATGCAAACAGGAGAGGAGGTTGCTGAGGGTTGCTGAGTTGCAGAGCAACCGGCGTCGGTTTGATCAGCCGACGTTGGTAGGATTGTGAAGAGAAGCAACCGACGTCGGTCAGGGATCGACCGGCGTCGGTCACCTCCAGGTAGACAGGGATCGACGTCGGTCACCTGTGTGGTTTGGACTGTGGATGTTACGGGCAGTTAGCTAACGAACCAAGTGTTTGCATGATGAGAGCTAATTTTAGACTCATAGCTGCGGATCTAATTATTGTAATTAGATGTCTAATTATTGTTTGGATGAGATCTATATAATAGACTCATGGTTGTATTGTAAATCAGTGCTAGGGAGTAAGAGAGCAAAACAACTCCTTCAGAGAGAGGTAGAGTAATGGTGCGTTCCTCCTAGTGCCACAGTACCAGGTGTGTGGGTGCTGGATTGGAGAGTCAGTTGGATTCTTCAGGTATGTATGATCTTGGTCATCAGGTGAGCATGACCCTTATAGGAGATCTACATGGTAAGTAAGATCGTTGATCTGCAGGTGTGTGTGTGTGTGCAAGGTCAAGGTTCACAGGTGTGCAGAACTAGTATTGATCTGTAGGTTGGAGATCATATAAGACATCAACACAACAGGGAGCAAGATCAGGCAGGATCTACTTGGAGTACGGTGTGTACTCATTGGTATGTACATGGAGTACATGGAGAGCTAAGAGGAAGGCAAGGCAGTTCCTTCCATAAGTATGGTCTGTTGAGGTGCAGGTTATTGCAGGTTCATGGGAGATCTACTTGAAGTACTTTGAGTACTTGTGGAGTGCGTGGAGCACTTGTGGAGTGCGTGGAGCACAGGTGTAAGGTGAACACCAACTATGTGTTTGAGTTGGGTGTTGGGACCTAATAGAGAGAGCTTTGAGGGAAGATTTACTGTTTATGTCCTAGAGGTGTGGGAGCCCTAGAGGTGTGTTAGGAAGAAGAACTGTGGTAGTCTTCTTTGTTGTATTTCTTTCTGAAAGAGTTATTAATACAAGTTGTGTATTGTCTCTCATATTCTGTGTTATTCTGAATTCTAGTTACTTGTTGAATCTGGTTAATTTCTGCATATTAAGTTGCTTGGTTTGGTAATCAATTGTGTGCTTTCGGTGTTTCGCATCCTGACAAGTGGTATCAGAGCTAAGGTTGCAGGAAGCAGGTTTTGTGTTTGGTTACAGGTCACTCTCAGGGGTTTCTGATTGAGTGGGAGCAGAGCAATGGCAGATGAAAGTAAGCTAAGAATGGAGGAGTTGAAAAGCACAGATGGTCACTTAAGGTCCCATGGAAAGAAAGAGCAGGTAAAAGACTATCGTTGGTTGGTAGAAGATCAGCATGAAGAAACTAAAGAAGCAGATGTTGCAGGTGTTGTTGCACAGGATGCTCTGGGAGGTTTCTTGGATAAAGTTGAATCTAGGATAACAGATTCGGTTGCCTCTTTCCATGCAGCCCTAGGTAGAGGAGCTGGTGAGCCTTGCCAAAGAATTGGCAAAGGGGAAGTGAAGCTGAAATTGCAGGCGGCCAACACACAGGTGTTGATGAAGGTCATGCAGGTCCCAGGTTTGGAGATATGGCTAATTTCTTCAGAAAGATTGGGTGATGAGAGATGCACAAGAACTCTCACAGCGGATACACTTGAATTAGCTGGTGGTAAGAAAACATGTACTCTATCTAGTTTATATTACTGATTCTTCTTCTGTTGCGGAGACGTGGCTTCGTAGGCTTGGTCACATGAGTAGGAAGGAGATGCATGTTCTTAAGCGAAAGACAGATATATTTGACAGGCTTAAGAACTGGAAAGCCTTGGTGTTCTTGGAGGAGATGGCAGACAAAAACCAGTGGATGGCGTTGGATACTTCTGAGCAGGGCAGTTTGGACATGGAGACTGATTCAAAGGAGCTCGCGAGTAAAAAGTTATCACTCACAAGCGAACACAGATACTTGCGTCGGTCAGGAGGAACCGGCGTCGAACAGACAGGTGCCGATGTCGGTCATGTGCAGACCAAAGTCGGTGATGTTGGGCAGGGTAAGACCGATGTTGGTCAAAAGGACCGACGTCGACAGTAGGTAAGACCGACGTCGGTCAGGAGGACCGACGTCGGTTGGATGCAGACTATGGAGTGACCGAGGTCGGTCACTGTAACGGATTTTGGGTGGACAGCATGCTGTCAAGGAGTCTCAAACACCCATACGGAGGACTGAAGACGTAAGTAGGCCCTCAAATTCGTTATTCCTCTTCTTTATACTTGTTGCTGATTGTAGAGCAGGAAGGATCCAGGAAACAGGTGGGAGCATGGCAGGGATATGATGCAGAACCAAACGGGAGTTTTGGTAGGGTTGTCAGCTGGATGAAAGCACAGAGACGAATGGATACCTTAGTTGAAGAATAGAGAGAACGGATATGTGAGACGGAAGACCAGGCATATGGTCTTGAGGAAGCTGTAGGATAGTGGTATAAGTTTTGACAGATGGAAGACGAAGCATGGCTTCAGTCAATGTCAGGGTAACTACTGTGGTTTTGACTTACCAGGGGGATGGTGATTGCAACATCATTCTGTTGCTGTATGTGGATGGTATGCTAGCTAGCAGGTTTGTACATACAGGGATTTGCTGAGCTAAGGGTAAGATTAGTTTCAGTGGCATGTCAGGAGGAGTTTGGAGTAGCGAAATTCTTTGACATGGGAGACATGGAGATCACAGGTATATTTTGTCTCCAGTGGGAGCTGATGTGAATTAGGTGTTGGCGAGGTTCATTACGCAGGATGCAGAGCCAGAGCACACTGAGGGCTGGACAGGTACAGTGTCTGAAATCACATGAGGTCTGGTATAGACCTGAGTTTTCCCATGCAGTGGGAGCTGTCAGAGAGTTAGGAGTCAATTCGGGGAAGTGGGTTCTCAGGTATTTGAGAGGGACCAGCAGCAGAGATTCATGCTATGCAGGGTCAGGACTTCACTACATGGGTTTGTAGGTTCGGATGTGGCAGGTTACTCGGATGACAAGAGGTACACCACGGGACGTGTGGTGGGTTGTCTTCAGGATTGAGCTTGAAGAGGGATACGAACCAAGAAACATATTAGATGAAGTATAGGTATAGGTACAGTGCAGCTATTTATCTCCAAGTGGGAGATTGTTAGGTTGTGGAGCTAAAATCTTCACTGATGCAAACAGGAGAGGAGGTTGCTGAGGGTTGTTGAGTTGCAGAGCAATCGGCGGCGGTCTGATCAACCGACGTCGGTAGGATTGTGAAGAGAAGCAACCGATGTCGGTCAGGGATCGGCCGGCGTCGGTCACCTCCAAGTAGACAGGGACTGACGTCGGTCACCTGTGTGGTTCAGACTGCGGATGTTACGGGCAGTTAGCTAACAAACCAAGTGTTTGCATGATGAGAGCTAATTTTAGACTCATAGCTGCGGATCTAATTATTGTAATTAGATGTCTAATTATTGTTTGGATGAGATCTATAAAATAGACTCATGGTTGTAGTGTAAATCAGTGCTAGGGAGTAAGAGAGCAAAACAACTCCTTCAGAGAGAGGTAGAGTAATGGTGCGTTCCTCCTAGTGCCACAGTACCAGGTGTGTGGGTGCTGGATTGGAGAGTCAGCTGGATTCTTCAGGTATGTATGATCTTGGTCATCAGGTGAGCATGACCCTTATAGGAGATCTACATGGTAAGTAAGATCGTTGATCTGCAGGTGTGTGTGTGTGTGTGTGCAAGGTCAAGGTTCACAGGTGCGCAGAACCAGTATTGATCTGTAGGTTGGAGATTAGATAAGACAGCAACACAACATGGAGCAGGATCAGGCAGGATCTACTTGGAGTACGGTGTGTACTCATTGGTATGTACGTGGAGTACATGGAGAGCTAAGAGGAAGGCAAGGCAGTTCCTTCCATAAGTATGGTCTGTTGAGGTGCAGGTTATTGCAGGTTCATGGGAGATCTACTTGAAGTACTTTGGGTACTTGTGGAGTGCGTGGAGCACTTGTGGAGTGCGTGGAGCACAGGTGTAAGGTGAACACCAACTATGTGTTTGAGTTGGGTGTTGGGACCTAGTAGAGAGAGCTTTGAGGGAAGATTTACTGTTTATGTCCTAGAGGTGTGGGAGCCCTAGAGGTGTGTTAGGAAGAAGAACTGTGGCAGTCTTCTTTGTTGTATTTCCTTCTGAAAGAGTTATTAATACAAGTTGTGTATTGTCTCTCATATTCTGTGTTATTCTAAATTGTAGTTACTTGTTGAATCTGGTTAATTTCCGCATATTAAGTTGCTTGGTTTGGTAATCAATTGTGTGCTTCCGGTGTTTCACATCCTGACAATCCTAAAAGTTCTAGCTAATTATTTTATTTGCTCTTCTACATTTTCCTTGATTTCCTTAGTGTTATTGAGTAGTCTTTGCCTCTCAACCAAGTCTTTTATATTGAACACATTAGCATCAAGTTCTTATTGCTTATTTTCTTCCTATTATAATTGCACGTCAATATTTTATGAGATCTATGTGAATCTATCAAATATTAGCTCTGTGCTTCTTTCTTTTATTTACAAAGTGTCCACTACCCTTCTCAAAATCTAAATCTCTCCTTTCTATTTGACTTGTTTCTTATTAAACACTTAACAATTAAACTTTCCATTTAATGTTATTTCATCCACACTTACTTTACACAATGATATTCTCACCAAGAGATCAACATGATCAATTGGCTCCATGTTGTTGGTCATTATGTCTATAAGAAACGATTGACATTCTTTATCTCTATTATGTCATATATTAGCTACTTTGGCTTCAAGCAACGTGGTGGGTCTTTTAGCCAAAACTCTTAAGGGCTACTACATTTATGTTGTTCATGATCTTCCAACATTTTAATTTCATTTCTATTCTTATCAACTCCAACCTAGATTGTTTCGTAGTCACACGGTGCAGGTCTATGACCACTATGATTGTTTCCCCTTCTTACCTGCCAGGATCCATGGGGTTAAAAATTTCAAAAGGAAACTAAAAAGTTGACTCTTCCTCATGCACCTCAAGCATCGAAGAAAGTTTCCTTTGAGAGGTAACATAATCATTTTCCTTTCTAAGCACTTCCCATAAATATGTATTTGCTTCGTCTTATGCATCTTCCATATATTCATCTTTTTCTTCTTCAGAAAAAGATTCTTCCTCGATACTCTTGGTGGAATGACTCTCCTTGGACTTTAAATTGATTGATGAGTGTTTTTAATCGTTATCTTTCTCACTGGTATTATCTTCCTCCCACTCTTCCTCATGAGTGTTGGTTCCACATGGCTCTTCATTCTATAGAGCTTCTTTTTGTGTTGTTTATTTTGTGTATTTTTAGGCTCCTTATCTTCTCAATCTAGTCCCTACTCTTGGCGTATTGTTTGTACCCTTCCATCTTTTAGTGGCGAGATAAATTGTACAAGGGTGACTTATGCATAGCACTCTATTGGACCTTTTGTCCCCATAAATAGACTTAATGGCCAATGGTGTAGGATTAATGGTTTGTTGTTATGTGGAAGATACCTCAGGTGGTTAATGTGGCCTACGAAATTCCTAACTTACGTCATTTCAACTTCAACTTCCCCCTCATCTCTCTTCTAAGTAGTGGTGTTTATAGTTGAATTTGTCATTGTTAATTCCTCGACTTCAGGATTAACTTTCATGTCACCCTTAGTCTTGGCTTGTTCATTTCCTTCACCTTGCTCTATTTCAGCCTCTACATTTTAGCCAACCTTGTGGTACACTTCACACTCATTATGAACCTGTTCTTTCTCCCTTGGTGGTTGTTTCTAATCCCACAATCTTCTTTTCCTTCTTTTTATTTTCAAGGGCTTCCCAAACTATTATTGAATTTGTACTAACACGTTTGGACCACCTCTAACTTTAGAAAATTAAAAAAACCCCCTCCTATGTAATTAATATATAACGCATGGCTTTATTCCAAAAATTTAGTGTTGGTCTAATTTCTAAACATCACAGAACTTTGAATCTCTGCCAGATATCTAAGACAGAAACCTTCCTTGCACATGAAATACTTACGATTGATTGATTGATGCGAGGAAAATGGGGCATTTGTTTTTGTTTGTTGAGCGGCTACTTAGCTAAGGCGATTGATGGTGATCACTGATGAGTGCGCAAAGGAGGAAAAGATCTTAATACATCTTTGAAAAATGTTTCAAATTTCCTTATATAGATATATTTTACTGCTATCTTATATGATGTAACATACACTAATGCATATTTGACATGCATTTGCATACAATACTGTTTCTATTTTTTTTTACTTGTGTAGGCTAAAATTGTGAAGGATAATAGAAAGATTCATGGTTCCTGAGCTATAACTTCTATGAAGCCGCAGTTTTATACTTATTGGGATCAATGCAACTTATTTCTTATCTAGTTTGGGACAATGATATACTTTTAAGTTTAGTCTTAAACTTGGTTTGAGACCACTGGGTCGTGGTGTTGGTGTACATGTTTGTGCTACCTTGTGAAGTAATTGTATCCTGATAAATCTAAGATTATTAAATTTGTATATTGTGTATGCAGTGTATATGACTTGTGGAATGTTACACTCATGAATTCATGTTTGGCTTTACATTGATTTCACACTCTGACAATCTGTTACCAGAAATGGCTGTTGATTTATGATATCATGCGTGGTTTTACTTATTGTTTGTAAAGTAATAATATAGATTTTTTTGTTAAGTGTTTTTCCCTTACTGCCATTAAAAATATTTATAGCTTTTGCTTTCTAATGGGTGAGTTGGGGCTTCTCTTAAATTACATATTGACTATAATGATTAACATGAAATTTGTCCTTTTCTATCTTGGCATCGTTTTGTGGTGATCCCTTGTGCTCACTTATGCTCCAACTTGCACTCTAATTCAAATTCGTAAAATTATGATCCTTTTGCTCTCTGCGTTGTAGTGTTGTCTGTATAGAAAGCTTATACTCTCAAAAGAAATTTTCAATTTGTGATTCTTTTCCAAATCAAGAGATTGAATTGTTTAAATGAAGGATTTTAAAATGTAAATCACTGTAATGATTAGCATGGCCTTTGTTTATTTCGATTTGAAGATGGATTATGTGATGATCACTTGTACTCATTTATGCTCCAATGACTTGCATTCTAATTCGAATTGTTAAATTTATGATCCTTATACCCTATACTTTATAGTGTTGAAAATGTGATATCTATATAAAAACAAGATTATATGATAAAATATATCATCTATCGTACATGAACTTGCTACATAACACCCTTATTATACTTACTATTAAACCATATTAAATATTTTCATAACACACATCCATGTGAGATTCCTTAACAAATTCTAATGAAATACAAATATACGAAAATATGCTTCCTTTTTATTGTTGCACTCTCACTAGTAGTCAAAGATTGCGGATTTTCTATGACCAAAACAATAAGCTAACATTCAAACTCATGCCAACAATTTAAATAAAAAAAATAGAGAAGAAAGTGGGCCCCTCAAAGTATTGGACTTGTTGATCTTAGCATAAATAAATAAAGAAACAAACAAACATATCTAATCAGATGTGCCCGCCCGCAATAAGATTTATTTGTTTTACTAGTTGAAATATAAAGTGGTAGGTGGGCCTCTTTTACATCAAGAATGTGTCAGTGGACGGATCTTTTCTTTTTAATCAGATTTTTTTGATGGGCACATATAATCTTTATTAATTTAAAGTAGTTGCAGGAGGGGGAAAAATAAAAAGGTTTGGGTGATATGAGATGGGATGCATTATTATTGTGTAGAAAAATATAAGAAAGAGTATATTTTTTCGTATATTTAATGTTGTTGTGAGAGAAGAAAAAAATAAAAATGTTTAATTGATATAATATAACATATATTATTATTGTATGGTTAAAATATGATAAAGAGTTATGACATAACAATTATAATATAAAATATTTTATATCGATAGATATAATTAATAGGAGAATTTATATTCGATGGAGGTAGTGTAATAATACAAAATGCCGATATGACATGGGATGCATTATTATTGTATGGAAAAAACATAATAAAGAATCGATTTCTTATACATCTCTCTCTTTTTTTTAAATATAATTTATAATAGGAAAATTTATCTTCGATAGAAGGAATGTAATAATATGAGATGTTAATAAAAATGATCGATCTTAATTTTCACATCCATTTAATTATTAAAAGATAATTTTTCTTTTTATTTGAAGAAAAGAATAATAAAATTACAATACTTCAAACATATTAAAATTTGGAATTAATTTTTTACTTTTGAAAAAAAATTCATTTAAAAAAAAATATATATTTAAGCTCGTACGGGTGGTGCAGTTAGCTAAGGGCTCTGGGTTCTTCCCATATAAATCTTGAGATCGATTCTCACGGCTTGGATTAAAATCGTTGATTAGTACGTACGAGCCCCACCGCCAATCCCCAAAAAACTAATCTCACCTCCGTTCACCTTAATAAAAATTATTAAATAAAATCGCAATGTCCCAAATAAAATTGAAAATACCTCTAAATCATATATATAAATAATAATTATTAACCAATAAATTCATCTACCCCGGAAGCCTTGAGATGCCAAACTTCTTTGGAATAAAGCACATGTGAAAATGCAATTCTATAGAAGTTATTCTTGTGTAAAGTATCGGATTTTTTTGCATGTAAAATTATGTAACACATAAAATTAGTTATGGACTTTATTGTTGTAAAAGCACGCTCATGGGTTTGCGTAGAACAATGTGAGGATCATTCATCCTAAAGTGAGAAGCACCAAAATCGGATTTTTTAATTTCCCTATTAAATGGTCGTAGCCAATTGTTTTTTTTTTTTTTTTCATATCGAATCAATAAACTTTAATTCTCTTCAATTAGGGGAAAAAAAAAAAAAAACTTGGTTACATTTGGCAATTGTTATGTCACATATTTTGTGTTTGAAGATTGTTATTTGTAAGAAATGTAAAGTTATATTATAAGAATAAACTATTAAAGTATATATAAAAATATTTTAATTATTTGAAAAGGTTATAATTTAATTGGTGAGGATTATTGTTGTTTTTATTTATTTACTAAAGTATAAATATTTTTAAATATTTGACATAAAGAATCAAACGTTAAGATCAAGATTATGATCTAAGTGATTTTGATGATTTAAATGTCCTTTAATCATTATTGTTAACCAAAAAATTCAATAATTTAAATATATATTTATTTAACTTTATTATCCATTATATATTTACTCCAAAATTTAAACAAAAATATTATCATTAATAATTCTTTAATTTTTATTTTGATAGTATTTGCTCAACCTTATTATTTTTTAATTTTTTAAAATATTTATTTGTTTCTCTTTAACAATTTTTGTTGTTACACCAAATCCATTGAAGGGGGTGCTTGTAAGTGTTATTGAGATGGAGTTTTACTACTACACCTCGTCTCAATCATGAATTAAAATATCTTACCACTATTATATAAAATGTAATTACTGCTTTAGTAGGGCCATATTCATATTATAAATTTGCTATTATTTGATATTTTGGTAATATTTTTTTGAGAAATTTATATTCCTTTTTTGGCACAAAAGTGTAGCAACTAAGTATTTTTAGTTATTACGTCACATTTGCATAATCTTAGCACCACTTTTACATGGAATTTATGCCACCCATAAATGATGTTAAAATGGTGCAAATACCACTTTTGCGTAGCATTTGTGCCACCCATAAATTACGCAAAGATTGCACAAATATAATTTAAAATTACTGACAATAAATATAATATAATTATCTATAATTAAAAAATAATTTTATGTAATTACAAATAGTTATATTATATTTATTTTTTAATCATTTAATATATATTACATATGTTTTTAAAATAAATTCTATTATTTATTATATATTATATGTACTTATATATTTAATATTCTAGATTTTGATTATATATTAATTTATAATACTAATATAAAATAATTTTTTTAAAATAAAAAAATGCTATATTGAATTTTCAAAGACTATTTAAGTTCAATTTTTTTTTATATATAATAATTTATAATACTTCAATTTCAATGGAGTAATAAAAATTCCTTTCTAAATTACAAAATAAATAAATATAGAGTTACATCCTAAATGTCTTCACCATCATACTCATTCTCGTCCTCCTCATCCCCTTTCTCCTCAACGTATGAGTATTGATTGTTGTAATTAGGATCTTGATCCTACTCCCTACAATCATCATTGTTAACTATGATAGATGATCTTTCTACCTACAAATACATAATGATAAAAATAAATAAAAACTATAATTTTTAATTTACATAATTTACAATTAATTAAACCATACATATCTTACCGACACAAAGTGATTATTATGGCTCACTTGTTGAAGGAAGATGTGTTCCATCCCATAGTTTTTTAATAGCATTAACACTTCCTTTGTTGCATGTTGGTCATACTGCACTTCCTGCTAAAAAAATTATATGATAAAATTAGGTGTATTAAAAATTTATATAAAATAACTTATATAAATGAAAAAAATATTGTACAATAGCTTATAAAGAATTTAAAAATTTGTTGGTGAGCTCATCGATTTTTCATTGCCCCATTCGATGAATCACTTACAACCCTTTTTTCACTCTCAATTTGTAACCCTTTAGTTGGTTACATTTTTTCTTGCATTAATTATAATATTTATAAAATATTTAATTAATAAAATAAAATTCAAATTATTATTTTTACATCTCATTAATTTGGTTAACTAATCTTCAACCCTTTTATTATCACTTACTAGTTGTTTGTGAAAGAGTTATCAAAACTCTTCAGCTAAGATCTCTTCAATGGTTTATTACCACAACCATTGATGCTTCAACATATACTCAGAAGAAACTAATTGTAAGCAAAACAATTGTTACACACAAGAGATATGCAAATGTATTACAAAGCATAAAGAAGCATGTATATTACAATGAATAACACTTGCTTATATAGGCAAGGCAAAATATATATGAAAACTAAACTAGCCAATGTGGGACTAAATCCCACATAAGACAAAACTAGATAAACATAAATACTTAGAGCCTGGCAAATATGAGTAAGATACTCTAACACCCCTCTTCAAGTAAAGCTAGGGGCTAACAATAGAAGATGTAGTGTGAAGTCACGTGTCCCTATGGATGCCAATCCATCAGGTCAGAGTACATAGATGTCGAGTCATTGTACCAACCAAGTCAAAGTAGGAATGGTGTTGAATACAAGGATCACTAAATATAAACACTGCGTTTCAAAGTACTAGGTGGAATGATGAACCCTAAGAAGCATCACGTGAACACCCTCCAACATGATGGTGAAGTGACCACAAAGACTGGTGTGGCTGCCATACTGGTGTCACTTTAAAGAATCACCAAGAAGGCCATGTAGTCAAGTATAAAATATTTATATGGGTATCGATAAATAAGGTGATTGAATAAGAAATCTATGTACAAAAGATAATCCATAAAACACTCAAAAGTACAAAATACATAATTCTCATAAAGTGGAGAAAAAGAGAGAAAACTCATAGGACTTTTTCCTCCCAAAAGAGAGAAAAGAAGAAAAGTGAGCTAGATAAACCCCCCAAAGATGACATTGAATAAGTCTGTACTCTCAATAATCAGAAGTCATGAAGGAACTCAATCTGCACAAGTGGTCTGAATCCACTACTCGATCACAAAACAACTAACATTGGGTTTCACCAGAATAGATTCAATCAATAAGACTATCAATAGTGATGAAAGTACAAAAGAGTATTACATGTACAAGGAATTCCCAACACTAAGAAACATAATATACATCACAACCCTCATACTGTTGAATGGATGGAGTGGAGAAACAAAGGTATGTATGAGTGGTTTGAATCCACTACTCAAACACTGAACAATATGACACTATATACAATAGAATAGATCCAAAGAAGGAGATTGTCAACTATTAAAAAAAGTTTTAAAAATATAGATAAGTCTCTAAAAAATGATGGCCCATGGTGGTGATGAAAAAGACAAGCAACTGAATAAGTGAAAAGGTGCTCAAAATAAAGCACATAAACATATAAAAGTAGATAAGGCTCAATAAACAAACCCCCCATGACACTTTATAAATCAGTATGAGTACAATATAACCCATACACAAAAAACACCAGATAGAAATAAGAAAGACATTGTGCTTCACCAGAATAACTCCAAATGAGGAGATTGTTAACCTGTCAAATAAGCCATCAAGAGAGGTGTTCTAAAAATAAAGTAGCAGAAAAGTGTCTTCATAGAAGAAGGTGAGATTCTAAGAAAGGGGCCTCAAGGAGACATGCCACAACTACTAGTGTGTCAAAGTACCAATGCATGTCGTAGGTTGGTAGAAGAGAGTGGCAAATGGTAGAAAGAGCCATAAGGTATGCAAACACACTAGAAAAGATTAGCAGCCAAAAAATAACAAAATGCAAAAAAATGTTGATCTTAGTAAAAAATATGTCCATGAGTGCAACAAATGATGATAATGTAATCCATAAGAACCAAGAAGGAAGTGTGTGTTACCTATGAGGGGGTCTGACCTCCTACCAGGCCAGACCTCACCCTTTGAACCCTGACAAATAAAAGAGATAAGGTGCATGCAAAACAAAAAATATTCCCTCAACAAATGCTCATTACATAGCAAAATACGTCACCACTAAAAATGTCACCACAAACTATAAACATATGACAACATAACCAATGCAAAGAGACCTGGCCCCCCTAGAATGTGGTACTTAATATTTTTTTAAAAAAATTTACAATTTAAATAGGCCAAGACATAGTAAATTGAAAAACTTAAACTTTTGCAAAAAAACATACTTGATTTTGAGCTATCAGTAAAAAATTATTAAATAATTATGTTCCCATCAATAAGGCTTATTTAATAAACAATTGTACTAAAAGTTTAAAAAATGTACTGCAGCTAAGGTGGACCTAGACTTCCAACCACTTGTTGGAACCGACACAGAACCAGGAATCTCCTCAAATCAACAAAATTCACAAAACACCTTCCCCTCTCACAATAAGGACACAAATCACTTTCCCAACTATTGTCTCCCCCACCAAAAAATTATCCTCCACTCATAAAAGCATTCACCCTTACAATGTCAACCAAATTGACTCACATCTAAAAAGGCATAAAATGCTAGTTTTGAATAATGAGGAGTTAAGATTGGAAAAAAAGGTATTCATGTTCACCTTAGAGTGTGGTGGGGACCACATGAGAGAATTGAGTGCAAGTTTAGGGTTTTAAAACCCTAAATAACTTTATGTGTTATTGTTTGGCACCACCAATAGAGAGGTTACAACCCGGAGAAGGTCAAAATGCCAATGCTAGAGCCTCCACAAGTGATGGGATGCAATGCCCTCTTGATAATACTAATAGGGAAAGATGCCCTACTAGTGGCAACACATCTCTACCATCCAAAACAAATGTGAAAGCTTTAAAATGAAGTTGAATGCACACAAGATTATCTCAAATCAATTATTTTCAAAGTTTCACACTACAAAAATGGTGATAAAAAGCAATATAGAATTCACACGAGATTACACTAAATCACAAGAGGAATTACCTTAGTCCTATTTTTTTTTTAAAATTCCATACTACACTAGGGTTTAAAAAAATGTACACATCCATAAAATGTTACATGATAATTGTTTGAAAAAATGTCCCAAAGAAACAAAGTTAGTTTATGGAATGCATTGATTTTAAAGTATACACAAAAATCGATGGGAAAAATTCAAGGTTTTCCAAAGAAACACCCATGTATCCTGAAGGTTTTTTTAAAAGTTGATTTCCTACAATTTATTTTTCATTAAAAAAATATGGTTTTTTTTTCTCAATTTGCTAGGAAAAACTATGGTTTATTTCTTACAAATTACTGGGCAGGGTTGGGGGGGGGGGGGGGGGGAGCGGGAGCGGGAAGCGGGTGGGTGGGCCAGGGTGTAGGGTTATTTACCATGATTTATTCAACATTTTACTTCATGGGGCTTATATAGTTTTAGTCAAATTTAAGTAAAAAATCTATCAACATACCTCTAATTTATGGTAGACGCTCTACATAGTCTTCCTCTTCTTCTTCAGTGTCTTGTACTAGAGGTCATACTCATACTAAAGATCTTAGTTTTTCTCCACGACTGTGTTGGTATGCCATTATTTTTTTTGCTCTCCTCTCCTCTCTGTTACCCCTTTCTCTCTTTTTTGTTCCTCTTTCTTCCCTTTCTCTTTTCTATTTATCTCCCTTTATCCTCCCTTTCTCCTCTCTTTTTCTCATTTCTAGTTCTGTTACCATCTTTATTTATTTTCTCCTCCCGTTTTTGTCTATTTTTTCTTCCTATTGTTATTTGTCAAAATAAAATAATAAAGTGGAAGGAATTTCGGGCCCTTGTCTTTAATTTTAGTGGCCGATGTGAAGCAAAAGTCACACAAATTGTGCAACTTTTACGTCACCTCTGCGATCATTTATATAATATGCCTACATGTATTTTTTAATATAATAAATAAAATATTTTTAATTAAATATAATTTTATGTCTAATTTTTTAATTAAATATTATTTAATGTTTATATAATTTTAATTAAATATTATATTTTTAAATGAATATTAATATACTTTTTTGGTTATATAAAATAATAATGATTATAATTATAATATTTAATAAAAATTATATATATATATATATATATATATATAATATTTTTTATTATAGTTAAATTTTATAATTTGTTTTTGTTGTATAGAAAATGTTTTATAATTTTTTTTCAAAAGATGGATACTCATAAAAATGAATTGCATGTGATTTTATAACATTTGATTGTCTAACAACCTTTTTCAAATACATTGTTATGCATCTTTAAATTATTCATTTTGATCTTTTGCATTTCCTCTAACTCTTATTGATTACATGATTTAGATTTGCATTTAATTTTGATTCCCCTTTATCTTCCTGATTATATGTCTATGAATTGTCATATGCCATTCATTATTGTAATATCTCCTTCAACTTTGCAACTTCATTAGCTTTAATTTCTTCAATTTCATCTGCTTCACTTTCATCAACTTCATCACCCTCAAAATCAATTTCACCAAGATGATCGTCATTATATTCAACTTCATCAACTTGATCATCTTGGAGAACATGATTATTATTTGCAATGTCATTTTCATCACTGAAGTCATCTTGACCAATTATGTTAGCAAAATTATTCCTTCCCCATGATGCTCATGTTATAATATTTTTGTCATCAACAACATCTTTGGCTCATAATGCAATATAAAATGTCAATTACCGTACCTCTCTATATCAAAATAGAAGAAAACCTACATAAACATAGTTACAGTAAAAGTTAATGCTTGATATAGAGCTACGTTTAAAAAATTACTTATGAAAAGGAAGACTTATATATATAAAATGTACGTATGAAAAAGAAAAAACGTACATATGAAAATTTTCACAAATTAATACTTGAAATCACAATGTTGAGAAAACATATATAACTCTTTCCCCTTAAGTAATACTTTAATAAAATCAACTGAATAAAAATCACTTATAATATCCATTTTAAAATATTTGTTATTAAAAAAGGTTTTATGTACGTTTAAATATGATAACTTCAAAATTTATGTAATCACATTTTATTATTTATTCTATTTTATTAACATAATCCAATTACCTTTGAACCACATTATTATCATTTATACTTATTTAACTGAATTGTTAAAAAATATTTACAATTTTAGAATAATAAGTAACCCTTCTCTTATCAATATTTAAAAAATATATATTTGTCAATTGTCTAAATTATTGAATGCTTACTTACTTTTATTATATCATATTAGTGTTTAATTACCTTCATTATTTCATATCATTTAATAAAATATTAATAGAATTAAAATTATAGATATACATTTATATAAAAATCATTTTTTCAACTTATAAAGGGTTAATCCTTTTTCAACTCATTTTCAAACAACATCCATCCTTTGGGTCACCAATACCCATCAACTCTTTCTTCTTTGACAATGGATTTTCCTTTCACATAATTAGTTGTAATTTATGGCTTAATTAAGGTAACTTAGTTATGGTTTAATTGGATTCTTACTCATTATTATGTCATCTTGCAAAGGCATATTCAATTTAAAAGAAGAAAACATATTTATTTAATATTTCACTTTTTTTTTCAAGTTTAGATTAGATTTAATCAATGCTTTTTCAACAATATTTAATTCATTATTTATTAATTTAAACATTTATTCAATGCATAATTAAATATTTAATCAAATAGTTAAGGATAAAGAAGGTTTTATATTTTTAGATATTATCATAAGAGATTTTGAGTGGTTTTCAATTTTATTCTCATAATCTGATTTATTTACGTCAATGAATCATTATTTAAACCTATATATTTATCATATTTAAACTTAAGAAAGAACATTGTTAGGATCATATAGAAAGTCATGGTAAAACTATATGGTCCTAAGATGATTACAAACTATGACTAATATATTCTATTTTTCTCTCTCATTGTCACCTTCTACCATAATCACGTGCTTAAACTCTTTTCCTCTTGAAATCAACAAATCTTATAAATATATAAATGCTAAATTTTTTGGTTTCTATGGGTTTTTTGAAATAAAACCTCAAAAAGGGAAACTTATAAAATATAAGTGTTTGAAGAACAAAAGGGTTCAGCAATTGTTTTAACTGAAATGAATAGTAGAGAAATAAACCTAATCTACATTAATTAAATATAATCTAAACATTAAATTAGGAACTCTAAGTGTGCCTAAAACCATAGCAAAAAAAAGAAATAACTAAAACAAGCCAATAGCAATGAATTAACAAAAGAGCGACAAACTTGACATACTTGTGTAGAATATTAGGATTCTAAAGCTAGAATAGTGAATTAGAAGCACATATGTGTAGGTTTGTGTCAATTCTAGATCTATAATTGTCAAAGGAAATAATTGATGATTTAACAATAACTGTTAAAGGAAATAATTTATGATTCAATAATAATTATCAAATATGCCCTAGATAGATTTTACAGACCATTGAATAGGCACATCTGTGACCACCAAATGCCTATGTACATTATTAGGTGTCATACAATGTTACGTGATCATAATGCATAAAAAATAAGCCTAATATTTTATTTTTTTTCCTTTTCATTCGTTGAATTAACGCTTGAAAATTGTAAGAATCCAAGTGTGTGCAATGTCAGTTAACTCAAGCTACCCTTAAAGGGGTTGTAATTATATATCCCACATACCTAGAATTGGAATCAATATAATTCTCTTATGTATGTGAGTAGAATTTTGAGTGAGAGATTTATCTCTTCTCCCTAGTGAAGTGCAGTACAAACTACATGAACATGGCCTAAACCCTCTTTTGGTGCAAGTTGATTGTTACAACCCCTCAAATTGTACTTAATATGTAGTAATTTTTTAAAAACTAATTACTTAAAATTCATTCACTCAAACCATAGTTATACTAAAATAACTTAGCCAAACATAATCAACAACTTAGAAGAATAACAAGTCTAAATTCCAATACTGAATGCAATATAATATAATACACATGCAAGGAAATTAAATACATTAGGACGCAACCATAACTGATCCACTAATATAATAACTATTATTCTAAGTATAAACCAATGAAATATAATTATGTTTTCATTAGCCCTTCATCTTTAATATTATAAATAGATACCAAGCCTTCTAGAGCTCGTGTCGTACTAACTCATGTATCTCTGATCAACTCAAGTTTAGTCTCCAGATAAGTAGTATTGTTGTGGGGAGGAAAAGCATCACTCAATAATTTTTCAAATCAACCACAGACCAATGATCCCCCGAACAGTCTCCTATTAGGGAATGACCCTCCCTTCACAGATAGGTAGATAGAATAGTGCATAAATCTAGAGAACAAGCTAGTACCCAAATGTGTATGATTTCTAAAACTAAACATGTAGTGTATCATAGAAAATCTGATCTATTACAAGATATCATACTGACATATAAATCAAACATATAAAAATACAATGTGTTGCTACATATTATTTAACCACAAGATTCATATTAATTGTATCCTCCTATCAATAATATCCCATCACATGCTACACATATGAGTAAACAAAGCATTTAGTTATTCCCTCAACGAATGAATAAATATTACATTATTATCTATTTCATACTAGAAATAATGCCTACAGTTTATACCACCCGGTTAAGATTCAAATTAAATTAAAATTTCTTAACTACTAAAATAAGATCCAAGCAACTACACCTCATGACAATCCATATTATCATAGTCTAAAATTCTAAGACAACTAGTTTTCCCAAAATTAGTCATACAAAGTAGTCATAAATACTTAGAATCATAAGCTTTTATTCAAGCAAGTGTATATATATATATATATATATATATATATATATATATATATATATATATATATATATATATATATATATATATATATATAAACTAACAAAACAAGTCATATAAATACATAAAATTCTACCTCATTCGTTTACACTCTCTTAAGTTTATATGCATGCATATATGATGTCCTACTAACTGTTACAAAATGTAATGTTTAAGTAATAAGCAACAGATACATGTAATCAGTCAATGTAGGTTAGAGTCTAGACATACAACTATAATATGTACAATTCGAGCATATACATTTAAGATGAAGTATTCTATGGAATCTCATACTATCATATCTCATTATGTATTAACACTCTACTCAAACATGAACAATCAAATTTACACTATAATTATTAAACAAGGACAAGATTATACCACTTGGGTATACCTTAGATTATACTGCATAAAAATAATTAGATGAAAATATAATCTCTAGGTACACATCACGATGCATTATTTTATTCTAGAAATGTCTAATCACTTGCATATATTAATATTTTTATAAAATATATACTATACACAAGTTTTGATCTTTACATGATGCTGTAAATATGACCCTACCGACATGTTTTCATAACACTATTATATACTAATAGTTATTTATAGCTCCAATCAAGAACTCTAATACTCGAGTTCTCTAGACCACATAGTCTTTGTATAAGTATTCGACAATATTCAAAATTACACTTCCTTAAATCAAATTACATGAATGAACAAATTACAAAACCATGATAGTAACCATATCTCCTCCATACAATACATTAGAGTATATAAATATGACTATGCTTAAATCATATACATAATCAATATACTTAAATCACAACCCTATTTTATTAAAGGATGGGATCCTTAGTATATATTTTCTCAACACAACACTATATAGTGGTAATTCTATATGTAGCATTAATCTCTACAATTAGCATAAACAATATTTATCTCAAAAGATATCAAGTTGTGAGGGTCTAGTTATCATATTTCTGTTGTTTCAGAGTGATTTTATTAAGATCCAACTCATCAATTAATAAAGCTTTTCAGAGAAGTATAATATATATATATATATATATATATATATATATATATATATATATATATGATTATTGTATGTACACATCTCTCTCTCTCTCTATATATATATAGAGGGAGAAGTGCGCATACAATAAGCCCATATATATATATATATATATATATATGGGCTTATTATATGCACACTTCTCCCTCTCTCTCTCTCTATATATATATATATATATATATACAGAGAGAGAGAGAGAGAGAGAGAGAGAGAGAGAGAGAGAGAGAGAGATGTGTGCTTACAATAAGCCCATATGAATATATCTCATCATTTTATTAAATACACTAATTGAAACTATAAATCATCATTCAATGAAATACACTAGTCCTTGTGATAATTATGTTCATTTCTTTGCGCTGCAACTCCAGTTAACTGTAATACAGAAATATGAAGCAAAAATAAAGTTGCACAGAACATTTGATCTTGCATTAAAGACAAATATGTTTTATTTTAATTATAAATGACTCAGTGTTTAATCTAAAAGACTCAACCTTTAATTTTATACCCAACATTTTGTAATATATATACTCAACATTTTAAAATAGAGACTGGGTGATTTGTATTAATGACTCAATAATTTAATATAAAACTCAATGTTTTAATATTGTAACTTGGCATTTACTCAATCTTACCATTAAAACTCAATGTTTAATTTATATTACATAATGTTTTTATTTATTTTACTGAGCATTTTAATTTAAATGACTTAGCTCTTTAATATATATATAACACAATGCTTCGACTAAAAGACTTAGTTATTTTATTAAATACACAGTGATATCAATTATATATAAAGTGTTTCTCATTAATTATATTCAACCTTTGAATTCACACTTAACATTCAACTTTATACTCAACTTTACATTTCATTAACTTAGGTTTTTAAATTATATTTCCTTCCGAACTGAGCATACTGAGCTTTCCAACATTGATTTCAGATCAGGGCAATCCTTATAAGGATCCCATGATAATCACACTCATTTAAATATGCACTCGGCTTCACAATGATTTCAAAATACATACACAATAGATTATAATCAACTATTCAACATTTTAATATTATGGCTCTACATTTCTATTACATACTCAACTTTTCTAATGTATACTTAGCTGTTGGTTATATACACCACATTTATTTGACTCAACATTTCAATATAAACACTTAATGATAAACTTAATGTTTAATATTATAGACTCAGTGCTAAATTCAACTTCTCTCTTTGACTCAACGTTGAATTTATATATTCATCATTTTAATTTTATGCTCAACGATTTCTATTTATATAAATTGACATTTCAATAAAATTGGCTAGGTACTGGGTGTTTCATATAACTGGTTCGACATTACAATTTAATATATTAAATAATTAATTTATTATACTTAGCCATAAATTTAATATATTCAATGTTTCATTTAATCAACTTGGCGTTTCATTTATTATACCAATTATGACTTCGCAGTTCAAAGAAGTGACTCAATGCTATATATATATATATATATACAATGTTTCAATAATATATTGATGTTTCAAATAAAATTCAACCCAATAATTCTATTTAGAATACATCTCTTGAAAATTATGATGCAACACTAAAAGGTGAAACACAATCGAAGATGAATGGAATGCAATCCAACTAGTATGTATAAGCTCAGTTTAAATAACTAGAACACAGACTTAAACACATAGAATGTTAGTCAAAATAAGTGGGATGCTAATCCATAAGATAAAATCCAACCAAAGTAAAGTGAGATGTAGGTAACATATAGACGGTATAAATAATACGTAGATTTTTATAACTATAAAGTACTGGATTTAAAGTGTATACTCAGGGTTATAAAGTTTAAAATATAGGCTTATATATATAAACCGTAGGTCTAAAAATTAGATTTATGCCAAATATAAATAATACACATGTTAGGTTGTGGAGCTAAAAGCTTCACAGGTATGCAAACATGGAGGAGGTTGCTGAGTGTCATAGTAATCGACGTCGGTCAGGCCAACCGACGTCGGTCAGGAGTAGACAGGAAGCTGCCAACATTGGTCATGAATCGACCGACATCGGTCATCTCCAAACAGACAGAGATCGACATCGATCGTCTGTGCATTCCAAAACTATTAGTTACACAAATAGTTAGTTTGATGAACGACCAGTTTGCATGTAAAAGACTAATTTTAGTCTTGAGTCTGCATTTTTAATTATTGTAATTAGAAAGTCTAATTATTATTTGTATGAGATCTATTTAAGAGACCCATTGGGCTGTATTGTAGGATTGGAGAATCATAAGGACTTGAAAAGGCAAGGACAAGGGTTCTTCCAAGGTATGTAAGATCTAGGTCTGCAGGTGTGCAAGACCAGGTTGATCTGCAGGTTGTGGAAGATTAGGAGATATCTACATGGTAAGTAAGGTCAGTTGATCTGCAGGTGTATGTGTGCAAGGTCAAAGGAGATCTGTGGGGTGGCAAGGTCAAAGGAGATATGCAACACAACAAAGGTGCAAGATCAGGGAGATCTACTTGGAGTATGTGTGTACTCGGTCGGTATTGGAAGTAGGCAACAATGGTTGAGTTGATTGTCACTTACTGGTTGGTGTACTGGTAGTATTGTTATTGACTAGTTGAAACAACAACTTTGTGTTTGAGTTGATTGTTTGTAATTGAGAGAGAACTCTTGAGGGAGAATTATTGGTACGCTCTAGAGGTGTGGGAAGAGTGTGATTTTTTCATTGTATTTTCTTCTGAAAGAGTATTAATACAAGATTGTATTGTCTCTCATATTCTATGCTATTTTTGAATTCTAGTTACATATTACTTCTAGTTAAATTTTGTGTTTAGTTGTTTATACGAAGGTAATCAATTGTGCTCCTAATCCTGTCAATTGGTATTAGAGCTAGGATCACCAAGTGATACCAACTGACAATTGGTATCAGAGCTTGGTTAGGTACACTAACAGGTGGTCAGAGCGTGTTAAGTATTTGTTGATTACAGGTCACTCTCAGGGGTTTTTAATTGAGTGGGAGTAAAGCAATGGCAGAAGAAAGTAAACTAAGAATAGAGGAATTCAATGGCAAGAATGATCAATTACTATATTATGGAAAGAAAGAGCAGGTAAAAAAAGATTGTTGGTTGGTAGAAGATGAGCGTGAAGGAAATGAAGAAGCAGATGTTGCAGGTATTGTTGCACAGGATGCTCTGTATGTTCCTTGGATAAAGTAGAATCTTGGGTTTTAGATTCTGTTGCCTCTTTCCATGCAACCCCAAATAGAGTATTTTTCCATGATTATGTCCAAGGAGACTTTGAAAAGATTTATTTAGGGGTTGGTGAGCCTTGTCAAATTGTTGGCAAAGGGGAAGTGCAGCTGAAATTACAGACGGGCAACACATGGGTGTTGAAGAAGGATGTCATGCATGTCCCAGTCTTGAAGAGAAGTCTAATTTCTACAGGAAATTTAGGTGATGAGGGTTGCACAGTTACTCTCACAGCAAAATCTTAGAAAGTTTTCAAGGGTGCACTTAAATTAGCATGTGGTAAGAAAGTAGGTACTCTTTATCTATCTACTTGTATTACTAATTCTCCTTCTGTTTTATCTACTTCAGATGTAGATGCGAAGATGTGGCTCTGTAGGCTTGGTCACATGAGTGAGAAGGGGATGCATGTTCTTGAGTTAAAAGGTAAGAGTTTAGATTCAGAAAGCATAGATCGAGATTTCTATAAGCAACAGAAAAAAGTGAGGTTTCTTGTTACTGATGCTACAAGAAAGGATCAGGTTTATTGCATAGAGAAGAAATATGATGTTTTTGACAAAGTGAAGAATTAGAAAGCCTTGGTTTTCATGGAGGAGATGATGGACAGAGATCAGCTCAAGGGGCTGAATAATTTTGAGCAAGGTAGTTTAGACAAGGTTATGATCTAAAGTGAGCTCGTGAGTAAAATTCATCACTCACAAGAAAATACAGTTATCGACATCGGTCAGGTGAGAACCGACGTTGAACAGACAGGTATCGATGTTGGTCATGTGCAGACCAGAGTTAGTGGTGTCAGGCAAGTCAAGATCGACGTCAATCAGGGAATCGATGTCAGTGACCAGGTGGACACTAATGTCGATTAGGGAACCAACGTCGATAATCAGGTGGAATCGACATCGGTCGGGGGCAGACTAGGGTCGACTAGAGAACATATTTTGGGTAGATAGCAAGCTGTCAAGGAGTCTCAAACGCCCATGTGGAGGACTGAAAGGGTAAGTAAGCCTCAAATTCGTCATTCGCCTTCTTTATACTACTTGAACTTGTTGCTCATTGATGGTCAAGAACCAAATTTTTTTGAAGAGGCAATGCAGGTAGAATCCAAAAAATAGTGGGAGCATGGCATGAATGAGGAAATTGATTCCTTAAAAAAGAACCAAACAGGAGATTTGGTAGAGTTGCTAGCCAAAATGAAAGCACTGAAAGATGAATGAATTCCTAGGTTAAAGAAAGGAGAGAATGGACACGTGAGACAGAAGGCCAGGTCAGATGGTCTTGAGCATACTCCAAGATAGTGGTACAGGTTTGACAGGTGTATGACAAAGCATGGCTTTAGTCAATGTCAATATAATCACTGTGTTTATTTTACCAGGTTGGATAATGGTCACGACATTATCCTATTACTGTATGTGGATGATATGCTTGTTGTAGGTTCATACATGCAGAGATTTGCTGAGCTAAAGGTAAAAGTAGCTCAGTGGTGTGTTAGGAAGGATTCAAGAGTGAAAATCTTTGGCATGAGTATTTTTAGAGACAGAGAAAGTCACAGGTTGATGTTGTCTCAGGATGATTATGTGAATAAGGTAGTGGAGAGGTTTAATATGCAGGATGCAAAATTGGTTAGCACACCTATGGATGGACAATTCATAGAACGGTTTCCCAAATCACATGATGAGGTTGAGTACATGTGTACTAGACTTGATGTTACCAAAGCAGTGGAAGTTGTTAGCAAGTTTGTTGCCAATTCAGGAAAGGAGCACTGGAAAGCAATTTAGTAGATTCTCAGATATCTGAGAGGGACCAACAACAGGTATACATGCTATGCAGGGTCAAGCACTTCTCTACATGGATATGTAGATTCAGATATGGCAGGGTACTTGGATGACAGGAGTAGCACCACAGGATATGTGGTGGTTGGTCTTCAAGACTGAACTTGAAGAGGGATACAAGCCAGGAAACAAAATTAGACGATGTACATGTACAACTACAGGTGTAGCTATTTATCTCTGAGTGGGAGATTGTTAGGTTATGAAGCTAAAAGCTTCATAGGTATGCAAACATGGAGGAGGTTGTTGAGTTTCACAATAATCGACGTCGGTCAGGAGTAGATAGGAAGCTACCGACATCGGTCATGGATCAGCCGATGTCGATCATCTCCAGACCAATAGAGACTGACGTTAGTCATTTGTGCATTCCAAAACTGTTAGTTACACGAACAGTTAATTTCATGAACGGCTAGTTTGCATATAAAAGACTAATTTTAGTCTTGAGTCTGCATTTTTAATTATTGTAATCAGGAAGTTTAATTATTATTTGTATGGGATCTATTTAAGAGACCCATGGGGCTGTATTGTAGGATTGGAGAATCATAAGGACTTGGAAATGCAAGGACAAGGGTTCTTCCAAGGTATGTAAGATCTAGGTCTGCAAGTGTGCAAGACTAGGTTGATTTGTAGGTTGTGCAAGATCAGGGGAGATCTACATGGTAAGTAAGGTCAGTTGATTTGCAAGTGTGTGTGCAAGGTCAAAGGAGATCTATAGGGTAGCAAGGTCAAAGGAGATCTGCAACACAACAAGGAGCAAGATCAGGAAGATCTACTTGGAGTACGTGGTGTACTCAGTTGGCACTGAAGGTAGGCAACAATGATTGAGTTGATTGTCACTTAATGGTTTGTGTACTGACAGTATTGTTACTGACTGGTTAAAACAACAACTCTATGTTTGAATTGATTGTTTGTAATTGAGAGAGAAATCTTGAGGTAGAATTACTGGTACACCTTAGAGGTGTGGGAAGAGTGTGATTTCTTCATTGTATTTCCTTCTGGAAGAGTATTAATACAATATTGTATTGTCTCTCATATTCTATGCTGTTTCTGAATTCTAGTTACATATTACTTCTGGTTAAATTTTGTGTTTAGTTGCTTATCAAAGGTAATCAATTGTGCTCCTAATCCTGTCAACACACATAAATCAAATCATTTGACACACAAAAAACCAAATATAAAATCAACCTTCTTGATATTTGCTGACTGAAGCACACACTTTTTTCTTGTTTCCTTCAATCTCACTCTTCTAAATCTCTCGCTTGCTTCTTCTCTGTATCCTCCTACCAAGCTTATTTTTACGTAATTTATAAAACTAATCCTTTTCCTCTATCTGCTACACTCTCACTTTGTATGAAATCTCCTTTTGATTTCCCCCATGCATGCCATTTTACTCTTCTTTTTATTTTTATTAACTGAAATTCTCCTTAACAAAGCCATAGTACCTGCTTAAATTAATATTATTAATTTATATAAAAATATATAGTTTTATCAATACAGATTTTTATGTCTTATTACCCTATGTTATCTTAACAAAAGACTTGATTGACTTAATTAAATAAACATATCTATTTTTTTAGTTTTCATGTAATTTTATGCATGCATTTCAAGACTGAACTTAGATTGCCATAAATCAAAGTTAATACTCCAAGATAATTCTAATTTCATGAAAGTAATCATTAAAAGGATAATAATTTATTTAAGTAATAGATATTAAGTCAGTAATTACTTCTTATGACAAGGTAACCGTATCTACAATAATTCATATCTATATAGCAATTAAATATCTATTTTACTGATTTATTATAAAAAATCAAGACAATTAAATTAAAGAAATCTAATTCATTTTAATAATTATATCTACATATAATTATGATCACAAACAAGATTTTCATAACCATGTACTAACATTTAAAACATACTACACATATAATATTTAATATCTATTGTACTTGTGTGTAGGGTCATTAATAATTTCTCTGTCATCACCCAATCATCTCATCTTGCTCACTCTCTCTAATGATGCTCTCCCTTATCAATCTCTGAAGGTAAAATTAATCTTGCATCCATCTTACAATAAATAGGTAGTTAGTTTAAGTCATTATATATCAATTAATGACATAAAACTAATAAATATACATCTTCACTATACAGAATAATAAAATATAACTATCACTCATATATACTAATCAACAATATCACTGTCCCATTATAATATATGTTAAAAAGCTTAAATTAAAATAATAATAATTAGATAATAACCATATTAATTCATAGATTGTAAGGTTATAAAACATAAGGTGAAATCAAGATGTAACATCCTCCCCATTAAAATTGATCACCTCGATGACTCTTATTCCAATAAAAAAATTGAGTAACAAACAAAGTTTAACAACATAAAAAAAAGTATAAAGTATCATATCATGAAAATAAATACAAAATTTACCTGAAGAATTCATCATAGTTCTACCAATTAACACTATTTTTAGATTATTGGTTCCACAAGACCCTTCTCTATGACATTTTCTATTATGCTATCATGTTTTTCAAATGTCACTACATTGATTGGTTTTATCATGACCACCCTAGGTTTCAGAACTGACTAGACAAGCCTATAATAACTTGATAAAAGTTTCATCAACTTTCTAAAACATACAAGATCATCAAAATAGCTAAAATAAATGACCAAGAAGAGTTCCACAAAGCCTTCTAGCTCCTCTACACATCTCTCTATCCTAAAAAGTGTATTTATCATACTAGAGAAAAATATTTAGGGAACCTAACAAGAATGATGTGTATATGTTAATACTATCACAACACCGTATAGCTTCAGATAAGTATAACATGTCAATACTGTCACTACTCAATTGAAGCTCTTGATAAGTATGATGATGAATATGAACTAGAAATAATGTATACAAAATCATGGAATACACATCCATAGTATACATGCATATGACCATACAACTAAATTTGACAAGTTTCATCTATCAAATTTTAGATTTGACAAGTTCATCTGTTAGATCTAATTCAGTAATAAATAAGTCAATTTGAGGCTAAGCAAGATACCATCCTATCGTTTAAAACTCATAATCCTAATTCACCACTCTTCTTTCAGGTCTTCACAACCTAACGCTCTCCACAATATAATCAAAGTTAAATGAAACACAGATCTATACTAACAAATCATAAAAAGCAATAATATATGCTAAATGATTTCAGATGTATTAACATACATACAAGAAAAATCATATAATTATTATGTAATTGCATTAAATTACCACTAGCCAAATATAACTAGTATCATAATTCACAACTTAATCTATAGTGTTATATTCCTAGTTAAGTGGAAATAATGTCAAAATTAACATAACATATAAAAGCTAAGGATTATACCATTCTTACAACCTTATAAAAGAACAAATGAGATAATGTCTGCCTATTTGTTCAGTTGAAACTCAAAAAATTTATCTAAACCCTTTAGACTACCAAGATGTTTTACACATCTTATACCTTACTTGCTCTCGAAGAAAGGTGCATATATAACTCTTGAAAACAACATGCTTTAAAAAGAGAATAATATCAATGTAAACAAAGGTATATAATAACATAATAATAATCATTAGCATTAATATAAATTCAATGTTAACCACTCTTCATGGTCAAGTACACAAGTTTTGATAAAATAGCGACTCTAAAAAGTCACAAGTGGATAGTAGAGAACTAACATCTCATAAAAAAATTCTTACATATCTTCACATGGTAAAAGGAAACATCACAATCCACGTTACTAATCACTACCTACTTACAAGATTTGTAAGTGTAGTATTATAACCTACCTCCACAATCAGAAAGAAAATACTAAGCTCAAAGATAACTTCTCTCAATAAGAAGTAGAAAATACTATCTTAGAGCTCAAGGGAATAAGATCAAAACAATAATTCAGAAACAAGTTTTCGCTTAAGGAAAACTAAATCAACATCCTGAAAATATGAATCTTTTTGATAGTTTAAAATGACGTAAGAGGAGAGTGAGAGAATAACAACTCACCTCTAAGCTAACTAAGAGAGATGACACTCTTCAAATCTATAAATATAAGGATGCTAATCTACATACCAAACTCCTAACACAAAGAAATATCAAGAAGACATCTACATTTAACTACAAGAAAATTCCCATTCATATATATATATATATATATATATATATATATATATATATATATATATATATATATATATATATATATATATAACACAATACTAATGCGTAAATACTTAAATGGGAAGCACTCTATGCTTTTTAAAACACTCACAATACACAAAAACAAAAGGTGAAGGTGATTAAATTAATAAGAAAGATATAATCACACTCAAGGTGTTCAATCTTAAAGATCAAGAATATGGTAGGAAACTCTTGTTCATAACTCATGAACTATGATATGCACTTACTTACCCCAACACCTTAAATAACCATCACCAATGCGATATTCAATAAACCAACCCTTTAACAACTTTAAGGAGAGTATGAATGCTCTTAAGATATACACTCAATTTACTAGACACACATTCACAAATCTCCTTTATGTAAAACATAAATATACAAAAATGCTAATGGACTCATTAGGTCTTAGAGTTTGAGTCTCAACTCTGATACCACATGTTACAACCCCTCAAGTTGTACATAGAATGTAGTAATTTTTTTAAAAATAAATTACTCAACATTTATTCACTCAAACCATAATTATACTAAAATAAATCAACCAAACATAATCAACAACTTAGAATAATAACAACTCCAAATTCTAATACTGAATGCATTATAATATATTACAAATGCAAGAAAAATAAATATATTAAGATGCAACTATGACTGGTCCATTAATACAGTAACTACTATTCAAGTATAAATCAATGAAATATAATTACATTTGCATTGGGCCTTCAACCTTAATATTATAAATATATATCAAGCCCTCCATAGCTCGTGTCGTACCAACTCATGTATCTCTGATCAACTCAAGTGTAGTCTCCAAGTATATAGTACTATTGTGGAGAAGGAGAGCATCATCCAATCACTTTTTCATACTAACCACAGATCAATGATCCCCCACACAATCCGCTTTTAGGGAATGGCTCTCCCTTCAAAGATAGGTACATAGAATGGTGTGAGAATCCAGAGAATAAGTTAGTACCCAAATATATATGATTTTTAAAATTAAACATGCAATGTATCATAGAAAACCTGTTCTATTGCAATATATCACACTAACATGTAAATAAAATATACTAAAAGATAATGTTTCACTATACATTATTTAACCACAAGATTCATACTAATTATATCATCCTAGCAATAATATCCTATCACATGTTACACATAAGAGTAAGCAAAATATTCATTTATTCTATCAACAAATGAATAAATATTACATTATTATCTATCTCATACTAGAAATAATGCCTATAATTTATACCACTCGAGTAAGATTCACATTAAATTGTAGTTTCTAAACTAATACATTAAGATCCAAGTAAATACATCCCATGACAACCTATATTATCATAGTCTAACATTGCAATATATAACTATTAGTTTTCTCACACTCAATCATACAAAGTAATCATAAATACTTGGAATCATAATATTTTATTTAAACAAATATATATATATATATATATATATATATATATATATATATATATATATATATATATAACAAAATAAGTCATACAAATACATAAAAGTCTACCTAACATTCGTTTACACTCTCTCGAGGTTATATGCATGCATACATGATGTCCTACTAACTGTTATAAAACATAATATTCAAGTAACAACCAATACATATATTTAATCAGTCAATATAAGTGAGAGTTTAGACATACAATTATAATATGTACCGTTCAAGCTTATAGATTTAAACTAAAGTATTCTATGATTTCCTATATTATCATAGCTGAGTGTGCATTAGCATCCCACTCAAACATAAATAATCAAACTTACACTATAATTGTTAAATAAGTACATAATTATATCACTTGAGTATACCTTAGATTATACTACATGAAAATAATCAGATTAAAACATAATCTCTAAGCACACATTCCAATGCACTATTTTATTCTAGAAATATCTAATTACTTGCACATATTGATATTTTCACAAAATATACATCATACACAAGTTTTCATCTTTACATGATGCTACAAATATGACTCTAGTGACATGCTTTCATAATACTATTGTATACTAATAGTTATTTATAACTCCAATCAAGAACTTTGATACTTAAGCTCTCTAGACCACATAGTCTTCGTATAAGTATTTGGCAATATCCAAAATTACTCTTCCTTAAATCATATTATACGAATTGTTACAACCTACCCAAATGAACTAAAATAAAAAGTAGTTAATTTTTTTAACTTACTATCACAAACATTATTTTTATAATTATAAAACTAAAATTTATATAAATAACAGATAAACATCAAATTTTTAACTTTAATTTCTAATGGAATATAAAAAGTTATGGTTTTAAGAAAGGAAATACATAATGACACAGCTATGGTAGATACCACTATAGAACAACGCCTGTTCAAGTAAATAATATTACATTTATAATTTCAATAGGCAATTATCCTTATAAATGATGTTTAATTCTACGAAGCTCAAGTTGTACCAACTCACATTTATTTGATAACCTCAAGTGTTATCTCTAAGAATGTACTGTAGTGGGGAGGGAGAGCATCATCTAAATGCTTTACCACTCCAACCACGGACCAATGATCCATCGTATAATCCCTTATCAAGGAATGACCTTCCCTACATGGATATACAAATAGAATGGTGTGAAAATCTAGAATGAGACATAATAGTACCCTCATGTGCTATAAGATTCTACTACATGACGTGTATCATAAAGAAAAATATGTTTCTACTATGATATCGCAAAACATGCAAATCATACATATGAATTGACAATGTCAATCTAATATTATTTTCATGAAAGTTTTAAATAACATATGATCACTCAGATCGATCAAATTCATCACACATCACTTGACCGGGTTATCCATACCCATCATTGGTGATGCTAGCCAGGGTTGAGAAACCGTCTCATTGCTTGGATAGTATCATCAATGTGGGTTCCATAATAAATACAATAGATATATAATCCAAAACATAGGCTTACCAAATGGGTAACTAATATGAGGATCATTGACACACACATGTAATATTTGATGTAAATAAGCATACATTAACATAACCATGCCAACTAAATATGACGAATAAAAGTTTTTATTAACTTATCTACCACAGAGAATTCGAACAAAAATCAATTATTGATACAAAAGAAGTATTTTTAAAAACATATATCCTTTTGACATTCCCTAGAATATTTAAGGTCAATTTCTCTTGAAAACCTAATAGAATTTATGAAAGGCACTAGTTATCTATTTTCTGACATTTAAAGCTAACACCATAAATATGTTTGCCAATCATTTCCAAATATTTTCTAATAGTTTTATACTATTTCCATTGTAAGGAAAAACCCTTAAAATTTAAGAAATAATATTATTCTTCCCCTGCCTATAATGATTTATTTACGAGGTTTGCCTACAGAAAAGTTATCTGTTCTGAAGCAATTAATTTATATCTATTTCAACAAATTTTATTTTATGATACCTTAACTTCTTATAATCATACAAGAAGTTTACGTTTGAATAAGTTTACTGATCTGTTATATATTAATCGATTTATAACAAACATTATAATATAATATAATTTTAAAAAATTATATTATCTCTTTACTTCAACCTAAGTAATATCTAACCAATTTAATTATATATATCTATACATTAATAATAAAATAAGATCTTAATTATATATATATATATATATATATATATATATATATATATATATAATTTTTCATTCTATATATACATATAGTTCCAATTAACACAAGATTTCTTATCAATTAAAAATAATATTTGATTATATTCATATATAAATTTATAAACTAGCAGATGTGGATCTTCCATGGTCCTTGTCGATTCACAAAAGAAACATAAAAATAACATTGCTAGGGCAGAATGCTAAAGATATATATTTTTTAGCATTCTTTTCCCTATGCTGTAAGTTTTTTAAGATTACAGGTCCTTGTAAAACCTGGGTACTTGTTTCAAGTTGTAAAACCTGGTTTTGTTAAGGTTTCAGGTCCTTGTAAACCCTGAGTGCTTTTATTGGTTTATGTTTGTGGTTTCAGGTACCTGTAAAACTTGATTTGGTACTTTTTTTAGTAGGTTTCAGGAATGTTTTTCTTGGTGGTTGTTAATGTTTTATCTTTCTTGATTCTGTAAAAGGGTTTTGGGGTCCCTTCAAAACCTGCTTTTACCTTAATCTAAAACATTGCCTTTACAACACATGGAATTCGTGATATAATTTTTGAAAAATGTCTCACATTTTTTAATTACAAACACAGGGCACAGACTGGTAGCGACTCACGCCCATATGGGGACACGATTATACCGCATATATATTATATATATGTATATAACTGTCCAGATATGGAGATAGACACATATATTTATCTGTAGGAAACGTAGAGAGGGGCGTTCCAAATCCATTGAAACCCTTGACTAAATTGGGACGTGGTTCCAGTGAATCAAAATAACAGAGACAAAAGAGAGAGAGACATTGGTATTTTCTTGGCTGGAACAAGGGAATGAGTGGTGGCGTCTCAAATTTTTAACTGAGCTAAAAAAAATAAAAGAACATAACTTGATATGGCGTCATGTCAATACTCATGGACACAAAAAAAAAAGAGGGTTTTAAAGAAAACATATGATGAGAGCGTTGCCCATGGGTTGGGTTTAAGAAAAGAGAATAATTGATTTTCATACAACAAAGTTTGAATGAAATCCACAAATTATAATAAGGTAATTTCATTCATAAACACACACACACACACTCAAATCTAGAACATATAAATCTAGAATATATATCATTTAGATTGTTCTTAATCATGAATGTCTCTCTCATAATTTTTTTTAAAAATATATATTTGTTTAATTTTTTAAATTATCTAATGCTTTAAAGTCACTATTACCTCCGATAAAATATTCTAGGTAATATGAATAATATTTTGGGTGGTATATATTTTTTCATTTTGGTTAATAAAATTTGTGTTATTATGGATAGAATTCCAACTTCTAAAGGGATTATCAAATTCTATTTTCCTAAAACTTTTGACGAATTTTAAAATGTTTCTCCTAATTTAAATATACACTATAATAAAAAATTCTTTCAATACAAAATACACTATTAAAAATAATTACAGTACCCATCTGGTACACTTTTCCCTTGTTGATGATGAAAATTTCCTTCTTGTGTTTGAAGCTTTCTTCCTTCTTCTAACCTATTGCTTCCTTTCCCATAAATTTTTCGTTTGTTCTCCTTTTTCTTTCTTCTTTCTTAATGCCATTTTTTTTCTTTTGCATGCCACTTAAAACTAAAGCTTAGGTTTTGTTCCAACTCATTAATTGGAAGTTCTACAATAATCATTAGATAAATTTTCTAATTTATCTACCTTGATTTTTCAAGTTAACAATAATGTAACTTAACTTCCATTTGTCAAGGTAAAGTCATCGACAAATTTCATACATTACTAACAATCAACTCTAGATAAGCCTTTTTAAAGTATGAGTCCAACTTAATGTTTTAATTAGCATTTATTCCCATATTAATTAGCATAATTGATAAGTTGATTATCACAATTTAATTAAATTGTTTAATATAATTAAATAATTTAAAATTATCATAAATCTTTTTTTTTTGACAAATTAAATATAACAATATCACTATTTCTATCCCCTATTGAAAACTATATTAAAAACACAACTATAAAATAAAATATAAAACATTTTACAACATAGAAACCACTTTAACCAATTTCAGAATAAGAACTCATTTCTTCCTAAAGCACAACTGAAATACGTTTAATGTAACTATTCTAGCATTATCGAACACAATACTTAGCAAATCATATTAATGCAAAGAATTTAACAAGATAAACTACTGTTGCATGTGAATTTCGGTCACTAGCATTTCCATTCTATCATACTACAATCATCCCATCTGCGCTACCCTCCCGGATGATACTCTACCTTGTCATACTCTGAAGGTGAGATCAATCCTAGATCCACCTCATACCAATTATGTAGTTAGTCTGAGTCATTGTATATAAAATCAATGATACAAGACCAAAAATTATACATGTATACTGCGTAAAATAATCAAATGTAATTGTTACATCATGTAAACAAATCATAAATATCATTTTTTCCTACTGCATTTATCATAGTGCTTAAATCAAAGCATTAAAGAATCAATTATTAACCATCTCAAATCCATGGATTTAAAGTTAAAATCATAGGGTGAAATTTTGATGTAACATCCTTCCCCACTAAAACTAATCATCGTCTCGATGACACTTATTCAAATAATAATTTTATAATATTAAAAGACTTTCATTGAAATAACAACATAGTATCAAGAATCAATCATGTAAATAAATATATAAACAGCCTGAAGAACTCATCAAAGTCTTCTCAAGCAACACTATCATCAGAGTATTGGTCCCACAAGATCTTACACTATGACACTTCTCTATTACACAAATGAAGTTTATGAGTGTCGATTACCTGATGAGTTCTACCATGACCACCTCGAGGTCTAGAACCTGCAAAGATTTCTAATGCAAAATATGCAAAGGATCAGCTATATACATATTGAGATATGATACATGAAAAATATTATGTAAAAGAGCTAATGATGGTGGCAATGCAAGCGTATACACAATAAGATTGATCACTTCTAACACTTTGAAAGGTCCTACATATCTGGGTTATAGTTTTGCTAACTTTTTAAACTTAATCAAGCTCTTTTGCAGTTTAACCCACAAAAATATTGTCACCAATAAAAAACTACCTATCGATCCTTTTTAAATCAGCGTAAGTCTTCTATCGATTGGCCTCTATCAATCTTTGTCTGAAGACTACCCTGTCCTCTAACTTATCCTAACTGATTGGTGTCCTACACCTCCTCCCATATAATGCCTCAAAAGATACCATTTTCAAAGGAAACTGATATGAATTATTATAAGCAAACTCAACCAATAAAAGATAATCTTCCCACTTGTATTGCTAATCTATGCAATATATACGTAAAATATCCTCTAAAACCTAATTTACTCCTTTAGTCTGACCATCTATCTCTGGATGATATGCAGTGCTGAAATTAAGGTGCATACCTAAAGCTCAGTTTAGAGTAACCCAAACATGGAAGTCATTTTTGGATCACGATCTAAAATGATCTTCTTTGGAAATCCATGCAACCTATACACTTCCTTTATGAATCTCTTTGCAAGGGTAGGTGTGTCATCTATCAAGTTTCCTGGTATGAAATGAGCCACCTTAGTTTATCAACAACTATGAAGATCACATCATGCTTACTTCATGACATTGATAAACCTTAGACAAAGTCCATACTGATCACCTACCACTTCCACTCTAATATATCATGCAAATATAGCAATCCAATTTAGTGAACATGATCAGTTTTCACTCATTGACATTCTAGACATCATGACACAAACTCAACCACATCTTTCTTGATTCCCTTCCAAAAATATAGAGGTCTAAGCTTTGTCATAATTTTTGTTACTCCTGAATGTCTCGAATATGGGGCATTGTGTAACTCTTTCAACACTGCACTACATATATTCTCTCGATTTGGCACATACATCCTCTTATTGAAACGTAAGAGACAATCACTCTCAAAACTAAATCCTTTATACCAAGGATCTTAGGCATTTTTCGAAAATGCTTCTCTGTTTGTTCATAATAATCATCTCCTAGTGAGAACTTAACCACTTAATCTCTGAAAGTACTCTTAATAGTAGCTATAATTATTATGTACCTTTTATGAATCAACACTTCAACTATTCTATTCTCTTTCCCCTTGATGTAATGGATATCAAAGTCATAGTCAAAAATGAACTCCAACTAATGTCTCTAATGAGCATTTAAATTTGGTTGGATGAAGATATATTTGAGCCCCAAGTTGTTAGTATTGAGCTCAAATGGTTTTCCCAACAAATAATGCCACCAAACTTGTAAAGCATGAAAACTTGCTACAAGTTCAAGGTCATGAGGAGCATAATTCACCTCATGAGTTTTCAACTTTCTCAATTCAAAAGCTACCACTACACTGTCCTGCATGAGAATTCCACCCAAACCTTCTTCTAAAGCATCTATGATCACTGCAAATTGTCCATTGGGATCATGAACTCTTAGCACTGGTGCTAATGTAAGTCTTCTTTTCAACTCTTGAAAAGCTAATTCACATTTCTTAGACCAATCAAACTTTTAATTTTTTCATTGCAAAGAGGTGATTGGATTAGCTATCTTGAAAAAAATTAATGACGAACTTCCTATAGTAGCCTGTTAACCCCATGAAGCTCCTTGCCTCATGCACATTTGTAGGTGCTGGCCACTCCATAATAGCCCTTATCTTAGATGGATCTATAGAAATACCATCTACAAAAATAATATACCCTAGATATTGCACTCTTTTTTGAAAGAATGCACATTTAGATAATGTTCTATATAATTTATGCTTTCACAAACATTGCAAAACTAGGTTCAAATACTGAAAATGTTCCTCTTCATTTTTAGAAAAGATAAAAATGTCATCTAAAAATACCAATACAAAATGATCTAAGTAGTCTCTGAATATACTATTCATGAGATTCATGAATGCTGCTGGTGCGTTGGTTAATCCAAAAGGTAACACCCTAAACTCGTAATGCCCATAACAAGTCTTGAACGTTGTTTTTGAAAGATCCTCATCCTAAATCCTCAATTGATGATATCTTGATCTAAGATCTATCTTAGAAAATACTGTTGCACCATGTATTTGATCGAAAATATCATCTATACAAGGCAATGGATACTTATTCTTGATAGTTCCCTTGTTTAACATTTTGTAATCAATGCAAAGTTGAAGGGTACCATCCTTCTTCTTTAAAAAAACAACTGATGCACCCCATGATGACACACTAGGCCTAATCAATCTTTTATCCAACAGCTCCTGGAGTTGTGCCTTCAATTCGACCAATTTAGTGGTCGTCATCCTATATGGTGCTTTAGATTGGGGTTATGATGTAGGTTTAATATCAATGGAGAAATCAAACTTACGTTTTGGAGGCAAACCTGGTAATTCCTCAAGAAACACATCATGAAAATCTTGAAGAAAAGGAAAGTCTTTAAGAGTTGGTTCCTTAGTTTCCTCTATTTCATTTATCTTGACTATAAATGCTTTACATCCTTTAGCTTGAGCCATTCTGAGTTGCATTGCTGAAATTTTCCTAAGCCACAACTCCCTCTTAACACCCTGTAATTGGTTTATATTCCTAAAATCATCTCGACACTCAACATTCTTCAAGTGACAGTCAACTTTGGCTTTGTGATTAGCAATCCAGTTGACTCCTAGAATCATGTCATATGATCCTAGTGGAGCTACATATAAATCCACTATAGTTGTGAATTTAGACAACTCAATCAATACTTCAACAAGACACTTACCAACCATGACTTTAGAGTCATTCCCCTATTTTACTGACCATGCATTTGCCATATATCCATCTTTTTTAGGAAACTTGCTAAGCATTATAGGAGCTATAAAACATTCAGTAGCTTCTGTATCTATCAAAATAGATACTGGATGTTCAAATAAAATACCTGATAACTCTATGGGTGATGCCAAAAATTTAACTTGTCAGTTATCAATTGTTGTATGAATATGTTGCTAAAAATTTCACTGCTGAGGGTTAGGATCTTTGTTCTTAGACTTGTCATGAGGATATTCACGAGTATTGTGATTTCCTCCACAATTGAAATAATCAATTGGTGGTCCTTTCCTTTTAGCTTGAGAGTTTCCCTCAAAACCACCTTTGTAGCCATTACCTAATTTTTTGTTACTAGATCCACTATTGAATTTAGGATTATGATTCATGAACTATCCCTTGGAGTCTCCACTCTTATGATTTGGATTTTTCTTTTTGAAGTTGGCTTGGAACTGCTAAACTTCTTCTTGAACTGCTCCTTGACTTGAGCTAGAGACTTCAATTTCTATTCCTATGTTGCTGCCTTCTCATAAACCTAATCCATAGTAGAAGGCCCATGAAGATCTACCTCACCTCCAATCTGGGGTTTCAATCTCATAATAAATTATCTGATTTTTAACCTTTCATCAGCTTGATATTGAGGAACATATTTTAGAAGTTTGGTAAACTTCTCTGAGTATTCATTTATCGACAACTCCCCTTACTTTAGATTTTAAAAATTTGTAAGCTTCTGATCAAAGTAAAGCTGTGGCAACCATCATGCCTTGAATAATATCATAAACTGCCCCCAAGTTGTGGTGTTTGAGTTAAAGTTCATCTTTATTTTCTTGTTAGCCCACCAAGTAGCTGCTTCATTAGCCCACTGATATGCTCCTCAAAATACTTTAGTGACCTCAAAGTAATTTTGAATCTCAAAATACTTCTCCATTTAAGTCAACCATGATTCAACTCCATCACCTAAAACAATTCCATCAAACTTGGGTAGACTAACCTTCTTCATATCCCTAGATAGTTCAATAACTTCCTGAGCTCTCACATCTTGCTAATTTTCTTATTCAAAAGAGTGCTCAATAGGTACCTCTTGATATTCTTCCTAACCATGACCATGAACCTCTTGTTCCAGGGCTATAATTCCGTCCCTAGCATAATTCATGATTGCGAGTAATTGACCCAACTTTGCTGACTGATTAAAAATAACTTGATTAGGATCCATGGGTGAGTTATTTTTATTTGATGAACCCTCTCTTGATGCTCTTGTTTGCACAATTCTTCTTTTTTATTAAAAATAAGAATGCAAAATATTAGCAGACTCATTAAGTCCTAGTGTTCGACCCTAAGCTCTGATACCACATGTTACAACCTACCCAATTGAACTAAAACAAAAAGCAGTAATGTTTTTTACTTACTACCACAAATATTCTATTTACAATTATAAAACTAAAATTTATATAAATAACAGATAAACATCAAATTTTCAACTTTAATTTTCAATGGAATATAAAAGGTTACAATTTTAAGAAAGAAAATACATGAGACAGCTACGATTGGTCCCACTATACATCAACCGTTGTTCAAAAAAATAATATTACATTTGCAATTTCGATAGATAATTAGCCTTATAAAAGATATATAACTCTCTAAAGCTCGAGTTGTACCAAATCACGTATCTCTGATAACTTCAAGTGTTATTTACAGGAATGTACTGCAGTGGGGAGGGAGAGCATCATCCAAGTGATTTATCAATTCAACCACGGACTAATGATCCCTTGCATAATTTGCTATCAGGGAATGGCCCTCTCTACATGGATAGGCAGATAGAATTGTACGAGAATCTAGAATGAGACATACCAGTACCTCCATGTGCTATAAGATTCTACTACATGTCATGTATCATAAAGAAAAATACATTTCTACTATGATATGACACAACGTGCAAATCATACATATGAATTGACAATGTTAATATAACATTACTGTGACCAAAGTTTTAAATAACATATGATCATCCGGATCAGTGAAATTCATCACACATCACTCGATCGGGTTTTCCATACCCATCATTGGTGATGCTAGCTAGGGTTGAGAACCTGTCTCATTGCTTGGGTAGTATCATAAATGCGAGCTCCATGTCAGGCACCTAGAACAACAAACATGCTCTGATACCACTTTGTTGGGGGATCACAAGAACAACACCTGTTCTGATCCCACTTTGTTAGGATCTTGCTCCTCAGAAAGAGCATAGTATGATTACCAAATATAAGCAATTATAAATGCAAAAATAACCAGAAATACAAGTAAATAGAATTCACCAATAGCACAGAATATGAGAGACAATACACTATCTTGTATTAACACTTTACAGAAAATAATACAATAAAGAGCCGCCACACTCTTCCACCTTACAGAGGCTTCCCACACCTCAAGTGTACAATAATTCTTCTACAACACTCTCCTACCAAAAAAAGGGTCCCAACAACCAACTCACAAACAAAATTGGTGTTCACCTCTCCAACTAGTCAGTAATAACCCTACCAGTTCACCAAGCACTCTATAGTACTTCAAGTTGATCTCCCATGAACCTGCAACCTGCAATTCAACAGACCATACTCACACATGTAGATCTCCTATGAGCTTGCAACAACCTGCAACTCAATGATCTTACACTTAGAAGGAACTTCCTTGCCTTCCTTATCTTATTCTAATTACAATACATGCCAATGGGTCTATAAATAGATCCCAGACTGAAACAATAACTTAGACTCTTAATTTAGACAATTATCCTCGCAGCTTAAGACTCTGACTAGCCTTTACATGCAAACACTTCATTCACTTAACTAACTGTCCGTGCAACGAACAGTTTTGGAACACACAGGCGACCGACGTCAGTCCCTGCTTGTCTGGTTCTGTCGACGTCGACCGACTCCCTGCCGTCACCGGTGGCCTTCTGTACTGGTCACGACCAACGTCAATCTTGCTGCCGACGCCGGTGCTCCTGGATCTCAACAACCTTCTGTTCCTTCAATTTGCAAAGAGTTGAAGCTTTTAGCTCCACAACTCAACAATCTCTCACTTGGAGATAAACAACTGCAACCTGTACCTGTACCTGTACTCCATCTAGTTTGTTCCCTTGGCTTTGTTCCCTCCTCAAGATCACTCTTGAAGACCAACCACCACAAATCCTGTGGTGCAAAACTTGTCATCCAAATCACCTGCCACATCTACATCTACAAACCATGTAGAAAATAACCTGAACCTGCATAGCATGTGCACCTGCTGCTAGTCCCTGTAAGAATCCACTGAACTGCCCTCCAATGGTTCTCTCCCGAATTGGCTCCAACTTGTGACAACTCCCACTACTTGGGAAAACTCAGGTTTAGTACATACCATGCACTCAACCTCATTATGTGAATCAAGAACTTGTTCATAGAACTGTCCAACCATCGGCGTGCTAACCGGTCTCACACAATCATCCTAAAACAAAGTCAACATGTGACGTACCATGTCTCTAGAACACACTCATGCCAAAGAATCTTGTTGCTCCTAGATTCTCCATGACAAACACCTGAACTAGCTTTACCTTTAGTTCAGCAATACCCTGTATATGTAACCCTGCAACAAGCACATCATACAGAAATAGGATAATGTAGCTAATATTATCCAACCTGATAAAGAGAAACACAATGATCAAACCTCCATTGCCCTGTAGCTAATACAAGACCATATACCCTGATCTTCCATCTCACATATCCATTTCCACTCTTCTTTATCCTGAACATCCATTCGTCTCTCAGTGCTTACTTCTAGCTGGCCACTCTACCCAAAACAACTGTTTGGTTCTCCTCCAAGGAATCACATCCTCATCCATGCCAAGCTCCCACTATTTCCTGGATCTACCTGTTCTGCTTCTTCAATAACTTCCTGGTCCTATGCCATGAGTGAGCAACAAGTAGTGTAAAGAAGGGAAATGATGAATTTAAGAACTTACTTACACCTTCAGTCCTCCATATGGGCGCTTGAGACTCCATGACAGGTTGCTGTCCACCCAAAATTCGTCTCAGTAACCGATGCCGGTCACATCTCAGTCTGCACCCGACCGATGTCGGTTCCCTGCGACTGCCCCTTACCGACGTCATTTTCCCCTAGCCGACGTCGGTAGTTATCTGCCTTGAGTCACCAACGTCGGGCTACACATAGCCGACGTCGGTCCCTGTTTGGACGCCAACGCCAATTTTTCTGTCGACGTCGGTCTCTGTGTTTCTCTAGTGAGACTTGACTTTTTCTCGCGAGCTCTTTTTGGATCAAATCCTTGTCCAAAACACCCTTGCTCTGCTCAGAATTCTTCTGCATCTTGTGCTGAACTCTGTTCGTCACCTTCTCCTTGAAAACCAAGGCTTTCATGTTCTTGTCACTAACATCAAATTCCTCAAAAAACATCACCTTCTTCTTCTGCATACAGAAACCACGATCCATACCTTCCAAATTTGAAAGCATATCCTTTGACTCAAGAACAAGCATCTTCTTCTTATCTATGTGACCAAGCCTATCAAGCCACATCTCTGAATCTACAACTGAAGTAGATAACCCAGAAAGAGAGTCAGTAATACAAGCAGATAGATAAAGCGTACCTACTTTCTTACCTCTAGCTACAACAAGTGTAACCTTGGTAACCTTCCAAGAGTCCGCTGTGAGAGTTACTGTGCAACCCTCATCACCCAAACTTCTAACAGAAATCAAATTCCGCTCCAGAACTGGGACATGCATGACTTCTTTCAACAACCATGTGTTACCTGTCTACAGTTTCAGCTTCACTTTTCCTTTTCCAACAATCTGACAAGGCTTACCATCCCCTACACAAATTTCTCCAAAGTCTCCCTGGACATACTCACAAAAAAATTCCCTATGTGGGGATGCATGAAAAGAGGCACCATAATCTAAAACCCAAGATTCTACTTTATCCAAAGAACATACCAGAGCATCCCATGCAGCATAATCTGCAACATCTGCTTCTTCTTCATGTCTTTCATGCTGATCTTCACCTGATCTGCAATCTCTCTTTAAGTGCCCTTGCTTTCCACACTTCCAGAAGGTTATTCTGCCATACCTGGACTTGGATCTTCTGCCTATCTTGGACCTTGATCTCCCATGCTCTATCTTCTCTCTTTGCCTTCCTCTGCCTTTAACACTCAAAGCATTCCCTGATGACTCACCTGTGCTTTTCTTGCGTATCTCTTCATTCAAGATCACACTCACAACATCATCCACTTTTAAGACTTTTGAAGGAGACACAATATTAGAAACTGCCATTACCAAACCTTCCCAACTTTCAGGTAATGAACACAAGATTAAGAGAGCTCTAATTTCATCATCAAATACAATATTGACTGAACTTAACTGGTTTACCAAACCATGGAAATCACTAAGATGGCTATGAACAGATCCACCTTCCAACATTTGCAAATTAAATAAACGCTTCATAAGAAATACCTTATTAGAAGCTGAGGGTTTTTCATATAAATTTGCCAAAGATTCCATCAACTCCACCGTTGTCTTACACTGTGATAAGCTGGAAATCACAGATGATGCAAGACTCAATCTAATAGATCTCAGAGCCTTCCGATCAAGAACCTCCCATTCTTCATCTTTCATATCCGAGGGTTTGCGATTAACCCCTCCCAACGGTAAGTACAAGTCTTTTTGATACAGATAACCCTCAATCTGCATCCTCCACAGTTGGTAGTTCTTGCCATTAAACTTTTCCATTCGTAGCTTACTGTCTTCTGCCATTGCTCAATTCCCACTCAAACAGAAACCCTGTGAGTAACCTGTAATCAAAAACACACTAACCAGATATAATCCAATCTGTTAGTATCCCAACCAACAGCTCTGATACCACTTGTCAGGGACCTAGAACAACAAACATGCTCTGATACCATTTTGTTGGGGGATCACAAGAACAACACCTGTTCTGATCCCACTTTGTTAGGATCTTGCTCCTCAAAAAGAGCATAGTATGATTACCAAATATAAGCAATTATAAATGCGAAAATAACCAGAAATACAAGTAACTAGAATTCACCAATAGCACAGAATATGAGAGACAATACACTATCTTGTATTAACACTTTACAGAAAAGAATACAATAAAGAGCCGCCACACTCTTCCACCTTACAGAGGCTTCCCACACCTCAAGTGTACAATAATTCTTCTACAACACTCTCCTACCAAAAAAAACGGTCCCAACAACCAACTCACAAACAGAATTGGTGTTCACCTCTCCAACTAGTCAGTAATAACCCTGCCAGTTCACCAAGCACTCTATAGTACTTCAAGTTGATCTCCCATGAACCTGCAACCTGTAATTCAATAGACCATACTCACACATGTAGATCTCCTATGAGCTTGCAACAACCTGCAACTCAATGATCTTACACTTAGAAGGAACTTCCTTGCCTTCCTTATCTTATTCTAATTACAATACATGCCAATGGGTCTATAAATAGATCCCAGACTGAAACAATAACTTATACTCTTAATTTAGACAATTATCCTCGCAGCTTAAGACTCTGACTGGCCTTTACATGCAAACACTTCGTTCACTTAACTAACTGTCCGTGCAACGAACAGTTCTGGAACACACAGGGGACCGACGTCAGTCCCTGCTTGTCTGGTTCTGCCGACGTCGGCCGACTCCCTGCCGTCGTCGGTGGCCTTCTGTACTGGTCACGATCGACGTCGGTCCTACTGCCGACGCCGGTGCTCCTGGATCTCAGCAACCTTCTGTTCCTTCAGTTTGCAAAGAGTTGAAGCTTTTAGCTCCACAACTCAACACTCCATAAGAAATACAATAGATATATAATCCAAAACATAGGCTTACCAAATGAGTAACTAATATGAAGATTATTGACACACACATACAATATCTGATGTAAATAAGCATACATTTATATAACCATGCCAACTAAATATGATGAACAAAAGTCTATATTAACTTATCTACCACAAATAATTCAAACAAAAATAAATTATTGGTACAAAGGAAGTATTTTTAAGAAACATATATCTTTCTGACATTCCCCAGAATATTTAAGTTCAATTTCCCCTGAAATCCAACATAGTTTACGAAAGATACTAATCATCTATTTTCTGACATTTTAAGCTAACACCATAAATATGTTTGCCAATCGTTTCCAAATATTTTCTGATAGTTTTATACTATTTCCATTGTAAGAAAAAACTCTTAAAATTTAAGAAATAATATTATTCTTCCCCTGCCTCTAATAATTTATTTACGGGGTTTGCCTACAAAAAAATTCTCTGTTTTGAGGCAATTAATTTATATCTTTTTTGACAAATTTTATTTTATTATACCTTAGCTTGATATAGTCATACAAGAAGTTTACATTTTAATAAGTTTACCAATCTAATATATAAATAGATTATATAACAAATAGTGTAATATAATATTTATTATTATATAATAAACAATATAATATAATTTAAAAAAATTATATTATCTCTCTACTTCAACCTAGGTAATATCTAACTAATTTAATTATATATATCTATACATAAATAATTATATAAAATCTTAATTAATTATATGTATATATATATATATATTTTTCCAATTAACACAAGATTTCTTATCAATTAAAAATAATATTTGATTATGTTCATATATAAATTTATAAACTAGGAGATGTGGGTCTTGCATGGCCCTTCTCGTCAATTCACAAAAGAAACATAAAAATAAATCTGCATTTACAACACATGGAATTTGTGATAGAATTTCTAGAAAATGTCTCACGTTTTTTTTATTACAAACGCAGGGCACAGACCTATAGCGACTCGCGCCATATGGGGACATGGCTACACTGCATATATATATATGTATATAACTGTCCATATATGGAGGTAGACGCATATATTTGTCCATAGGAAATGCAGAGAGGGGCATTCCAAGTCTGTTGAAGCACTTGACTAAATTGGGATGCGGTTCAGGGGAATCGAAATAACAGAGACAAAAAAAGAGAGAGACGTTGGTATTTTCTTGGTTGGAATAAGGGAATGAGTGGCGGCGTCTCAATTTTTTAACTAAGCTAAAAGAACATAACTTGATATGGCGTCATGTCAATACTCATGGACCCAAAAAAAAAGAAAAAGAAAAACATAGGGTTTTAAAGAAAACATATGATGAGAGCGCTCCTCATGGGTCGGGTTTAATAAAAGAGAATAATTGATTTTCATACAACAAAGTTTGAATGAATTTCATAAATTATAATAAGGTAATTTCATTGAGTATATATTTTATATATATATACACATATACATATTTAAATCTAGAACATATAAATCTAGAATATATGTATCATTTAGATTGTTCTTAATCATGAATGTTTCTCTCTCAACTTTATATATATATATTTGTTTAATTTTTTTTCATTTATCTAATGTTTTAAAGTCATTATTACTTTTGATAAAATATTCTGGGTAATATGAATAATATTTTGGGTGGTATATTTTTTTTCATTTTGGTTAATGAAATTTAGGTTATTACGGATAGAATTTCAACTTCTAAAAGGATTATCAAATTCTATTTTCCTAAAAATTTCTACGAATTTTACAGTGTTTCTCTTAATTTTAATATATATTATAATTGAAAATTCTTTCAATACAAAATATACTATTAAAAATAATTACAGTACCCATCTGGTACACTTTTCCCTTGTTTATTAAGATCCGATTCATCAATTAATAAAACTTTTTAGAGAAGGAATATATATATATATATATATATATATAGAGAGAGAGAGAGAGAGAGAGAGAGAGAGAGAGAGATGTGCATATAATAAGGCCATATGAATAAATTCATTATTTTATCAAATACATTAATTGAGACTATAAATAATCATTCAGTGAAATACACTAGCCTTTGTGATAATTATGCTCATTTTTTTGCACTGCAACTAAGGTTAATTTCAATACAAAAATACGAGGCAAAAATAAAGTTCCATTGAACATTCAATCTTGCATTAAAGAAAAATATGTTTTCTTTTAATTTTAATTGACTTAGCATTTAATCTAAAAGACTCAACTTTTAATTTTATACATTTTGTAATATATATACTCAACATTTTAAAATAGACAGTGGGTGATTTATATTAATGAGTCAACAATTCAATATAAAAATTAACATTTTAATATTATAACTCAGCGTTTACTTAGCCTCACCATTAAAACTCAACATTTACTTTATATTACACAATGTTTTTATTTATTTTGCTTGGCATTTTAATTTAAATGACTTGGATTTTCAATATATATAACACAACATGTCAACTGAAAGACTCGGTTCTTTTATTAAATACACAACAATATCAATTATATATAAAGTGTTTCCTATTAATTATATTCAACGTTTGAATTTACACTTAGTGTTTGACTTTATACTCAGCTTTACATTTCATTAACTAAGCGTTTTAAATTATATTTCCTTCTGAACCAAGCATACAGAGCTTTCTAGCATTGATTTTGGATCAAGGCAATCCTTATAAGGATCCCATGATAATCACGCTCATTTTAAATATGCACTCGAGTTCACAATGATTTCAAAAATACATACAGAGTGGATTATAATAAATTATTCAACGTTTTAATATTATGGCTCTACGTTTCTATTACATACTCAATTTTTTCAATGTATACTCAGCTTTTGATTATATACACCACATTTATTTGACTCAGCGTTTCAATATAAACACTTAGCGCTAAACTCAACCTTTAATATTATAGACTCAACACTAAAATCAGTGTTTAATATTATGGACTCAGTGCTAAACTTAGCATCTACCTCTTTGACTCAGTGTTGAATTTATATATTCATCATTTCAATTTTATGCTCAATGATTTCTATTTATATAAATTGACATTTCAATAAAATTGGCTAGGCACTAGGTGTTTCATATAACCGACTGGGCATTGCAATTTAATATATTCATTATTCAATTTATTATACTTAGTCATTAATTTTAATATATTCATCGTTTCATTTAATTAACTTGGCGTTTCATTTATACAGCCTGACGTTACCAATTGTGACTTGGCGGTTCAAAGAAGTGACTCAGCGCTATATATATATATATATATATATATATATATATATATATATATATATATATATATATAATGTTTCAATGATATATTGGCATTTCAAATAAAACACAATCTAATACTTCTATTTAGAACACAACTCTTGAAAAGTATGATGCGTCTCTAAAAGGTGAAACACAATCAAAGAGAAATGGAACACAATCCAAATAGTATGTATAAGCTCAGTGTAAATAATTAGAACACAGGGTTAAACACATGGAATGTTGGTCAAAACAAGTGGGACGTTGGTCCACAAGATAAAATGTAGCCAAAGTAAAGTGAGATGCAGGTAATATACAGACTATATAAGTAATACACAAACCTTTATAAATTAAAGAATTGGATTTAAAATGTATACACAGAGTTATAAAGTTTAAAACACATGTTTATATATATAAAACACAAGTAAAATAATCACATTTAGGTGAATATAAATAATACACGCATAAATCAAACCATTTGACACACAAAAAACTAAATACATAACCATCCTTCTTGATATTTGCTGAATGAATAACACACATTTCTCTTGTTTCCTCCAATCTCTCTCTTCCAAATCCCTTGTCTGCTTCTTCTCTGTATCCTCCTGCCAAGCTCCTTTTTCCTTATTTTATAAAACTAATCCTTTCTCTCTATCTATTGTGCTCTTACTTTGCACGAAATCTCTTTTTGATTTCTCCATGCATGCCATTTTACTCTTCTTTTTATTTCTATTAACTAGAGTTCTCCTTAACACAATCATAGTCCCTACTTAAATTAACCTTATTAATTTATATACAAACATATAATTTGCTCGATATAGATCTTTACACCTTATTACCCTTTGTTATCTCAACATAAGACTTGGTTGACTTAATTAAATAAAGATATATATTTTCCTAGCTTTCATGTAATTTTGTGCATGCATTTCAAGACTGAACTTAGATTGCCATAACTTATGGTTAGTACTCCAATATAATTCTAATTCCATGAAAGTAATCATTATAAAGATAATTATTTATTTAACTAATAGATATTAAGTTATTAATTGCTTCTTATTAGAAGATAACTGTATCTACAATAATTCATATCTATATAGTAATTAAATATCTACTTTCATGATTTATTCTCAAAAATCAAGACAATTAAATTAAAAAAATATAATACATTTTAAAAATTATATCTACATACAAATATGATCCTAAAAAAGATTTTCATAACCATGTATTAACATTTAAAACATACTATGCATATAATATTTAAAATCTATTGTGCATGTGTTTAGGGTCACTAACATTTTCTTTGTCATCGTCCAATCGTCTCATCTAGCCCATTCTCTCTGATGATGCTCCCCTCATCAAGCTCTGAGGGTAGGATCAATCCTACATCCACCTTGCAATAAATAGGTAGTTAGTCTGGGTCATTATATATCAATCAATGATGCAAAACTAACAAATATACATCCTCAATCTACAAAATAATAAAATACAATTGTCACATCATGTATACTAATCAGCAATATCACTGTCCCAATATCACTGTCCCATTACAATATATATCAAAAAGCCCAAATCAAAATAATTATAATCGAATAATAACCATATTAATCCATGGATTGTAAAGTTATAAAATATAAGGTGAAATCGGGATATAACAATGATATCATAATGGCTTAAAGAAGGTTGAAGTATCAAGATGTAAACACCATTGTAAGTGTAGAAAAAGATATGAACATTGAAGGCCTTGACTTGAATTATGGAGTAGGATTCCCATTTCACTCAATACTTGATTGATACTTGGCACATAAAATGTCTAGTAATCATTTGTATATATGGTGATCTATAGAACATGACAATACAATGATTGACCATGGAAGATTGTGATAAGCTAAAGTGTGGAGTGGGAAATAGATCCAAGGTGGGAAGGACCCACAAAAACACAGAGGATGAAATTGAAGGTTTGTCAAATTCCCATGGGATAGAATTAGTAGTTTGTATGTGACCATTGAATCTATCATAGGAAAAACAAATGTTTAGATTAAGAGCAAGCAACTTAGAAAATTGATAAATAAGGCTCAGAGCTAAGAAAAATGAGTGAAAAAGACATTTAGAAGGCTCAAAAGGCTCCATAGAGAGTCTAGTGTGGGGTAGGAAGTGTAAAAAATAGTCAAATATAAAAAATGGATAAAGTGTAATAAAATAGGTAAAAGACACAATGGAAAAGGGTCTTGCACCAAAATTAGGTTTCTATACATTGTCAGGATTGTAGTACTCCTTTATCCTTTTGTCCATACTCATTTTGTAATACCCCATTTAATTATTGTGGATTTGTTGAGTATCTCCATTTTGAACAATTGTTCATAATCTATTAATTGTTCCCATTGATAATCTTTTCATTGAGAAATGATTGCCTTTAGTAATAGTTAGCTCAAATACAATCTAATACATATCTGCACGAATACAATATGAGTCTTATATCTTATAGACATAGTAATTGAGGCGTATTCTCCTAATGTCTCAACTAATCCTCTTCAATAGTCTTATGTCTAAAACTCATAAGGTAAAGCATATAGTCTTATCCAAATTAGAGCACAATTGAGTTTTTGTGCGTGGGTTAAAGCTTGGAGTCCATGATCTCAAACTAAGACATGTGCTCTTATGTTCCGATAGAAGCATAAACCATTATCAAAAATATTTTTCTTATCCTTGATACTAGTGAAACTAAAATATAAGAAACCCTTTAGTCCAATACTCACATCAAACCTCCCACATGGCTTCCAAACTTGTCCTACCTACGAGATAAGAGAGATCCACTGAAGATTGATTCTATTGAATTTCATTATTATCATATGAGAGGATATATATGCTATATCCTCTAGAAAATTGTCTTCCTATGAAAAAGGGAAGATGAGTTTCCTCCCTTGCTTTAATAAACATGAAGTTGATCCCTCCTACTTACCGTGAATGAGTTGGTCTAAAGGATGTTTTTCAATCATTTTTGAGGTTTTAGAAGACTTCCTATTTTAAGCCAACTTAAATCTATAGATGTAGGCAAGGTATGTCAATTTTTACTGTCTCTGGTCTCCAATATCTTCCCCTCAACAGGAAAAAATTGAGAACACACACAAAAAAGAACTTGTCCCTTTCGCTCCTACCTATAGTCACCCATCACTACAACACCCTCCAATCATGATACAAAACTATTTAATTGTTTTAGCTCTAGAGCACTAAAATACAACGTTACAAAACTCGATGGGGGTAGCATTACTTCAACGATAGTATAGAGAAGCAATGTGTTGTCTAAAAGCATTGACTTCCAAGTCACTTGGTTTTGCGATTTTCCCTCCATCAACTTGCCCTTCACATAATAAAGTTATATCCTACACCCCCTGTTAGTATAGAGGAGCAATGTGTAGAGGACTACAACAAAAAAAAAAGAACTTGTCTCTTTCACTCCTACCTATAATCACCCATCACTACAACACCCTCCAACCATGATACAATAATATTTAATTGCTTTAGCTCTAGAGCACGAAAATACAATGTTAAAAAGCTCGGGGCAACATTACTTCGATGCTAGTATAAGAGAATAATGCGCTGTCTAAAAGCACCGACCTCCAAGTCACTTGGTTCTGCAATTTTACCTCCATCAACTTACCTTTCACATAATAAAATTATATCCTATATCCCACGAAATTTTGACTACAAACATTGAACCCCAAACCTTGTTTAGGTCTTTAAATCTAAATACTTTATCATTACCAAATATCTTTTTATAAATCTTTTGATCTAAATACTATACGATTACCAAATATATTATTTAAGTCTTTTAATATAAATACTTTACTATTACGAAATATCTTATTTGGATCTTTTGATCTAAATATTTTAGCATTACCAAATACCTTATTTAGGTCTTTTAATGTGGATGATTTAGCATTGCCATTATACAGGGTAAGGGTCCTTTTAACATTACCAAATATCTTGAATTGATATTTCCGAAATTAGACGAGGCAATGACGCGTTGAGAAATCAGATATAGAGGAGAAAGATTCTTAAAAATGACGTCGCATGTAGTGCTTGCATAGTACAGTACTTATTTCCTCCAACCGGTTAAATCCTCTCCTACAAAGGAGGAGACTAAGCCCGATGTTGTTTCTATTTACTGCTCAAAAACAACAATGCTTAAAGTTAAAGCCTTAAAAGTAAGAGCAGCGAATTTACCGATACGGACGGACTCGTTGGCCCCACCAAGTCTAGACCCAAACCTGTTATTAAATGACTTTACGTGACCCTCGACACGTGGGACGGATGACCGCCCCCGCTAAAACCCGGTGCTTCTCTTTTAAAAAACAAAACTCTTAGATCCCTAACAGGGCCCCACAACCATCCATAAGGCGGTTCGCCATCCCACGTGTCACCAAATGACCAGCCACAGCAAAGAAAAGCACCGTGATTATTAGTGTTACAATGACCGGTGGGCCCTTGTGTCGGAATCCACCTGGCATTTGGAAAAGCGCAAAAAGCGAAAGATGATGTGGCGCTAGTGGATTAGGAAGAGGGATAAGGAGGCAGTTTACATCCACACCTCGTGGCCCTCGATTTTGAGATATTTCCTTCCCCTAATTATGTTATGTTTTTTTTCCTCGCCCAAAAAAATCTGGCAGGCAACCTAATAAACAAATATCGCCTAAATCGTTACCGTATCCAAACTCACCACTGAAGAAATAAAGTGTCCTCCGCCTCTCGCAATCCTCGCATGCCACGTCAAAAAGCTGCCCAGCCACATATGCTAAAATAGAGGAATTTTTCTGATTTTTGTGCAACTCTCAAAAAGTCGTGGCTGAACATCTCTGGCCTTATATTTCAGTTTTCTCTCATAGATTCCATTGATAAAAACTGCTGCATACTCCCCCCCCCAAAAAATAAATTCAGTAACAGTAGTTTGTTTCTGGTGTATGTTTTCTAGTTCTAATATCTTGTATGACTACAATGATGAATTACCCTTCGGTTGTCGGAGAAATTTCCTCATCTGGAGACGAACTCACTGCAAAGGTCCGTAATGAGAAGAGATGGCTGGCCAATTTTTAATGTTTCTTAGAATCCAAATTCATTTGCGTATACTTTTTTCAGAAAATCGCTTGTATGGGTCTCTGTTTTTGTTGCAGTAGGGTTTGTGGATAAAAACTGAGAAGAAAAATCAGTGTTTCTTGGTAGCGAAGATAAATGATTGTAAATTACAGCACTTTATATAGATTTTAGATTTAAAAACAGTGGGGTTTGTTTTTCTTTCCTGTCTTTATTGAGTCGATTTAAGATTTCTGTGTTGTATGTGTACTTAATTGTTTCTGTGGGTCTTAAGGTTTAATGCAAAATTTGGAAGGTTTGTTTGATGGGTTCTTTTTTTCTTTGTTGTGTTGATTTAAGGTTCATGTTTTGTATGTTTACTTATAAAAGATTGTTTCTATTTATACTAATATAAAATTTGGAAAATTATTTTCATGGGTTTTGATCTTAAGATTTCATATACCAGGTTATGGTTGGAAATCTCTGTGAGGTTATTATATGCTCGGGAAGTTAAAATAAAATGATCTTCATTTTCATTCACTACATAGTTTTAGAGATGTTCATCCTCTTCTTTTTTGTTGTTTCTTCTTTGATTTTGGGTTTTTGAGGAAAATATCTAAATGGGGTGTATTTTTTCAGCCGGATTGTTCGAATCTGTGTATTTTGGCCAAATTGTTCTGCAGGCGTGATACGTGATAGTTTTAAGGCCTTTGAAGCCAAAGTATATCCTTTATTTTTTCCTTTTATAATTTTGGGGTTTTGAAGAAAACTTAAATTCTGTGTATTTTTGGCGTAAATTGCAGGACTTTAATTTTGGGGTTTTGAAGAAAACTTAAATGATGTCTATTTTCGCTAATTTGTAGGACTTCTTGTAGTTTTAGCCAAATTGTTATGGTATGCCTGCTAATGCGATGAGTTGAGACGCTTTTACGTTGAAAATTGCTTATATGGTTTTACCGTCTACAATTAAAGATTTAAAATGAATTTTCTTAGCTTTGTTGATTGTCCTGATGCTGTAGTAGGTCTATGTTTTTAGAAGATTTTTGGTGTAGCAGGTCTACCTTTTTAAAGATTTTTTTATGGGTGTCTTGGGGGTTTGATTGTCTTGATTTAAGCTTTCCCTCCGTATCTGGTTATAATTGTAAACGTTTGTGTATAATTTTGCCTAACATGGCTGGCAAGTTACTGAAAATGGGTTCAGTACTCAAGAATATATGATAAGACAAACCTACTTGTGTTTAATTTAAAAAATGTCCATGCTTTTTTACGTATGTAATTTTGGGGCTTTATAGTAACTGAAATGGAGTGTATTTTTACAGGTGAGGAAGCCCTATACAATAACGAAGCAGAGGGAGAGGTGGACAGAAGAAGAGCATCTCAAGTTTCTGGAGGCCCTCAAACTGTATGGCCGAGCCTGGCGTCGAATTGAAGGTATTTCAATTTTTTTTTTTCCCTGTAATTCCATAATTTGGATTATTCTTTTGGGGTACCCTGAATTTTTAAGTTTATAAATTTTGAGAATTACCATTTGAACCGGAGAAGGCCTAATTTGCATAAAAATGGTTGGATTTGGATCCATTTAAGTTTATTATTGGGATTTGCAGAGCATATTGGCACCAAGACTGCTGTCCAGATTAGAAGCCATGCTCAAAAATTCTTCTCCAAGGTCCCTACTATTTCCTAACATCAACCTTATTAGATCTACTCATAATATCTAATTACAGTAGTCAATAAATGGGTTTATTTTTCTAATTACAGTAGTCAGTGAATGGGTTTATTTTTTCTTTCAAAATAAATAGTTTTATTATGCAGAAAATTTGGGCGTGGAAAAAAACTCTTGCCTTACTTTCAAGTTTCCCCCAAATGTTATGTTGATTTAAAATTGAGAAATTGTGTGCAGAGATTTTATAATTGATTCTTATTTCTACATCTGGAGGTTTGAAGCAAGCTCTGTGAAGATCTAGTCCATTCACTTGTTTTTTCTCTAATCTAGTCAAATTTTCTCTTATTAAAAAAAAAACAAGTTTAAATGAAGACAAACAATGACTAAGCCCAAAAGGCACAAAATTTCAGAACATCATATCTTTGCCATACTTATTTGTGTCCTATATCAAAGTTTCAAATTAAAACAAGTATTTTTTCGCCAAAATAAGTGAATATATTGTGTATAAAATTTGGACAAGGAAACCAAAACAAGTTTCAAACTAAAACAAGTTTTTTTTCCCCAAATGTTATGTTGAGTTAAATTTAAGAAATGGTGTGGTGAAGGTTTTTGATTTATTATTTCTGAAATTTTTGTCAAAAGCTGGAGGCTTGTAGCAAGTTGCTTGAAGCCTCTAGGATTTCTTATCGCCAAATGTTATGTCGAGTTAAATTTGAGAAATGTTGTGCTGGGTTCCTTAAGTGATTTGTTATTAGTTATTAGTCAACATCTGGAAGATCGTAACAAGCTGCTTGAAGGCAAAATATATTCACTTGTCATAAATGACTTAATGAATGATTTTTCTCTAGTTGAATGAATAGGAATTTTCCTAATTCATCGTGCATAAATTACGGGCTCGGAAGCTCCCAGACTTACTTGACCCAAATTTTATGCTGAGTTAAATTTGAGAAATGGTGCACTGGCTCCTTAACTGATGATCCCCTATTACAGATTTTTTTCAGCATGCAGCATGAATATTCAATTTAGTCATTTATTTTATTTGATTTTTCTGCAAGTCTGCATCTCAATTTTTTCTGTGTAGAACAGTTATATTTTATTCTTGCTGGAAAAATCAACTTGTTCTTGCTAACGTTTCATGCTGCACTCTATAACCGATCATCAAAGCAGTGATGTTAAGCGAAACCACAAAGCTTAGAAACAATCAATTAATTGTTTTAGCTAGCATCAAATTGAACTGTTTTATTCAACAAAAACAGCAGAATTCCACTTGTCGATTGAATGGTCTGTCAAAATTTGTATTATGAATATTTATTTGGTTCTTGTAGAAATTGAAGTCTGCCACTAAATTTGTTTTCATGCTGATGTTTTGCAGGTGGTAAGGGGATCTTCGGGTAGAGGTTTGTCCTCTTCCACACAGAGAGCACAGAATATAGAAATTCCTCCACCTCGGCCTAAAAGGAAGCCCAGGCATCCTTATCCTCGAAAGGCAGGTACTGCTCAACTGACTGTTAAAGATGGGAGCATATCGCCTTCTGCTGTTTCATCTGCAACTTTACTCAGCCTGGGAGATAAACCTTCCGAGGTATTTTTTCACAACCACTTTAAATTCAAGTTTTGATTTTTTCTCCTGCTGCTGTAAAAACACTTTGATTTTGTACTTAAAACACGAGCTGCTGTATGCTAATTATGAGAAATTTAGTGTTTGGTACCTGCATAGTTATTTGACTCTTGAGTACTCTGTGATACGAATTAAACTTAACCATTGAAAACATATTTAACTTCCATTGGAGACTCTGTAGGATCTATGGGATCACAAAACTACATATATATTTTGAGCCATAATGTTTGCAGAATATAACCATTTTCAGCTTTAGAGTTATCTAAAAACCATATTTCTAAGCTCTTGAATGTCCTTAATGTAACTACCCAACTCTACGTGGGAGGCAAGCTCAGCAGATTGTGTAACTACCTTACTTCAGAGTTATCTATTTGTCTGAAATTTCTGTTAAAACTATTCAAATGGCTTAAAATCTTACATCAACTTTACTGCTGGAACAGTATGCGGGATCTGCTCCTTGTGATGGAAAAGCTCAACTTAATGGTCTCGAAAACAAAATGGAGTCACCCCAAGTGAATGACTCTCCATTAAGTCTCAAGCTTTTTGGCCAGACAATGTTGGTTGCAACTGGTGAGAGATCAACTGTTTCCTCTTCCAAGCAGGTTGAAAGATACAGTTCTCGAGGAGCTTTTCAAGATTTTGTCTCTGTGAAACAGGAAACTATTCCTGAGAAGATTGAAACCGAAGATCAAATGTTGGAGAATCGAAGTGAAAGGTTACACACACTTGCACTAGATCGTCACACAAAACAAGCTACAGATTCTGCTGTACAATCTGGATCTGCGTCCAATTCAGTTACAAATTTTGAAGGAAATGCCCTTATGCTTATGTGTGATGCTGTGTCAGATTCAGCCAAAGAGTCTAGAGAAAAACAGTACTTGGAGAAGCATCTATCCAGTGGACAGACTGCCAATTCAAGTAGTTTTTTGAGAAATCAAAACCTTCCTGGCACTGTGCCAGGATGCCCAAGACATATGCCAGCACAATCTGTTGTTGATGGAATGGTTGCAGAAAACAGTCATGAGGCTGTTGAAAACTGGCGAAGCATGAGCACTTTGGCCCATCCAAGTTCTGCAATGGGGATCCCATATGGCATTGCCTCATTGCCTCATTTGCCTCCCATGTTTCCTTGGATGCAGATGCAACAAGGAGATACGTCTGTAGCAGAAGCAGTTGCAGCAGCGACAGTAGCTGCAGCCTCAGCCTGGTTGTCCTTGTGTGGTGTTATGCCTACTTTTACCCACCCAAGTAATTTTGGCACAGCAAGAGGTACAGTGAACCCTTTGTTTGACTGCAAAGCTGAATCTGTGATGGGAGCTACAGAAAAAGAAGGGACAAATATGACTGAAACAGAAGGTGAGATCGTATTACAAGGCTCGCATTCTGAGAACTGCACATGCAATGTAATGAAAGAATTTGATGATGCTCAAGACCATGGAGAAAATTTAAGCTGTCAGACTGAAGAACGTGATCAAATAATGAGAGATAGAGAGTTAGCAAATGAAAGGTCGTCGAATGGTTCAAGCACCCCTTCAAGCAGTGATTCAGAATTCAATCCTTACTTGGGGACTAACATTGAGGAGAATAGAGAAACTTGTGTACAAGGCTTCCATTTTAATGGAGGAAGATGTGCTTCTGAAGAAGATTCTTCCAAAGAGGAGGAAGACACACACGTTAGCAACAATGGCGAATGGGACAAAGGTGAAAAACATTTTCTCACTGACATCTGCAACAGTCATTCTCAAGGGGGTGACCATTGCATTGAAAAACAAAGAGAGGTTTGTAATGAGATTGGTGACATCTTTCTGCGTATTCTTATCTTAAACTGGAACCTCTTATAGAGGAAGCTTAATGATTCAAATTTGATAATTTGATTATATTTTTCTTATAGCCTTATACTCTATCTCAAAGATAAATCTTCTGTTGCCATTTTTGCAGGTTCAAACTGCATTTGATGCTTTGTTTTCCCAAGGGGTTTTGCCTCAGAGCTTTTCTGTGCCGTGCAGTGTTGGAGATGGTTCCTCCAAGGTAAACAGATTCCCTTGTACTTCTAGGGAAGAGGGGCAACAGGATTTTGAAGTTACAATGAACCATCAGTTTATGGAAGAATCAGCTGCTAATTTCTGCAAAGCAAACAAATTCATTGCTTCAAGCATTGGAAAGTCAAAATCAGGAGTGGGTTTTGTCCCATACCAACGGTGTTCAGTACAAGCAAACAAAACAAGGCTACATTCTCGATCTGTGGACAACCCTGAAGATGTTTTAAGAGAAGAAAAAAAAATTTGTTCAGGACAATTACTAAACCATCCCTGATATTAGTTTTGTCTTGGTATATCTCTTTAAGAGTTGCATGTGTTAAAAATACATACTGGTCTGAGATCCAGCTTGAGGAAATCAAACAGCTATATACTCATTTATTTTAAGCAGATCTGGGGACACTTCATGTCGCTCAACTTGTTGCAGTTGACATTCAATTACATTCTGGCGTTGACTGGTTAGGCTGAGCTGTTCGTAAAATTGAGATTGTTTCGTAAATTTGATGGTAATATTTCTGGCAGAATGTAAGGAACAAGGCACCTTGACCATGAACTAATCCTAGTACTATAATCAAGGCTGTAATATAATTCCCGAGTGTACAACAAAAAATGAGGCTTTCATGTGCCCTTTCAGAAGGTTTTCCTGTTTGTTGATACATGTTTTTGCTGAAAGCAAAAACCCCATATATATTGTTTTTCAAACACAGCACATATTGATATGTAAAGTGTCATCATTTCGGTTAAATTTGGCATGGTGAGCAGACTGAGCGAGTTTCTTAGGATGTAGATGGCTTCCATATTTGTTTAGTTTTGCAGACAGTGTTCAAAGAGCCCATTAAGATGTTTGCGTGTGATATGCTCATGTCTTTTGCTTATAATTTAATGATAAAAAAGATTAAATTTCTTTTATGGGTTTCCAGCTGAATCTATCCAAATTTGACAGACATTTTAATTCAGCATTTACATAATAGAATCATTTATCACTCAAGTTACATTCTTCTACTATGTTGCAGAAATTTTGCTCAGCCTGCAAGTGGCAGAGGCATTATTACCAATGAAGAAGCCTACTTTCTGCAGTCTGTAGCAATATCCTTCAATGTCTTTGCCTATCGTTTTATTTGTTGTATTTCTTCATTCTGAGGAGAGTAAATCATGGTTATCACAGCAGGGCTGCGAACTTATAGACCCCTGCTTTTGAGCACCAGGTGAAAGTTTTTTTAATAGATTTGGTGCTGCTTTGCATGTTATGGACAAGATATTATTTAGTCATGTTTAAAGTGTTAAAAAACGTATTATAAGTTATAAGGTGTCTTTACACAATATCCAAAGTAACTACGGACATTTTAAGTGATATCCTCTAACGTTTGACCCTTCTCTAATAAAATAATAGGGAAAAGGTTTCCCTCTGGGTCCTTGATATGTCATTGTTAAAAACTTGGGTACATTTAAAGAGAAAAAAAGTTGCCTGTGGGGTCTTTAATATGTCATGGTTAAAGATGGGTACGTTTGAAAAGAAACTTTAAGATAAAGTCAAATTTAATTATGGACTTTTAGAAAAGGGATAAAGTGTTTATGATTAATTGAAATAAAAAGACAAATTATTTATACATATACGATCTTATATATATCTCAAAATATCTAATATATTATAAAATAAAATAAATACACAAATAATTATTATATCATTTAAAAAAAAACCAACTCAATGTAAAATTATTCAAATTTGTGCTTTTGGAAAAAAACACTTAAAATGATTGCTAATCAATGCGATTTTCTTTTTGAATACTCTTATTAGGTATAAAATTAGACAACCACTTATTCCTTTTCACTAAGCATTTTGTAATTGCCTTAACCATTTTATAATAATAATGTCCCAAATGTACACGAGCAAGGTAAGCCACTCCACAATCTCAACTCCTCTAATTTGACTCTCTTGCAAAGTTAGGATAATCACGTGCAAATCTCCAGCTGGCCAAAAGGGAACAGGAATCTCACATTCCAATCACAAGCATCATGTGATCAGTGATTCTACCTAACCCATAAGCTGCCACAAAATATATGATCCCAAAATAGATGAAGATAAGGTGGGATCACGGTTAGGTTTAGGTGGGCTCTGTACTTGGTCATGAATAATTGTAGGAGCAACACGCTGATCAGAGGTATTAGGGGTTCTTTTAACCAAAACAAACTAGAATAAGTACACCCCCCAAAAAGTAAACAAGCACTATGGTAACCCATAGAGTTATCCCATATGGGGAAGGATGCTCACAACTTTAATCTCAGCTATATATCAATACACGTTTCTAAAATTATTATGAATGTTAGTTACAACAGGAAATTTATTTAATTATTTTATAAAAAAAATATAAGTATTAAAAAAATATTTTAATTAGGAAAAATGATTATATATGGTAAATATAATAATTAAGATTTATTTAATTATGGGAGGAGATGGAGAAATTGAACTTGTCTTGAGATTTTCCGATTTAATTATTTTTATCCCTTTTCTTTTGAAATATTTGTATTATGGTGAATTAGGTAAAAGAAGGAGAAATATATCATTTTAGACATTTTACCCACAAATTTAGAGAAACACAAATATATGCCTATATGGCATCAAATGGTGTACATATGTAAAAAACCCTAGATTTTAGAAATATTTGTGGTATATCTTTGTTTTTTAGGAATAGACTCATCAATCACAGAGGTACAATGCCGAATCTATTTGACTGTAGATTCATTGATCATGAAGCAAGCACTGAATATATTCATGTACAATGAATAACCCAAATTTCACATAGATCTCATTTATTCCTTTCAGAGCAAATATCCACTTGTAAAATTTAGTCAAGGTGTGAAATTGCATCTCTTTTACTTTTTATATTGTCTAATACTTGTCAAATCAATTTTAATTGCACATTTTTACTATTTTTAACACTTAGGATAGATTTGAGATCTATTTTGTGCATCTTATTTCACTATTCTAATAGTATCATTATGTCGTAGTGTCATATTTTATTAAAAAGCCTTTTGATTTATCCACTAAATATCAAAATATCTTCTCTTCACATTATCACTCCACTAAATGGTAGGGATGATAATTATCTTGAATCCTCTTTGCCTACATCTTCCATCAGAGAACTATTGAGGGATATAATGAATTATAGTGAGTGAATTAGGAATTGATACAAGAAGTAATGTTCTAATACTTTCAACCATGCTATTTATAATAATTTTGGAAAAAATATGGGTATTGAAACATCTTCTTAAAACTCTTGCTTGAGACTAGATTTATTTAATTCAATAAGTTCTTAGAAATGAAGGTGTCATCAAAGAAGGAAATTGGATACAAGGAGTAAGAGTAATTGTAATAATAATGAAAAGAAACATGAGTTTTAAAACGTCTTCACATAACTCTTATTTAAATATTATAATATGAATATTATAAATTTTATTGTGTACATTTAATCTATAACTTATTATTAATGAATATTATTAATAAAATATTTATTTAATTAACTTTATTTAATAATAATATCTTATTTAAGACATAAAATTGACCTAATTTTAAAACACTAACGACCTTTTTTATATATAAAAGATCATAGAATACATAGATGAAGTTGATAATATTATAAGTTACAAAACTAACATATTTTTCCATAGATATTATTCAAAAGTAGTAGACCATTTTATAAGGATGCATCCATATCTTATTTGTCACTGCCTTCAATTTTTTTTGATCTTGCATGCACCCTTATGGTTAATTATTCAACATGATGTTATGGTTATCTATTCAGACCCTAATGGGTTCATAAAGTTTACATTAAATTCACATGGATCTCGAGGGAAAATAATGATGGGCCAAAATGGCGGGTAAATTAAAGAGCTGATTTGAAGGTGTAATTAATTTTTTTCTTTTCATATATTTTATATGTGCAACCAAGAAAGTACTCACATTATTTTTTGAATGGAGGCATTAAAATTCATTCAAAGTATGTTAGTATTCACATACAATGTGTTAATTTGCAATTAATATTAAAATTGGGGAGGAAAAACATTTCAAATTTGGTAGTTTTTTTTTACTAGTATATATACTGTGTTAAGTTATACATGATAATATAAGATTATATATTTGACATTTTTTTTCAATTTTTAAAAAAAAAAATTTTTAATCATTAAATTTTAATTTATTAAATAAAAAATATTTTTTACATTACAATCTTGATAATAATTCAATTTATATTTATAAAATAAAGTTTTATAAATAATTGAAAACCCTCACATCTAAATTAAATTTAAAATTAATTTTATCACTGTTTAAAAAAAAAAAACTTTAACATTAAGCATTAAAATTAAAGTCCATTAAAAACAATTAACATAAGCTCTTTTCATTTTAAATATATATTTTTCATTCACTGAACTTAAAAATTAATGTGAAAACCTTAAATTATATTTGCCTCTAATTCTTTTCACAAAACATACTTATAAGAAGAAAAAGATAATGAAAAAATGATGAAAATAGAAAAGAGTAAATTATAACTTCATGGTTGTTCCTCTAATATTTGTACACAAAAATTATGAAATTGAGAGTGAAGTAAATGTAGTTAAAAGGAAACTTAAGAGTTAGAACTTGGACATACATTATACAAAAAGCTTTATTTTCAACATGTAAGTGAAAATATAACGTCTAACCACACAAATTTTGTTTAGAGTTGCTTGTTTGAATAGAAATATTTCATGAATTATAGTATGACATATTTTTTCTTTGATTTTTTTTTCAAAACCACAATTATCGTCATATTCTGTTGGTGTAAATTATTGATTATACCTTACGTTTACTTAGTGAGTAAGTAATTTTTCTAAGATTTTTTTAACTTAGAAAATAATCCTATTTGGCCTTGATAACTTGTATTAAAGTTCAAGTTGTATATTCACATGACAATTTGAATGGAAGTCCAAATTGCACACCAAATTGGACTTTAGGCAACTACTTGTATTTATGAGGTATTTCTTGCTCTATAAAAGTAAGGTTCTCCCTCACTCTCACATTGCCTTGGTGGGATGGGAGAATAGATTGTGGGAGTTCATTGTATTGTTTAGCACTTTGAATCTCTATGTCACTATCTTTACTTTTCATGACATGAGTTATGTCTAAGATTAATGTGCTTGACCTTGACTAGTTCCAAATTCTAATATGGTATCAAAGTGGAAGTTATAGGTTAGCTTCTTTGTTTTAGGATTTTTTTAGTGAAACTTCACTTTAGGTACATTTTGGGGAGATTTTATGTTTATGTTATTTTTTTAATAATTTGGAGTAGATTAGACCTCATTTATGTGTTTATAGCAATTGAGAAAGGTGGTTTATCCTTTTTTCCCCTAAAATCAGACACCTGTAGGTCCAAATCAAAACAAAAAACATGTGAGTTGTTGATCAATGTATGAAGAATCTATACATTTTGGCCAAATCTGATTATACAAATGTGTTTGAAGTGACTGATTTAGGGGGGTATGCTATTGTTTTATAGAAACATGGTATGTTTTAATCATGATTGGTAGAAATCTCTTAATTAATTTTGATCATTCGTGAGTTAAAGACTTTGATTTTTTTTAAAGAGAGGGCTTTGTTTAAATTTTCAAGGTATTATTTATATTTTAATTTTTAAAAAAATTTAGGGGTGTTGGGCCCTAAATCCGTCTAAGTATAGGATCCATGCTAACACAACAGATACTTGGGCATGAGGTAATCACTTGTCATGATTGCTATTTTGTCATCTTGTGGTGCCAACTGGCAGGTGGCTAACTAACTCCCTTCTGACTCAATCATCATTGGGAAGCAGGCACATGGGATAGTCATGACTCATTAGAGGCAAGGATAGTAGAGCCAGTGGAATGATTACATCTAGTGCTAGCTTATTAACTAACATGCTCTATTCACCATGACACTAAGATGCCCTAAAACACTTTAAAGCCGAGCTGAGTTCAGTTAGCGAGGAGAGGAAGATTGGAGTAGCAAAGCCTTGAAGGATTGGTTTTAGATACTATGTTCGCCATTAGATTTTAGAGCTTAGTTCAAGATGCCTTTGATGCTCCCCATTATAATACCCAAGCTCGTCTGTAAGCCTCTAGGCCTTTAGCAGCTTAAGATGAGCATTTGATCAGTTCTTATTGACCTATATATATATTAGAGTTAAACTTTGTTTAATGATGACGGGCTTTATGCAATATTAATAGATTGAATGCTTAAATCTATATTATGTATGCTGAGCTCTTGTGAGCTTTTGACCTAGCTTGTCTATAACATTCCTATAGCTCATGAGGATACCATCACCATATATAGGAAATTCTCTAAGTATGGGTAAGATCCTGCATCTCACAATGATACCTACGTCTAAGTGTGAACCTAAGCCTAAGTTCCTCAACTAGGTACCCAAGTGACCCTTCAAGCGCCTAAATGACATTAAGCCAAAAGAACTAAAGACTTATGCCCATGAAGCTATAAACCTAATTCATATCCATTTGCTCTTGGTAGGCATTCGATTCCCCCCAGGATGGCTTGCATCCATGAATGCACCACCATAGTTGCACTAACCAAAGTCCCTAGAGGATAGAGTTTTGCCATGGCACAAATAGTCCAACATGGGCTCGATCCCTTCTCCGTTGTGCTTTGGGTGACTGCATAAGGCTTGTACCTTATGTGAAGTGATGCTAGCACAATTAAGTGTCAAATGTTGAGTGCTATAGGATTAGTCATGGCCTACACCACATTGTAACAAGTCTAAATCTAACTTGGATAGCTAGATAAGCACCTGACAAGGCTCATGATTGAAGACACCTACATTTATACAACATTTGGTTCTATTGTCAGGACCTATTAATTTTTTTTACTATAATGGTGTACCAGAACAATACTCCAACTCTCCCTCAAGAACATCGAGCGCTGGCTAGAATGAGTGGAAGATAGCTTTACGCCGAGGCATCCAACTTATAGAGGACAAAAACCAAGGAAGTGGGTCCAGAACCACTTGTATGATGCCCTATATGAGGTTTCTTTTGTGAACTATTAGAGTAGGTATAACGATGGTTGGCTACTTATGTGACACACATAAGTCAAAGCTATGGATAGTGCCTCAAGTGGATGAAAGAGTGCCTAGAAAATCTTGAGAATTTAGATGTCATTTGAACTAGATTCATAGACATAATGTGGCAAGGGGAATTAAATAACTACATACTTAAATTCACAGTATCGACATATTACTACCCTAAAAAAGTAGAATATCAGTTCTTGCACAAACCCATAGGCAAATTTATGAAATAATTTAGCACCAACCTCAAGAAGTTAATGGTGGATTATGGCTTTGAAACCATGAGGATGGAAGGCTAAAGTCCTTTCATAAATGAGAAATGTAATAGGGAAGAAGGAGACGAGTAGGTGAGGTAAAATGGAGGGGGATGAGTAGTTTGACACTTGAGAGCTCAGGAGGATATGATTATAACAAGAGGAGGTGAGGGTTGATGGAAGATATAGAACTTAGAAGTGATGATAGGACCTATAGCTAGTGAGAAGGGCATGGGGAAGGATCTCTTGAATGACAATAGTGTATAGATGAAGGAACCCTTGAAGCCATATAATAAGCCCCTTGACAAGTGAATACTTGGGTCCCTACAGAAATTGACCATTGGGGATGCATCAAATGTACTTACCCCCTTTGGACATGTGATGTGACCTCATACACTAGATCCCCTACAGGAAGATAGAAGATTGATAACTGAACCTATTGTCAACTTAGACTTTGACCATTTTGCAGACTTGGAATATAATTATGTGATTGAACAAGTTGTTCCTTATGAGGAGATAAGTGAGGATACCTCTAAACCTTAAGGTGCTAGCCTGAATAGATAGAATGTGAGTACAAGCACCCTAGTCTAGCCATGTCAGTTACGTGGCCTGGGCAACATCCTAGAGGAAGTGGCCCTACACCACTAGTTGATAGTACAAGACCATCATCTTCTGTGGTGTCAATAGTAATAATAGGACTAATACTTGGTCTAGTGGCTAGAGGCATTGGAGGACCACCATTAGGATAAGTACTAAGGGGACAAGTACCTAAGACACTGGTTTCTCTCCCACCCCAAATTTATTACAAGATGACCATGCACCTACCCAAGTATTGAGCACAGAGAATGCCATAGAGCATGTGCTTAAGTGTGAATTACAATAGTGTGATCGAGGAATAAACTAGTCTGAGTGCAAGGCAACCTAGTTCATGATGACCTTACTTGATTATGCCCATATTTGGTATAGGATGTTTGATCCTAACTAGGCTACAGTTGATTATGACACCCTGAAGGAAGCCTTCTTGAAAGAGTTTGATATACCTGAGTTTGAGCAACAGAGCATCACCACACTTAAGGAGACCAACCAGGGATTATCAGAGAGTGTGTGCTTGTATAATGCTAGATTCAAGACTCTCCTTTCTAAGGTCCTTTATGATATTCACTCCTCGAATCATGTGCAATGGTTCACTGAAGGATCGCTAGTACCATTCAAAAGGGCATTATCCATGAAAATATTCATAGACCGTTAGGAAGCACTTGAATTCATGCTCAGAACCAAAGTGGTTAGGAGCACTGATATAAGAATTAACCCTTTCATGGAGGCACAAATTGTGTTTATGGCATCCTAACTACAAAATTTGATTGCTAGTTTATCAAAAAATGCTCGAAGTGGGTTACGGTGCACCGATTGTGAGACATAAGGCCATAATAGAAACAACTACCCTTGAAGGAATGTGCACACACTGCTTCTTAGCTGTGAAGTTTGTCATGAGGCACATGATGTTCATAACTACCCTTTATTACAACATGCCATTTAGGTTAGAATAAATTAATTCACCTATGTTTGTAAATGTGGTTTGTTATCCTATAAGATAAACCACGTAGAATATAAGTTAGTTGTTATTAGGCCTTTTGAATAAATTAGTAGATTATAGTTTTCATTAGAAAATTTGCTTGTCCTATTTTATATGACTATTATGAGCATAATCAGGGTTATAAAAATACATCCATATATTTGTTTTTTAGTGAAGCTTAATGAAATATATTGATATTTTGCTCAAAATGTTCATAACTACCCTTTATTACAACATGCCAGTCAGGTCACCACAACTACGTATTGTCAGTTATGTGATATCTATACCTATACCGCAACTGATTTTTTCATAATAAAAAAGGTTTGTGAGAACATGGGGAGAGATGCACAACAAACAAAAGTAGTATTAGGAGGGAAAGGATACCAAGGAAATGAGGGTTATGGCCAATAGAATATAGGCTATGGGATGCAAAGAGGTAATAGAGGGTGAAGTGGTGGATGTGGTGGAGGCAGGTTCCCACCATGATTATGTTACAAGTGCAGATCGATTGATCGCTATCAATGCGACTATCCTATGCATCCAACATGTGGGCATTGTCGAGGAACACACAAGGTCAAGGAATGACCCAACTTGTACAAAAAAATGACCTAAAGTAGGTCCACCATCAACAAGGGTGCATAGATGATCATGTATGATTCTAAAGAGGCAAAATGGACTCCAAAGTCATAGCTAGTCTATAATGAGTCAATCAAAGTGTAGGTAACTACTCAAAGTAGACTCACCACTCAACCACCAATTGTGCCAATACAAGAGTTACACTTGAAATATGGGGAACCGAGTTGCACTAAGTGCATTACACATTTGGAACCCAAAACCATGTATTATTCAGACCCTACATGCTAAAAGGATGTATAAAATAAAGCTATGAGTATGATCTAGAACCTACAAGGAGAGCTACAATTGGTGTAAGACATAGAGGCACAGACTACTACCTCTCACAAAAAGCATGATGGCCAGAAGGCTAAATTAAAAGAGCTAACAAAGATCTTGCACCTCCTACAAATAGAAAGGATACTGGCCCTATTAAAAAACTTGCTTTTAAAACATGCAGGGCAACAATCAGTTGAAGTTATTGCACTATTCATAGAAAAGGTGTGAGAGGTCACACATACATAGAATATAGAGTATGACCAAGAACTCTTGGTAAATGCCACCATCAATGGATGGCCCATGTATGAGGTCCTTATCAACACATGTATCGAGGTCAATTTCCTGACCAAGAATTCATGGGAAAGATGGGTAGGCTAGCCTTGAGGCCTTCTCCTCATGTACTCTTCATGGTCAACAAGACCTGATCATAACTGATCAAAAATTTAAAGGGTGCCATTGTAGATATTATGGGCACTACATTCTATGTTGACTTCAAGGTAATCATGTTTCTAAAACAATATAACTATCTAACACTTCTAAGAAGGCCATGGTTCTATGAAAAAAATGCTAATATATGCTTCAATAAGTGATATACGACCTTATAAAATGACAAGGAAAGGGTAGTGATTCCCCTCTCAAGTGACCAAGGACCCCCCTATGTGGAGTTTATTGATATGAAAGATGAGATCAACCATATATATAACATCATGACACAAGGTGCCAAGAATCTCAACCATTCTGATCAAGGATTACTCTCTTAAGAGGATCGGTAGTTAGCCTTAGACACCACTGATATCACTTGTGACCAATGGGTTGAAGAGGCTTATGAGGTTACTGGTCATTGATGCCACCTGGTACATACAAAGGTGCCAAAGCTTGTGAGGAATAGCTAGGTCTAGATTGATCACACTCCAAAACAATTGGTCGTATATAATGGGAAGAAAGGAAAGAAGGTACTCCTTTTGAGCAAAGGTAAGCTTGTAGTGCTCCCAAAATTATAAGGGAGTAACCCAATGGAACAATATGTCCATGATATTAAATCATGCATCCCAAAAGAAATAAATAGAATGGGTGTACTAGTGTATACCTTGAGAAGTGCCACCATGTTTTGATGGGAAGTGCAAAAATATAACTTGCCAACCTGGCCAAAGATGAAAGTAGCCATTTTCACTAGATTCAAGAGGAGTAATGAGGACTTGGATATATCAACATACTCTGGCAACTTTGATCCCATGGTGCATGTGCACCTATGTGAAGAGACATGGAATGAATGCAGTGTGACTTCTCTAAATAACTTATGGGTGCATGCCTTTTGTAAAACTCTGAAGACATGGGCATGAACATGGTATGTGGTCAATGAGATGTGTTGAGAAAAAACCAATTGGGATGCCTTTAAGGAGAAGTTTGTGCACTCCTTCTCCTTTTCCTCATATAACTTGGAATTGATTGAGCTACTACAAGTAATTTGGAGGGTAGTGTTCTACGACACCACCATCTTCGATGAGCACCTCAAAGACATGTTTGGGGAAAAAAGGCTAGTGCTCCTAACTTTATTTAAGGAATAAATTTTCAACATTGACTTGAGCAAAGAAGATGATGAAACTTGGAAGGAGTGCTACTAGAAAATGTTTATTGACAAAAAAAATCTTGTACACTAAGTAGATGATATCGCTCCCAATGAAGAAGACCCCAGTCATCTTCACATAGAGACCACTAAGGAAAATTAGTAAGTCAAGGAATCCAATAGGAAAAGAATGAACCATACTATTCACCACTAAAGACCATCAAAGTGGACATCAACGTAGAAGGAGAGCCAAAGATGGCTACTCTAGGCGCCTATTAGTTTGATTTAAAACTAGTGTGCATCATTGATATCCTTAAGGAATTCCAAGACTTGTTCCCCAGGACTTATCAAGATATGAAGTGAACCCATCCATCCCTTGGGAAGATGAGAATAAAGCTACTCGATGGTGCAAGATTGGTTAATAAGTGACCCTATAAAATGAATCCCAACCTCCACACCAAGGTTAAAACAAAGATCAACGTAATGCTAGTTATAGGGGTCATTTACCCTATGCAGGAGTTTGAGTGGGTAGACCGATGGTGATAGGCATCAATAAGGATGGGTGCATTCACATTTACATCAATTATAGAATGCTAAACATTGCCTATATCAATGACCCCTTATTGACTCCATTCACTGATGAAGTCCTAGAAGGTGTCATAGGCTGTGAGATATATACCTTCATTGATGGGTTCTATGGATACCACCAAGTCCAAATTGAGGAGGAAGATAAGACCAAAATAACCTTTGCAATTGAATAGGGCTGTTTTGCTTATAATGTGATGCCCTTTGGACTCAATAATATGCCAACCATATTCTTGAGAGTGGTGATCACCGTATTTAAAGACTTCATCCACAAGTTCCTCTAGGTTTACCTAAATAACTAGATGGTGTATGGCCTCATGAAGGACCATTATGATAACTTGCACCTAATGTTTGAGTGGTACAAGAAACTTCAAATATCCTTGAACTTGAATAAGTGCATCTTTGTAACACTTTTTGGAACCTTGCTTAGGCACATCATCTATAAAGATGGTCTGCTTGTCGATCTCATGAAGATTATGAAAAATTTAGCTCCAAATTCCTTCCACATAGAAAGATGTTCATACCTTTCTTGGCCACTGTGGGTATTACATAAAGTTTATAAGGAGATATATGAAGATTAAAATACCACTAGAGGAGCTCTTACACAAGGATGGCCCATTCTATTGAGGTAAAGTGTAAGAGGATGCCTTTAAGAATTTGAAGCTTAGATTAGCTAGCATGCCTAGCTTATAATTTCTTGATTGGACAACCCCATTCAACATCCATGTTGATTCATCTAGATCTCTGATTGGCAGAATCCTTGCATAGCCTAATGAAGGCAAAATAGATCACCCCATCTCCTTCACTAGCTAAAAATTAACAAAGGTAGAGTAGAACTATAGCACAACCAAGCATGAGGTGCTTGCCATGGTTTATGCCCTACCAAATTTTAGATAATATTTATTAGTGACACCATTCATCTTATTCATATACCATAAGGCACTTAATTACCTTAAGAATAAACCCATTCTCCATGGGTGAATTTGCGAATTGATCATTTTGTTTCAAGAATTCCAGTTCTCTGTTATTTTCAATCCTAAAAAATAGAACTTAGGCCTAGATCATTTATCCCATATAGAATTTGATGATGCAACAATGCCTATTGAAGATGATATGCTATATGAATAACTTTATAAAATATAGTGTGCACCTAAAGACTTGGTAGAGATAGTCACTTTTTTAACATCTAGATCTATGCCCCAAGTAATGATAATAAAAAAAAAGAAATAACTCATAGTTCATATCACGCCTTTTCAGCTCATTAGCAAGTAACTATACAAACTAAGCTGAGATGAAGTTCTATGTTGATGTATCTTGGAGCATGAAAGGGATTCCATCCTACATGACGTGCATGAGGGGATAAAATGAGGACATTACATAGGAGATGCAATGATGCACAAGGTGTTGTAGTTAGGATTATGGTGGCCAAGTGTATTTCAAGATGTGAAAGATTTCACCAAGGCATGCAACATATGCCAATGCATAGGGAAGCCCAACCACCAAGATGAGATGCCTCTCATCCCCATTATTTCTAAATCACCATTCAATAAATGGGCCATTGACTTTATTGGACCAATTACTCTCGTAACTGGTACATAGGCATGAGGTACATTTTAATAGCCATTGACTATTTCACCAAGTGGGTTGAGGCTGTGCTAAGCAAAAAAAACATAGCCACCACAACTACAAGATTCATATGGAAGAACATTATAAGTCATTATGGGTGCCCACTCAGCTTAATTGGTGATAGGGCACACACTTCATTAATAAAATTGTGTAGATCCTTCTATAAGAATACACAGTGGCACACCTTAAGACAACACCTTACCATCCTCAAGTGAATAGCACAGTCGAGGCATTCAAAAAGATCCTAAGGATGTAACTCACAAAGATATGTAATGTTGGTAAAAAATATTAGGATGATCAAGTGTTGATAGTGTTATGGGCATATCACACAACCTACAAGTGCCTGAATAAGGTTACACCATTTCAAATGGTGTTTAGCACTGAGGTAATTTTATAGATAAAGTTTTTGGTACCATCATTGCACATCACATGCATTGCTTGATTAGATGACCAAAAATCATTGAATTCAAGGCTAGAGGACTTAGAGCATTTAGATGAGGTATACACCCAAGCAAGGTGGAGCCAACAGATAAGGAAGATGCACTAGAAGCTCTGACATGATAAGCATATAAAGCAAAAGGTGATAAAAAAAGGGGCATTTGTTTTGCTCTATGATTCCAAGTATATCAAACACCTAGGCAAGCTACAAATAAGGTGGATGGGCCCATATGTCATCCACAACATCTTAGAAATTGGCACATACAAATTATGCACATTGTCAGGGGAAATGCTCCCTAGGATTTTCAATGATAACTAATTGAAGATGTATAAATAATAGGGTAGTGTTTATGCCATCACACACTAACTTCCTAGTCATGAGTGACCAATATAATTTTTGGTGCAAGTAAAATAAGTTATTTTTATGTGTGTTGTTTGTAATTTTGATGTGGTGAGTGAATAAGCAGTGCTTTGAGTCCATCGATAAAATGTCTCTGGCACTTTCAAACATAATTATAGCTAGGTGAGTTGATCATGACTACCTTCTAAGAATATTAGGCTAGACACCTTAGTTATGGGTGCATGAAGTTTACCAGAGTTAGACACAAAGTGTACCAGATCTTCATGTGCAAGATTCAAAAAGTGAGGCATTATTAGGCTCATAAAAGGGCTAGTTTGGTGCTTCCAAGAATTATAATAGTTGTGTGAGTCAAGAAAGGCTACTTCTTAAGCACCTATGGCTAGAAATCTAAGTTTATGGGCACATAGAACTCACTAGAATTAGAGAATATGTGAACCAAGAGAGTCACATAAGATACAAGTGCACAAAAATAAAAGGAAATAGGACTGAGGAGGCTGAATCATGTACATGTGAGGTGTTATGCCTAGGTTACCATATCTAAGGTGAATATCACACCAAGTAAACAAAGTACAGGAGTGATCATTAGGATAAGCTAGCATCTACCCAAAATGATGTAGGAAGTGACGATTTGAACTACATGTCACTTCACCAAAAAGTCACTATAAGAAGTTAATAAGGTGGTGGAGAGGCACAAAGATATGCATTGAATGCAAAAATAACAACAAATTTTCATGGATTTCATGAGTCATAGTGAATACTAAGGAGTATAGGCATTTTTACACCATTAATCAATCATAATTAAGGTGGTAAATAAGAATATAGGTATAAAATAATGAAAAACTATGTTTGGTTACAAACCTTGTGATAATTAGAATTTAGAATAGAAAACTAGAGCAAAACCAGTGAACCAGAGAGCTGAAGCAAGGAGACCCTGTTACAGTGAGACCCTGATCACCCATAGATGCCAAAAGTGAATGATTGTGTAAAGAAGCAAACTACATTCCCTGTGAGATTGGCATAGGAAAGTAAGGGGCATGAATTGGGTGAGAACCAAGAAGCAAAAAAGTAAAGTGATGTTGAGGCCACCATTTATGGCACATGAAGCTTGAGAGTGGAACATATAGTCATAGACCCCTTGATTGTGAGAAACACTGATAAAGATTGAAGGCTTTGACAAGATAAATAGACCATAGTTTAACACCAATAGGTTTAGAATGAGGAAAAAATGGATGAGTTCAGGGCTACAATAGGCACAAAAAGAATCCTAGAAGGCATGATTAGCAACATGAAAAAAATAACACTGCTAGTAGAAAGAGTAAGCATCACTGAAGTCGATATAGAGGCATTTGAGAAGATGCCATACTGGAACATGCAGTTTCCTGAAGAGGTCTTGATGGGAGAAAACTAGGCATCATTCATGAAAAACTATCACCTAAAAGAATATAACCACCATACATCAATAAATATGCAAGACCTAGCACAAGACTAGGTGATAAACATAGGGGCAAAGACTGTATAAGGTGGTGCACTATTCAATTTATCAATTTGGGACAAATTAGCGACCACCATCATGACTCAACTCTATGAGTTGCCAAGTTTTGGGAAGCCAGAGGAACTCATTCAATTCCTCTTTTCACACATCTATAGGGTTCGGTTCTACTTTGTAGGGAGGTGCATGAGGCTATCTACAAGCCTTATCATCTGAATCATCAGGATCCCAAGCTTTAGTACATACATCTGTCAGATGATGGTAGATGATGCTAAAGTTTAAAAGGTTGAGAAACTCCTAGGTTACTACAAAGGAGGTTTTACATTCTTGATCAAGGAAATTAACAATCCCAAGATGAGGGAAACTACACACTTGATGAGTTTGAAACTATGTCATGACCTACCTGATGAGGGTAAATGTAACAAAGACCTACATGTGCATCACCTACCACATGGTGTAGGGGTGAAATTTAACATCTCCAAGTTCATCGTAGAAGATATAATAAAGAACATGATCAAATTTCATACAACATGAGAGACATTTCGATGGGGGTCCATGTTGATATTGATTATGATGGAGGAGATCAACGTGCCTAATGGTGATGAGGACAACCTATTGATCTTCCAAGTGCATAATGACTATTTGATTCTAAAATACCTAAATTATACTTTTCCCCCTTCCTTCACCCTGAAGTACAAAGCCCAAGGAATGGGATGGTGCATGCGACATATTAAAGCATTCAAAGAATAATGACACATCCCTAAGAAACTTCCCTAAAGTATATTTAAAATGACAAATTTTGTCACTATGAAACACTTTTGCATCATTTAATAAGTGCTCACAGATGGTAATCACTCTGGTTGGCTAAAACTACCTTATGCATTTTCAGCCAAGTAATTTAAAGAGGTGTTGAGAAGAATCCCGAATGCACAATAAGTGGATATCTTGGTGAAGACCATTGATGCATAAATATGTAGGATAAGGCACTAATACATGCACTTAGGTGGTAAAGCAATCAAAGACAAGGAGGATTGCTGAAATGCTACCGACATCAATCCCTTTAAAAGAGAGGTCATCCTTGGGAACATCCATAGGCTCTTCTATGAGATGAAGCTAAGGCAGAAGGGCACATGTGCAAATAAGGATGATGACTTCCCCCTTAAAGTTGGTGAATAAGGAGAGTTGGCACCAGTGGCACCATGAAAATACCTTTAGAAAAAGTGGGGAGAAACCCTATAGGAAATAGAAGAGTGCCTCAGATCAAAAATCACCTCTGGAGATGAAGCTACACCCTTTATGCCAAAGAAGAAGCATATGGTCTTTATGCCAGGGATTTCATCACCCAAGCCAAGGGAGAAGAAAAATAAGTCCAAGGGGTCAATGGTGATTCCCATGATAACCTTGGTAGAGATGGAGGCACAAGAGGCACAAGAGGAAGCAGAGGCAGGGAAGTCACAAGAAGAGGAAGAAGAGGAAGAAGAAGATGGAGGGATGAATCTATACATCATCTAAGAAGAATAAATAAAGGAAGAGCCCAACACTACAAAAACTCATGAGGCTCTCCAAGGTGGCACTACTGCCACACTTAGGGAAGTAGAAAAACCATCAAGCACCCCAACCACAGAACCCACGATGTAACCTTCATGAATTAAGGAAAAGAGGTACCGATGGATGGAAATGGGCCTCAATAAGGACCATATAGAGGTAGTGATGGAGTTATATAAAAAAATGGAGGCCATGAAGGCCAAGGGCATGACCTAGGTGGTATTGACAAAGCTAAGGTCAAGGAGATAAGGGTCAAGCAAGAAAATATAAATGTGATAGTGAAGAAGAGGAAGGCGAAGATAAAGAAGTCATAAAAGGGAAAGGCTAGGAGAGAAATGGAAGAAAAAGGGTTATCAAAAACATAAAAACCATAAAAGAGAAAGCAACATAGGCACCTAGAACCCCCACCATCATAGGAGAGTAAGCCACACCACAGGTGTGCCCAAGTAGTGAAGGGGTACCTAAAAATAAGGAAGGTGATACTGTGCCTTAAAGAAGAAAACACAGAGCCTAGTGGAAACCCAATAGACTCAAGAGGGAGAAGCTGGAATCAATGAAAATAATAAATAGATGAAAGGGAAAAGTCTGAAGAAGAACCCCTACGGGAGAAAGAGGACACATCAGAGGAAAGCATTGAAGAAAGTTCTAGTTGTGATAAAAAAAGTCAAAGCAGATGGAGTTGGCCATTTGAGGAGTGGAAGTTGAGCTAAGCCTATTAAAGAAGGTGCAAAAGGGGTTCATAGATGAAGATTATTATATGATGGAGTACGTGCCATCCAAAATTGCCATGACATTGACACAAAAACAACTATCCTTTGCCTTTGATAGTTATATGGATGAGGCTCATTTTAGGGTACCACAAAAGGTAGTCTTCAACACAAACCAACTAGAGGAAGGGCATGAATCATGTATTGTCAACCCCCATGCAATGAATACATTAAGGTAAACTAACACCCTCATTCGAATGGCCTTCAAGGTAGCATGAAAGAACATCATTAATAATGCTATAGCCTCAAGCTAGTAGAAAATCATGTTAGAGGAAGAGGAAGAGATCAAGGCCATAAAGTTCAAGTTGCAACAACTGGTCGAGTGCATGGAGGAAGTCAAGCCATCCCTCTTGGATGTCATCGACACTTTAAAATTTTTAGAGGTCAATAAGGTGTGTGTGATAATGAAGCAGATGCTCCTAAGATTGAAGGTGAAATTAGTGCCAAAAGAAGAGGAGGACACTTGCACCGTCATAAATCAAGAGATTGATGCAAAACACAAAGAGGTGGAAGACCTCTTTTCAAAGCTTGAAGAGGGTGCAGAGGTGGATGACACAATATTTTATAAATTCTCCACCCAAGTGTCAGTCATCGATGCATGCCTCAAAAAGGCAAAATGGGAAAAAAGATGCACTGATGGCACATGCATACACTATGGGCAGGGTTGAGTGCACACAAATCATGTCATATGTTAACACTTTGAGCACCCACATAAAGATCTAGGAATAAGACCTAGGAGAACTCTTTTGCACCTTACAAATAAAGGCCTGCAGTCAAGGAATGATCCTAGATGGTGGAATAACAAAGGCAAAGGAAAGGTGATAGGCCTTTAGGAAAGAGTTGGAGAAAATTAATGTGCTCACCCTCAATGCCACCTCCACATAAATAGATAGTGCCGTAGAAGAAATAAAGCTCACAATCTAAGGCTTTGAGGACTTTAAGACATAACTAAAGGAGCACATGTTTGAGTTTTTTTCACCTAAAGTGATGAAAGATTAGTTTAAGGGTAGACTAATAATTTTGTATGGGGTAATGTTGGGCCCCAAATCCATCTAAGTATAGGATTTGCACCAATATAATAGTCATGTGGGTGTGAGGTAATCACTTATCATGATTTCTATTTTTTTATCTTGTGGTGCCAGCTAGCAGGTGACTAACTAACTCCCTTCTAGCTCAATCATCATTGGGAAGTGGGCACATGGGATAGTCATAGATCATTAGAGATAGGATAGTGGAGCTAGTTAAATGATTACATCTAGTGCTAGTTTAGCAACCAATGTGCTCCATTCATCATGACACTAAGATGCCTTGAAACACTTTAAAGTTGAGTTGAGTGTAGTTAGTGAGGAGAGTAAGATTGGAGTAGAGAGGCCCTAGAGGATTAGTTCTAGATACTATGATCACCATTAGAGTTTAGAGCTTAGTTAAGGATGCCTTTGATGCTCCCCATTATAATGCCCAAGCTCACCTATGAGCTTTTGGGCCTTTAATAGCTTAAGATGAGGATTTTCTCAGTTCCTATTGACCTATATATATTGTAGTTAAACTTTGTTTAATGATGAAGGGATTTGCATAATGTTAATAGATTGAATGCTTAAATCTATATTATGTATGTTGAGCTCTTATGAGCTTTTGACCTAGCTCATCTATCACATTCTTGTAGCTCATGAGGACACCAATACCCTATAGAAAAAATGCTCTACGTATGGGTAAGACCCTGTACCTCACAATGCCAATTTATAAGCATGAACCTAAGCCTAAGTCCCTCAACTAGGTACCCTAGTGAGCCTTCAAGTCCTTGAATGACATTAAGCCAAAGGTAACCAAAGGATTTCACCTATGAAGCTATAAACCTACTTCATATCTATCTACACCTAGCATACAGACAGTTCCCCCCTACGATGGCTTGCATCCATCAATGCACCATCACTATTGCACTAACCAAAGTCCCTAAAGGATAGAGTTTCACCATGGAAAAACTATCCCAACATGGGCCTCGATGCTTTTTCCACTATGCTTTGGGTGAGTGCACAAGGCTTGCATTTTATGTGAAGTGATGCCAACATAATTGAGTGTCAAATGTTGAGCACTATAGGATTAGTCATGGACTGCACCACATTGTAATAAGTCTAAATCTGCCTTGGATAGCTAGATAAGTGCTTGACAAGGATCATGATTGAAGACACCTATTTTTATACAAAATTTTGGTTCTATGGTCAAGACCTATTAGATTTTGTTGTTGTAATGGTGCACCAGAACAATGCTCTAACTCTCCCTCAAGAACATTGAGCTCTAGTTGGAATGAGTGGAAGATAGCTTTGCATTGAGGCATATAACTTGTAGAGGACAAAAACCAAGGAAGTGGGTCTATAACCACTTGTATGATGCCTTGTATGAGGTTTTATTTTGCAAACTACCAAAGCAGGTATACCAATGGTTGGCTACATATGTGACACACATAAGTCAAAGCTATGGATAGTGCCTCGAGTGAATGAAAGAGTACCGAGAAAGGCTGGAGAATTTTTACTCTATTTGGACTAGAGTATTAGACAAGTGGTGGCAAGGGTCATTAAATAGATACATGCTTGAATTCACAGTATCGACATACTCCTACCCTAAAAAAGTAGAATATCAGTTCTTACATAAACCTAGAGGCACATTTATGAAAGAATTTAGCACCAAACTCAAGAATTTGATGGTGGATTATGGCTTTGAAATTGTGAGGATGGAAGGCCAAAGTCCTCTCATATATGAGCAATGCAATAGGGAAGAAGGAGACATGTAGGTGAGGTGTAATGGAATGAGATGAGTAGTTTGACACCTGAGAGCTCAGGAGATAGGCTTATAACAAGAGGAGGTGAGGGCTGATGGAATGTATAGAGCTTGAAAGTGTCAATATGACCTATAACAAGTGGCAAGGGCATGGGGAAGGGTCTCTTGAATGACAACAATGCCTAGAAGAAGGAACCCTTGAAGCCATAGAACAAGCCCCATAGTTGATAGGTGAATGCTTAGGGTCCCTATAAAAATTGACCATTGGAGATGTGTATGATGCACCTACCCCCTTTGTACCAGTGATGCAAGCTCATGCACTAGATTCCCTATAGGAAAAAAGAAGATTAATAACTGAACTCATTGTCAACTTAAACTTTGACCATTTTACAAATTTAGACCAATTTTTTTGATTGAACAAGTTATTCCTTATGAGGAGATAAGTGAGGATACCTCTAGACCTTGAGGTGATATCTTGACCAAATAGAATGTGAGTACAACCACCATAGTCTAGCCAATGTCAATTTCATATATTAGGCAATATCCCAGGGTAAGTGGCCCCATATTACTAGTCAGTAGTATAACACCATCATCTTCTATGGAATTAGTGGTAATGATAGGACTAGTGCCAGGCCTAATGGCTAGAGGCTTTGGAGGACCACTGCTAAAACAAGTACAGGGGGAAAGCACCTCAGACATTAGCTACTCCCTTACCATATATTTATTATGAGTTGGCCATGCACCTGCCTGAGTATCAAGGCATGGAGAATGCTGTAAATCATGTGTTCAAATGTGAATCATAATGACTTGCTCAAGGAATAAACTAGTCTAAGTGCAAGGTAACCAAATTCATGATTACCTTTCTTAATTATGCCCATACTTGTTATAAGAAGTTTGATCATAACTAAGGTATGGTTAATTACAACACCCTGAAGGATGACTTCTTGAAAGAGTTTGATATACCTAAGTTTGAGTAGTAGAGCATTTCCATGCTCAAGGAGATCATCTAGGGATTATTAGAGAGCATGCGCTTGTATGATGCTAGATTCAAGACTCTCATTTATAAGCTCCCTTACAATATTCACCCCACCCAACATGCATAATGGTTCATTGGAGGATTTTTAGTTCCATTCAAAAGGGTGCTATCCATGAAAACATTCACAGACCCTTGGGAAGCACTTGAAGTTACACTCAGAGCTGAGGTAGTCAGGAGCACTGATATAAGAATTGGCCCTTTTATGGAGGCACATATTACATCTATTGCCTCCAAACTATAAAATATGACCACTAGTTCATTACAAGATGCTCGAAGTAGGTTGTGGTGCATCGATTGTGAGACAAAAGGCCATAATAAAAATAACTACCCTTGAAGGAATGTGCACACACTACTTTTTAGCTATGACGTTTATTACGAGGTGTATGATGTTTGCAGCTACCCTTTGTTACAACATGCCAGTCAGGTTAGAATAAATTAATTCACCTATGTTTGTAAATGTGGTTTGTTATCCTATAAAACAAACCACATAGAATATAGGTTAGTTTTTAGACTAGGTTATGATTTTTGAATAAATTAGTAGATTACATTTTTCATTAGAATATTTGCTTGTCCTATTTTATAGGACTATTATGAGCATAATCAGGCTTATAAAAATATGTCCATGTATTTGTTTTTTAGTGAAGCTTAATGAAGTTTACTGATATTTTGATCATATATGGTATCAAAGTAGGTAATTATCAAATCCAATCTATGATAAATTCATTAACGTGCAAGTTAGACTGCACTTGAAGCAACAATGGAGAAATTAGGAGATTGGAGACTTTGATTTGCTCACCTTGACGTATGGTTTTTCATGCACAATAGGATGTACAATCTCCACAGGCACTTGAAATTAATATTAGGTATTTTTTGTTGTTTTTTACACCCTTTGCAATTTGGATGAGTCAATTTTGACCAGACCATATAACATTTTGGGCCATTAGAAGTATTTTGGTGTTATTTTCTCATATTTTATAGCAGTGACATACGGTTTTCTACCCATATTTGATTGTATAATTCAAGTTAGGGTCTAAAATTTCATTGAGTCATTCACAAATCCATTTAGAATGATTTGGATTCTAGTTGTACTAGAGTGCACTAGGTTGTACCATTATTTTGGGAGCTTGCAAGACATCAATTTTTAGTTTAGACCTACACTTTGTTTTTTCTCGATTTTGGGCCATACGGTCAGCATTGGATAACCTAAAATTTTCAACCACACATGTGAAGGTTGATGTATAGCCTTTTGGGATAGTAAAAGTTTTAGGAGGTGGTTTTAAATAACACTTGAAGGAGCAATATGGTTTTTCTTCCACATCTGGCCATACAGACATGAGAATGAAAATATGATTGCTAGAGTTGATCATTTACTTACTATTATTCCACATAAAGTTATGAAATATGGTTGTACATACTATTGTACCATATTTTGAGACTCTCTTAATTGGCTTGTGGCATGATATTTGCACGTGGAACATGCAAGGAGTTGTCTGATTCAATTTTTGGCCTATCAACATCACTTTCACATGGAGAGATGAATTATAAGGTGTGATTTTTTAATTTTTTAATCACTTTTTTATATTTATTTTGTAATTGAGTAATTTAAAAATCATAAACTCTCAATATCCCAAGTGGCTAAGTAGTTTTTTTGGTCAAACTAGGTACAAATTTCAAATCCCATAACTAGTGAAAGGTAAAATTACAAAGAAGGGAATATTTATTTTTTGCCTAATGGATTTATTTTCCATTTATTGTAAATTGTAAACTTAAATTTATTTTAAAATTTCAATATATCTGGAAAAAATAAAAGAGATAAGTCTCATTTGGTCAAAACGATGCCTCTGGCTTACGTTCACAGGTAATGCCATCACGCTTTGAACTACTACATCTATAACCTAACATAGCTTCCACAATGACATCTAGGCATCAACCATTTAAATAATTAGGAGTAATAAGGTCTAGAGATATTCATATCCTTCCCTCAATTTACCCATTCATTTCAATCGAAGGGCGTAAATCCTTACTAGTGGTATTTCCATGTATATAACAAGGTTACGTGTATGTATGAGTAAATCCATCTAAGAAAGTGCTAGTGATTGGATAAACCCTTTTCATTAATAAATAGGTACCTATTGTCACTTGGATTTTCACCCTTTGAGGAGATGGAAAATATCTCCTCATCCAAGTGGCAGAATGGAAACACCTCTAGGTTTGTGGGTAGCCTATGGAATGAGGTGAATCTCTAGATAGGGCTAGCTCCCTTGATGTACCACTTTGGATCATAACTACAACTAAACCTTGGGGGTGAAAAATGAGAGAGATAAATGAAAACAAACTATTCTAAGGGAGGTGATATACCAAATATATTAATGAATTCCAACCATATGCATGTTACACTTGAAATCAAGGGACAAATTAAATTCTCCAATCTTCATCTTCTTACATCAATGTTACATTGTGAGGTTATGGATGAATGTGAAAATATAAGAGGAATATAAAAGAGGACTATGAGGGAAATAATGATTAAACTAACTTAATCAATCCTTTCCATTTCCTAGAACACTTCACATGCCTTGTAAGAAAAAGCTTTCCAACTACAAATAGATGATATAATGAAATAACATGCTAAGGAATCCATAGTCTTCACTTAGAAAAAATCAAACATTATAAATGAACACACTAAGAATAGTCATGGAAGAGGTAAATATTAGTATTTTTATTGATCAGAAGGTATATAAATGAGTAGGGCTTCACCATACTCAGGTGGAGTATCCATTACAATGCCAAAAAGGCTAGTTCTTATAGAACTTGAGAGAGAGAGAAGAAGAGAGAAGTCCAAGGGTCACGAGGACACTTTTAAAGATAATATAGTTAGTTAATTTCACATGTGAAGAGGTTATGGGATGAAAAATTTAATTCTAAGAAGTACAAATGTCAATATAACGCATAAACTTTGTGAAAAGTGGCATAAAATTCCTCATTTTGGCTCAAAAAAGTACCTAAATGATTAGCCATATTTGAATGCCTTATAAATGATTAATAATAGGTAAAATTATTTGAAATAATGGTAAGGGTCTCAATCATGCCTCTCCATGCATTGGTTTCTTTCGTAGTCCTTTGGAAACATATAGGAGTGAGCCATCATCATCTGTTGTCAAGAAAACTTCTCTTCCATGTACCCTACACACTTGTCCTCCAAATTGGCATCAATGTCTCATTAAAATCCATGGGAGGAAGTTTATGAAAATTTTAAAGACCCTATATGTCCTTATAAGTATTAGAGGCACCTTAAAATCACTTTCCCTTAGAGTTTCATGCTTCTCACTAGCTTGTCCAATATGTTAGTTTTGACTAGCTGAGTTGAAGCACCTAGTTTGGAAACTTATAAGTTTATTAAAGGAATTAAATGACCATAGGGAGTTTAAAAATTCTTAATATTCGCTCCAAATTTTATTTCATCTTCATATTCTTCTTGTAGCTTGCACAATACAAAAAATGGTTAAAAATAGCCTATTTCTCACCCCATCTGAATAAGTCCATATAGAAAAAAAGCATTGGGAGTAGCTTGAGGGAGGCCTCTCCAAGTTAAAATTATCATCCTAGTCAAATATGCCAATTATATTATCTTTCTAACTCTATTTTCTCAAACTGATCTCTGTAAGGGTTTTGGAGGGTTTTTGAGTAGTTTAACCTCTTAAGGTTGTTTCATAAAAATCTGATGTTGGAGTTGCAGATAAATTACAAAAACTGGTTTTTAAAGACCTCTTTTAACTTCCCAAAAATAATATAGCTCCCATGTAGGTCCTCCAGGAAGATATGAGCATTTGAATATGACCTATCGAGCTTATTTTCTTGTTTCTTATAGGTTTGAGTTAATTCAAGGTCAAAAAATGGCTTTCTCAGGGTTTATCTTGCATGAAAATATATTTAAAACATCTTATATAGTCCCATAAACATGTTATAATGGTATTTAGTGATCATATAAATATAAACATAGAGTTGACCCGCCTTTTGGATGTTAGGCCTAGTCATGCCTAACAAGCCTGAATTATTCCTGAAGCCCAAAATGGATTCTTGATGTTTTTGTCTACCATAAAAAAGATAAAAAATATATAATACCATCCTATAGACATGATAAAACAAGGTGGAAGGCATATCTCATTCTATAAATAGAAATGGTTCTCTTTTTGGCTTCTAGGCCTTAGTGTGTTTGATAGACCTGTTTTCAAACCTTAGTGTTTTAAACCATCTTACTTGGTACCAACATTAAATAAGATGTTACTAATGTTGGAATAAGTTTTATTCATCTTCCCAAACCCTTTTTAAATTTTCAATCAACTTTTGGTTTACTCTTCCTCTCCATTCCTCAAAACTTGTAGGTTTATGCACCTAGGGAAGTGCCCTCTATCTAAGATAAAACAAAGGGCACTTACAATGATTTCTCAGGAAAGATGAATATTGAATGAGTTTATTAAAGTTTAAAACATGTTTTTTACCAAATATTTTCCCTTGGTTATATCATTTTATCTCTAAAATATTGAAAACCCCAAATAGACCATGCAAAAGGAGTATCATACTTGTAAGATTTTCACAAGGACTATATGTTACATTTGAAAGGGTATTTTTATATTTTATTTCATTATTAATGGATTCATTAGATAATTAAAATAATTATGAGGATTTCCTTAGTCTATCATCACTTCAAATACCCACACACTTCATCCCATACCCTACCAATCAAGACTGTATGAAACCTTGACTCTGACTATGTTTTGTTTGTTTATGGTACCTATAGGTGACTTTGAATGAATTAGGAATTGGTAATTAAATTTTAAGGTCTCATTACCATATTAAAATATCCCTTTTTATGTGTTTGGATTCATCTATCTCATTTCATGCACTGCTAATGCTTATACTGTGAAACTAGTTCACTATCAACCACCATTACAGCTGACTGTAAATGCTTATCAGGTTTTATATAGGTTTATTCACATTGCCAAAGGTTTGTGGAGGTGATAAGGGTCTTGATGGAATTTTTTTAGGTTCATTTAATCAGTATAACTTGATTGGTTCCTTGATACACACTTGGGACTCACCCAACTGGGATTTCTTTGTCTGTACCATGAAAACCCTACCCTTAAAACTTTACTTGTAGGTGAACATTTTGGGAATTAGGCCTTGAAAACATGAAATAATCTCAATAACACCTTTTAATACTATTAGGAAGTGATTAGAACTTGTTCATCCTGTGTTGAGCTAGGTCCATGTCAAGACCAAACGTTTTTGCTCCCTTCCCCTTTAGACTCTGCCTATAGGTGGATACAGGGGTTTTGGGGGCCACATAGGTTTGCTTCATCATATCTAAAGCTCATGAATATACTTATGATCACAAGGAAAGTGTTTCACAACCTTGATTCATCATTATAATCTCTCTTATCCCTTTACATGTAATTTGGTTCATGAATGGGCCCTCCACTGCCTTGATTGAGATTTTTTCCTTTTATACATTGCCTATAGGTTACTTTAGCTCATTGAGATCTGATCATGATTGTGAAAAGACTTACCTTGATGGAATTCATGCCATTTGTGTATCATTCAAGTCATTAAAACCTTATAGCCATGAAAAAGTGTTCATTGTTGCTTCTTTGTATCAAAAGGCCATTCATAAATTCACAAGCCTGTAGATGCTAATGGAGTATTTCTGTGTGTTTTAGGGTAACTTTAAGGCTCTAAAAAACCTCTTTCCACTTACTCTCTTACTCTCATGCTTGACATGCTTCTTGTATATAATAGAAGAAACATGGTTCACCTATTTAGCTACCTTAGAATACTTTAGAATTATGTTGTAACAGGTTTACAAAAGCTCCCTAGAGCTCTATTTTGTCATTTTAGGGAAAGTTTCCCTTAAACTCAGTCTCTTGCCCTTTGAGCATAGTTTACCTTCTATTTATCTATCAAAAATCCAAACTAGTCTACAATTTTCAAGTCATCTGCTAGGATTCAAAAGAAGGCTCTTTTCATGCTTCAATTTTCCATACAAGAGTTATCAAAATTCTATGGCCCACCTATAGGTAGGCATGGTCAAGTACATATAGTTAGTAGATATTAAGATGAACAATGTGCATTTCTTAAACTATTTCCTAAATGTGAACCAATACCATTCTCCCAAATGCACTCCTAATATATCAAAGGATATAAAACATGTGTCACTATCTCATTTTCAACATGAATTCCTCCATATGAGCACATGTAGGTGCACATTTCAATTGCATACTATGTGTTATGTATGGTATATGGCTGCAATAATTTTCTTCTCACACTCTTTATAGGATCTAACCTATTTATTCCTACTACCAAGCACATTTAAACATATATATACCTTAGAAAAACCTTTATGAACATACTAAACAAGTGTTGTACACGTGATTCAACATGGATGGAGATGAAAATGGGTAAGGAGCTAATTGAGGATGACCATGGGCCAAAAGTTTGATCAAATCATGGAATTATGATGCCAAAAATGGAAGAGAGGTGGTATATATGATATTGAAACATTATAAACATCATGTCCCCTTAATATTAAGCTCTTATAGAGAATCAACCTTCTACAAGTAGTGGAAATGGCTGCCATTACACCTAGGACATCAACTTGCAAATTGAACCAAAAATCTCATGAGATATTTACCAAACATGAAAATAATCATGGAAATCATGATAATAGGGAGTCAACATCATTTTACATCAAAATAAATAATTAGTTCATACAAAATTTCTCAAACCAAGGCAAACCCATAGGGTACACATATTAGCAGGCAGGTTTGAAAGGTCAACTTTATGAGGATGGTTCATGAAGCACAAACCACAATTTTTCAAAATACTTACATATAAATTAAGTCTTGGATTTTACAACCACCTCCCAAAATAACTTGCCTTGAAACATCGAGAGCTTTTCATACCTAACAAAAACCTAAAAGTCACTTCTACTTGCGAAGAAGGGTGAAAAGGGAGTAAAACGGGTTGAGCTCATAAATGACACTTCCAAAGAAAAAAAGCATGTAAATAAGCATGGGGAATATAAAGAGGAATTTTTTGACCATTTTTAATGTGACACACTTCCCAAGGAGTCCGTACAAGTGCCAAACTCTTCCTTTACATCAAGAAAACTACCTTTTCTTTTACATAACCTACCATATTTTTGTTATGGTACATGAAATCATGTTTTTTAAACCTTCATGCTTCCCAATCAATCTATACAACTCCTTAAATGCTCAATTTGACCCCTAAAATGACTCAAAATGACATGTTGGCTAATGAAACTGATGACTAAGGCTAATATAACATTGAATGACATCAAATTACATATAATACACTTTATGGCCAAATTTTATACCCCCTAAAACCTCTAAAAACCAAGTTTTTACCTATAAGTGCCCTAATTTGAATTTAAAGTCAAATTTAGTCAATTGTACCAAGTATCAGATTCTTTCCCATATGTTTATGCCTCTTTCTCATACAATTAGGTATACAAAAAGGTGAGCTTCTTCTCCATCTGTACCTATGGGTATAAAGGAAGGGAACATATACAAAAAGGTTCTGTATATCAATTTGATAGTATATAGAAAGAGAGACCTTGAAACCTAGACTGATAAAGGACTAATCCATCACCCTTATTCAGTTTGATCAAATTTACGTACATGGTCAGAAATGGATTGTGTTTTGTTCTACCAGACATACAACTTCTTCAAGGTGATAATTATGCAACTTGGAAAACCAAGGTTAAAACATAATTAGAATTTGAGGAAATATGAATAGTAGTTGATGGAATATGGACCCAACATGATACTAACATTGATCAATAATAAAAGCAAAGAAAATTAGAAGGCTAAGATCATAATCATGTTTGGAGTCTCAGATGAGGTAAAAACCCATATCTATAATGCCACTACAGTTAAAAATGCTTGGGATAAGCTTCAAACTATGTATGAAGAAAATCATCAAAATTATATTCTTTATTTCTAGAGCTAACTCCATTCACTCAAGTTGAAATTAGAAGAAAAAGTTGAGGCTTTTCTTCATAGAGTTTCAACCTTATGGGCTTTGGTTGAAGCATTGGGAGACCCAGTGAAAGATGAATCTTTGGTCCCCAATTTTTTATGAGTACTACCCTCTGCATATAAAATATATGTGACCATATTGAATGTCATGAGTTAGAAACCAACCTTTGTCTCAGTGGTTAACATATTACAATAAGAGGAAGCCCTATAGAGTGTAGAGGAACTTGATGAAGATCATGCACTTGTCTCCTCTCAAAAAGGAAAGAAGCCAATAAAGGCATCTAAATAGAACCTTAAGTATAAAAAATAGGAAAATCTATAAGGGAACAAATCCCATTCAAAAAAGGTTTATCTTATTTTTGGAAAGACATAGCATGACCTAAAACATTGCTGGTATAATACACTCACACATGGATCATCCAATAAGAAGTCCACTTCACTAAATTCACCTCAATCATTGAAGACAAAACCCCATTTCAAATATAAATGGAAGAAGAAACAACAACATGGGAATGTTGTCGAGGATGATCATTCTTCAAAAGATGCATTTTACTACATAGACACATGAGGAACCTTGTTCTTTAAATTCTATCTGGTATATTGATTCATGTACCATAAGGCACATGATTGGACATAAAGAATGGTTTTCCACCTTACACCAATCAGGATATTAGGGAAATGTATCTCTTGGTGATGATTCATCATACACTATTTAGGTTAGAGGTGATGTCTCTTTACAACTTGGTCACATGACTACCAAAATCACAAATTTCTTGTATGTCCTAAGACTCACTAAGAACTTATTGTCTGTAAATCAACTTCTTGATCACAATTTCAAAGTTGAGTTTGATCACAAAGATGATAAAAAGTTTTGCTTTATCAAGAACAAGTTAAGAGGCTCTAGAATTATTGCATGAGCTTCAAATATAGGCAAAATGTTTTAGCTTGATTTTGTAAATAATGATCATTAGTCACTTATTGTGAATAGTACTAACAAATCTCAACTATGTCACATAAGATATGGTCATTTGAGTTATGGGTATTTTATTGCATTAATTAAACATAACATGGTTAGAGGTCTTTCAACACTCAAACAATCTTTTGATATTTGTCCTAGTTACTTAGCTGGTAAGTAATGAAGAGCTCCATTTGGCAAAAATGAATATCGGTCTCTGCATTCACTTGATTTGGTACACACCGATATGTGTAGACCTATGACTAATAGCCATAAAGGATACAATTATTTTCAAATCTTTGTTGATGATCATTCCTACAAGAAGTGGGTTTCATTGTTGAAGTCTAAAGATATGCTTTCCAAGCCTTCAAAAAATTCAAAGCCTCTATTGAAAATGAAAATGGTCATAAAATCAAGGCCCTCCACTCTGATTATGGGAGGAATACACTAATAACAATTTCACTGCATACCTTGCAAAACATGGTATACATCATCAATACACTTCTCCTTACACACCATAACAAAATTGTGTTACAAAAAGGCGTAACCATGTCAATGTAGAGACGTTTCAAAGCATAGTTGAGGATGCACAACTGCCTCATTCATATTGGGCAGAAGCATGCCTGACAATTATGTACCTATTGAATAGGTCACCCCCCCAAATCTCTTAATGGAAAAACACCATAAGAAGCATAAATTAGGGAAAATATGAAAGTCTCTCATATTTAGGTTTTTGGTTGCAAAGCATACATGCATATCCCAAAGAAGGAAAAAAAGAAATTGGATAAAAAAACCAAGGAATGTATTTTTGTGGGATTCAATAAAGAGTCAAAAGCATATTGACTCCTTGATCCAAAAACTTTGAAGGTTGTTATCAACAAGGATGTAGTGTTTGATGAAAAAGGTGAAATTAGTTCATCTTCCAAACATAAATTTGATACAAGCATAAAACCTATAATATTTATAGATTCAAATAGTGGTGATGCTCAATCAAAAGATCGAACACCACCTACATCTATTTAATGTATGCCTAAATGATATACAAGTATAATTTAAGATGTAAAATTGGATGGATCTCTAGACGCTACATCTATAGGACCAAGGACCCACAATATGGCTCGTCAAGAGGTACATTTAGACTTAATGATCATAGTTATAGAAACATTTGATCCCTCTATAGTCCATGGAGCCCTAGATTCTAAACCTTGGAAAGATGCCATGGATGCAGAATTTTAGTCTCTCATGAAGAATAACACATGGCAACTTGTTGATCTTCTACCAAGGAAGAAACCTATTGGTTGAAAATGGGTATTTAAGACCAAATACAAAGTAGATGGTAGTATAAATAAGCATAAGGCAAGAATTATAGCAAAGGGTTATGCTAACAAAGAAGGTATAGACTCCGAGGACATGTTTGCTCCTACAACTAAGATAAAGATAATCAGAATGATCTTTTTAATGGATGCATAGTTTGGTTGGAACATTCATCATATGGAAATCAAAATTTTCTTCTTAAATGGAGATATATAGGAAGAGGTCTATATGACTCAACTAGAAGGTTATGTCACACCAGGGCAAGATAAAAAATTGTGCAAACTCATAAAATATCTATGTGGGATCAAATAGGCTCCTAGAGCCTGGTATATAAAAATTTATTAGCATCTCATGAATCATGGATTTTAGAGGAATCCATATGATCCTAATCTCTACCTCAAAAATCAAGGAGGGGAGATTGTTATTATTGTTATTTATGTCAATGATCTAGTCATCATTGACATCTTAGTGAAAATAATTGATGGAATAAAGAGTGATCTTAATCGATCATTTGACATGACAAATATTAGACTACTACACTACTGTCTTGGATTGGAAGTATGGAAAAAAGGACACCATATATTTGTGTCTCGAATAAAGTACACCAAGACATTGCTCTAGAGGTTTTGGATGATGGATTGCAAACCAATGTCTACTCCCATGAATATAAGACTTTAGTTGTCTCACTTAGATCCATAATCACTAGTAGATGCTACTCTTTATCACCAATTTATTAGGAGTCTCATCTACCTCACTTACACTAGGGTAGATATCAGTTATGCTGTCAACTATATTTCATAGTTTATGCATGATCTAAAGGTAAGCCACTGGAAAACAACTAAGTGGGTATTGAGATATCTTAAAAGAATATTGGGTTATGGCCTAGCATACAAGAATAATGATAAGTTCTTCTTAACAAGATACATGGATGCATATCATATAGGTTTAATTGATGATAAAAAATCCACTTCTAGGTTTATATTCTTTCTTGGATCTGGTCCAATCTCATGGGGGAGTAAGAAGCAGAACTTTATGTCTCATTCTTATACTAAGGTAAAATATTGAAATATAGGAGGATTTATCTACAAGGTGATAAGGTTATGTTTCATACTAGAAGGATTTTGAGTTCCATAAACTTAGCCAATAATTTTAAACTGTGACAATCGGGGTGTTCTTAAACTTGTTCACAAACTAGTGTTTATTGAATGTGTGAAGCACCTTTAAGTTCAAGTCCATTTCATATGTGAACATGTTCAACAACACAATATACAACTCCTATATTATGCCACTTAAGATTAGTGTGCAAATGTCTTTAGGAAGTCACGTTCACGTGATAAGTTTGAGGCATTCAGAAGTCCTCTCTCTTGTACTCTCCAAATTATGATGAATTAAGGGGGATAATTTTAGAATAAATTAATTCACTTATGTTTGTAAATATGATTTGTTATCCTATAAAACAAACCATGTATAATATAGGTTAGTTTTCAGACTAAGTTAGGCCTTTTGAATAAATTAGTAGATTATGATTTTCATTAGAATATTTTTTTGTCCTATTTTATATGACTATTATGAGCATAACCAGGCTTATAAAAATATGCCCATGTATTTATTTTTAGTGAAGCTTAATGAAATATATTGATAGTTTTCTTAGAATGTTTGCAACTACCCTTTGTTGCAACATGCTAAATAGGCCAGTACAACTACCTATTGCTGACTATGTGATATCTATGCCCATACCAAAATTGATTACCAAGTAATTAGGGAGATGCAAAATAACATGGGGAGAGGTACATGATAAGCAATGACAATATCAGGAGGGCAAAGAGCCCAAGTAAATGAGGGTTATGACTAGTAGAATGTAGGCTATAAGATGCAAAGAGGTGTTAGAGGGTGAGGTGGTGGAGGTAGTTCCCCACCACAATCATGTTATTAGTACAGATTGATCGAGTACTATCAGAGTGATTATCCTATGCATCCAATGTGTGGGTATTATCGAGGAACACATAAGGTCAGGGAATGCCTTGACTTATACAAGAAATTGACCGAAGTCAATCCTAGTGTTGACAAGGGTATAAGGATGATTAAGCATGAGTCTAAATAGGTAAAATGGACTCCAAAGGCATAGCCAGTCTACACGGAGTCAATCAAAGTGTAGGAAATTACTCAGAGTGGAATCACTACTCAACTGCTAATTGAACCAATACCAAAGTTGCACTTTAAATATTTGGAGCCAAGCCACACTAAGTGCATTATGAAATTAGAACCTAAAGCCATGCCTTATCCAGACCCTACATGCCAAAAGGATGTATTATAACAAGCTATGAGTGTGATCTATAACCTACAAGGAGAGCTCCAACTGACACAAGACCTAAAGGTGTAGACCGCTACCTTGCATAAAAATTAGGATGGGTAAGAGGCTAAAATACAATAGCTAACAAAGATCTTGCACCTCTTAAAAATAGAAGGGATGCTTCCCATATTAAAGAACTTGCTTCTAAAACATGTGGGGAAATAGTTAGTTAGTTCTACACCATGAATAGAAAGGGTGCGAGAGTTCAAGTATACATAGAATGCAAAGTATGACCAAGAACTCCTAGTGAATGCCACCATCGATGGATTGTCCATCTGTAAGGTCCTTATTGACATAAGATCCAAGGTCAATATCTTGACCAAGAATGTGTGGGAAAGATGGGTAGGCTATCCTTGAGGTCTTCCCCCCATGTAATCTTCATAGCCAAGAAGACCTGAGCATAGCTGATCAAAATTTTGAAGGGCACTGTTGTAGATATTATGGGCACCAAATTCCTTACTGACTTAGAGGTTATCTAGTTGGATAAACAAAATAACTATCTAGTAATTTTGGAAAGGCCATGGTGCTATGAAAACAATGTTGATATGCACTTCAAGAAGTGATATATGACCTTAAAAAATGGCAAGGAAAGGGTAGTGATTTCCATCTCAAGTGACCAAGGACTCCCTATGTGTAGAGCATTGATCTGGAGGATGAGACCAACCATATATATAAAATCACATCATAAGGCATTGAGAATCTCAACCCTTTTGATCAAGGATTACTCTTTTGGGAGGATGGGTTGTTAGCCTTGGATACCACCGATATAATTCACGACTGATGGGTTAAAGAGGCTTATGAGGCCACTGATCATAGATTCCACCTGGTGTATGCAAAGGAGCCAAAGCTTGTGAGGACTGGTTAGGTCAAAATTAATCACACTCTAAAATGATGGGTCTCATATAATGGGAATAAAAGAAAGAAGTGTTGGGATATGAATACCGGAATCACACAATTGATTGCCAAATACAAGCAACTTAATATGCGGAAATAACCAGAATCAACAAAGTAACTGGAATCCAAAAATAACACAAGATATGAGAGACAATACACAACTTGTATTAATACTCATACAGAAAAGAATACAATAAAGAAGATGCCACTTCTTCTCCACCACCTCTTCAGAGGCTTCCCACACCTCAAGTGAATAGTAATTATCTCCTCAAAGCTCTCTCCCTTAGGTCCCAACACCCAACTCAAACACTGAGTTGGTGTTCACCTTATACTTGTGCTCCACACACTCCACAAGTGCTCCACGCACTCCACAAGTACTCAACGTACTCCAAGTAGATCTCTCCTAAACCTACAACAACCTGCACCTTAATAGACCTTACTTATGGAAGGATCTTCCTTGCCTTCCTCTTTGCTCTATCTGAGTACACATTGTACTCCAAGTAGATCCTACCTAATTCTGCTCCCTGTTGTATTGCTATCCTCTCTGATCTTGCACACCTGCAAATCAATCTAGTTCTGCACACCTGTGAACCTTGACCTTGCACACACATACACCTACATATCAATGATCTTACTTACCATGTAGATCTCCTATAGAAGCCATGCTCACCTGATGACCAAGATCATACATACATGAAGAACCCTGCTGATTCTCCAATCCAGCACCCACACTTGGTACTGTGGCACTAGGAGGAACAAACCATTGCTCACCTCACACACAAAAGGAGCTTATAATATTGATCTCTTACTCTCTAAATTTTACAATACAATCCATGAGTCTATTATATAGATCTCATCCAAACAATAATTAGACACCTAATTACAATAATTAGATCCATAGCTCTCAGTCTAAAATTAGCTCTAAACATGCAAACACTTGGTTTGTCAACTAACTACCCGTAATATACTTGCAGCTTGAACCATAGGTGACCGACGTCGGTCCCTATCTGCCTGGGGGTCACCGACGCTGACCGACTTTTGACCAACGTTAGTTGCTTCCTGTCTCTACCCTGCCGACATCGGTTGGCCTGATCGACGCCGGTGACATTAACACTCTGCAACCCTTCTGCAACCTCCTCCATGTCTACATCAGTGAAGATTTTAGCTCCACAACCTAACAATCTCCCACTTGGAGATAAATAGCTACACTGTACCTGTACCTGTACCCCATCTAATCTATTTCCTAGTTTGTATCCCTCTTCAAGATGAATCCTGAAGACAACCCACCACACAACCTATGGTGTACCTCCTGTCATCCGAGTACCCTACCACATCTACATCTACAAACACATGTAGTGAAGTCCTGACCCCGAATAACATGAATCCCTACTGCTGGTCCCTCTCACATCCCTGAGAACTCACTTCTCTGAATTGGCTTCTAACTCTCTGACAGCACCCATAGTTTGGGCAAACTTAGGTCTATATTAGATCTCATGTGATTTCGGACACTGAACTGTCCAACCCTTAGTGTGCTCTGGCTCTGCATCCTGCAAAATGAACCTCGCCAACACCTGATTCACATCAGCTCCCACTGGAAACAAAATCACCCTGTGATCTCCCATTACTCCCATGCCAAAGAATTTCACTGCTCCAAATTCTTTATAGCAAACCACTGAACTAATCTTACCCTTAGCTTAGCAAAACCCTATATGTACAAACCTGCTAGCAAACATACCATCCACATACAATAACAGAATGATGTCATGACTCATCATCCACCTGGTAAGACAAACCACAATAGTTACCCTGACATTGACTAAAGCCATGCTCTATCCTCCACCTGTCAAACCCTGTACCACTGTCCTGCAGCTCCCCAAGACCATATGCCTGGCCTTCCATCTCACGTGTCTATTATCTATATTCTTTAACTAAAGAATCCATTCATCTCTATGCTTTCATACCTGTTGGCAATCCTACCAAATCTCCTCTTGGTTTTGCAATCTCTCCATGCCATGCTCCCACTATTTCCTGGATCCTTCCTGCTCTACAATCAGCAACTAGTATAAAGAAGAGGAACAATGAATTTGAGGCTTACTTATGTCTTCAGTCCTCCATATGGGTGTTTGAGACTCATTGATAACTTACTGTCCACCCAAAATCCATTATAGTGACCGACCTCGGTCACCACACAGTCTACATCTAACCGACATAGGTTCCTGCGCCTGTCCTGACTACCAACCCTGTCGATGTCGGTGTCCTCCTACTGCCGACGTCAGTCCTCATGACCAACGTCAATCTTACATACTGCCAACGTCAATTTTTTGGCTGATGCCGGTACCTGTGTTTTCTGTAAGTGATGACTTTTTACTCGCGAGCTCCTTTGAATCAAGTCCCATATCCAAACTGCCCTGCTCAGAAGTATCCAGCCCATCCACTGGTCTCTATCTGCCATCTCCTCCAAGAACACCAAGGCTTTCCAATTCTTAAGCCTGCCAAATATATCTATCTTCCACTTAAGAAAATGCATCTCCTTCCTGCTCATGTGACCAAGCCTACGAAGCCACGTCTCTGCAACAAAAGAAGAATCAATAATATAAACAAGTAGATAAAGAGTACCTATTTTCTTACCACCAGCTAATTTAAGTGTATCCGCTATGAGAGTTCTTGTGCATCTCTCATCACCCAACTTCTCTGAAGAAATTATCCACATCTCCAAACTTGGGACCTGCATGACCTCCTTCAACACCCATGTGTTGGCCTCTACCTGCAATTTCAGCTTCACTTTCCCTTTGCCAATTCTTTGGCAAGGCTCACCAGCTCCTCTACCTGGGGCTGCATGGAAAGAGACAATCGAATCTGTTATCCAAGATTCAACTTTATTCAAGAAACCTCCCAAAGCATCCTGTGCAACAACCCCTGCTACATCTACGTCTTCAGTTCTTTCATGCTGATCTGCTACCAACCAACAATATTCTTTTACCTACTCTTTCTTTCCATAGGATCGTAAGTGACCATCTGTGCTTTTCAACTCCTCCATTCTTAGCTTACTTTGATCTGCCATTGCTCTACTCCCACTCAATCAAAAACCCCTGAGAGTGACCTGTAACCAAACACAAAACCGCTTCCTACAACCTTAGCTCTGATACCACGTGTTGGGATATGAATACTGGAAGCACACAATTGATTACCAAATACAAGCAACTTAATATGCAGAAATAACCAGAATCAACAAGTAACTAGAATCTATAAATAACACAAGATATGAGAGACAATACACAACTTGTATTAATACTCATACAAAAAATAATACAATAAAGAAGATGCCACTTCTTCTCCACCACCTCTATAGAGGCTTCCCACACCTCAAGTGAATAGTAATTATCTCCTCAAAGCTCTCTCCCTTAGGTCCCAACACCCAACTCAAACACTGAGTTGGTGTTCACCTTATACCTATGCTCCACACACTGCACAAGTGCTCCACACATTCCACAAGTACTCAACATACTCCAAGTAGATCTCTCCTGAACTTGCAACAACCTGCACCTCAATAGACCTTACTTATGGAAGGATCTTCCTTGCCTTCCTCTTTGCTCTATCAAAGTACACACTATACTCTAAGTAGATCCTGCCTGATTCTGCTCCCTATTGTGTTGCTGTCCTCTCTGATCTTGCACACCTGCAAATCAATCTGGTTATGCACAACTGTGAACCTTGACCTTGCACACACATACACCTGCATATCAATGATCTTACTTACCATGTAGATCTCTTATAGAAGCCATGCTCACCTGATGACCAAGATCATACATACATGAAGAACCCTACTGATTCTCCAATCCAGCACCCACACTTGGTACTGTGGCACTAGGAGGAACACACCATTGCTCACCTCACACATAAAAGGAGCTTATAATATTGCTCTCTTAATCTCTAGCACAATTTTACAATACAATCCATGAGTCTATTATATAGATCTCATCCAAACAATAATTAGACACCTAATTACAATAATTAGATCCACAGCTCTCAGTCTAAAATTAGCTCTAAACATGCAAACACTTGGTTCGTCAACTAACTGCCCGTAATATACTCGCAGCTCGAACCACAGGTGACCGACGTCGGTCCCTGTTTTCCTGGGGGTCACCAATGCTGGCTGACTTTTGACTGACGTTGGTTGCTTCCTGTCTCTACCCTGCTGACGTCGATTGGCCTGACTGACGCCGGTGACATTAACACTCCACAACCCTTCTACAACCTCCTCCATGTCTACATCAGTGAAGCTTTTAGCTCCACAACCTAACAAGAAGGTACTCTTCCTGAGCAAAGGTAAGCTTGTAACACTCCTAAAATTTGAAGGGAACAACCTAGTAGAAAATTATTTTGATGATCTTGAATCAAACATCCATAAAGAAATAAATAGAATGGGTGCACTAGTGTATACCTTGAGAAGCACCACTATGTGTCAATGGGCAACACAAAAATCTAACTTGCCAACCTAGCCAGAGGTGAAAGTATCCATTTACACTAGATTCAGGTGGAGTAATGAGGACTTGGGTATATCAGCATACTCTAGCAACTCTAATCTTATGATACATGTGCACCTATGAGAAGAGACATGTATTGAATATGACACAACTACCCCAAAGAACTTATGGGTGTATGCTTTTTATAAAACTCTAAAGATAGTGATGCAAGCATGGTATGTGGTTAAAAAGATGCACCAAGAGATAACCAATTAGGATGCCCTAAAGGAAAATTTTGTGCACACCTTCTCCTTTTCCTCATAAACCTTGGAATTTATCGACACAGGACACTGCCATCCTTAAGAATTACTTGAAAGACATGTTTGAGGAAAAAGGGCTAGTGCTCTTGAATTTCTTTGAGGAACAAATGCTCAATAGCGACTTGAGAAAAGAAGATGATAAATCTTGGAAGGAGCACTAATGGAAAACATCGAATGATAAAATAAATCTCATATGCCAAGTAGATGATATCATCCCTAATGAATAAGATTGCACTCATCTTCACATAAAGACAATTGAGGGAACTTCCCAAGTCAAGGACTCACACTAGGAAAAGAATGAACCATACTGCACACCACTAAAGACCATCAAAATTGACATCAATGTAGAAGGAGAGCCAAAGATGGCTACTCTGGGTACCTATTGGTCTGATGCAAAATTATCACACATCATAGATCTCTTGAAAGAATTCTAGGACTTATTCCCTAGGACTTATAAAGATATGAAGGACACCCACCCATCCCTTAGGAAGATGATCATAAAGCTAATTGATGGCATAAGATTGGTCAAGAAGTGCCCCTATAGAATGAATCCCAACCTCTATGCCAAGGTTAAAATAAAGATCAATATAATGCAGGCTGTAGGGGTCATTTACTCTATGTAGGATTATGAGTGGGTAAGCCTGATGGTGATAAACATCAAGAAGGATGGGTACATTTTCATTTGCATTGATTATAGAATGCTGAATGCTACTTGCATCAATGACCCCTTCCTAACTTCATTCATCGATGATTTCTTAGAAGGCACCACAAGCTGTGAGATATACACATTCACTGATGGGTTCTATGGAAACCACCAAGTCTAAGTTGAGGAAGAGGACAAGCCTAAAACAACATTTACGACTAAATGGGGATATTTTAATTATAACATGATGCCCTTTTAACTCAAGAACATACCATCCATATTCTCAAGAGTGGTGATCACCACATTTAAATACTTCATCCACAAGTTCCTCCAGATTTACCTAGATGACTAAATAGTGTATGGCCTCATGAAGGACCATTATGATAATATGTGCCTAATATTTGAGAGGTACAGGTAGCTTCAAATATCCTTGAACCTAAAGAAGTGCATCTTCATGACATTGTTTGGAACCCTGCTTAGGCACATCATGTGTAAAGATGGTCTGCTCATCGATCTTGAGAAGATTATAATCATCATTGAACTCCAGACTCCTTCTACATAGAAAGATGTTCATGCCTTTCTTAGACACTATGGGTATTATGAAAAGTTTATAAAGAGCTATGCAAATATTTTGATGCCTCTAGAGGAGCTATTACACAAGAATGACCCATTTTATTGTTGTGAAGTGTAAGAGGATGCCTTTGATACTTTAAAGCTTAGATTGGGTATCACACCTATCTTACAATTTCCTGACTAGATGACCCCATTCCACATCCATGTTGATGCATCTGGGTCTATGATTGGCATAACCCTAGCATAGCCTAGCTCCTTTTCTAGTAGAAAACTAACAAAGGTAGAGTAGAGATATACCACAACTGAGTGTGAGGTGCTCACCATGGTTTATGCCCTATAAAAATTAAGACAATATTTATTGGTGACCCATTCATCTTATTCATAGACTATGAGGCACTTATTTACCTTGTGAATAAATCCATTCTCCACAGGTGCATTAACAAATGAATCATTTTATTTCAATAATTCTAGTTCTCTATTTTCATCAAGCCTAGAAAATAGAACTTGGGCCCAGACCATTTGTCTTGTGTAGACTCTAGTGATGTAATAACACCTAATAAGGGTGATATGATAGATGCATAATTTTATAAAATCTAGCATACCCCTAAGGACTTGATGGGTTATCCACTTTTTTAACATCTAGATCTGTGCCCCAAATAATGATAACCAAAGAAAAGAAACAACTCATAGTTTGTGCCACCCCTTTTTAATTAATTAGCAAGGAAATATACAAACTAGAATGAGATGAAGTTATACATTGATGTGTCTTGGAGCATGAAAGGTAATCCATCCTACAGGAGGCACATGAGGGAATAGTAGGAGGCCATTTCATAGGGTATGTAATGGTGCACAAGGTGTTGTAGTTAGGCTTATGGTGGCCAAGTTTGTTTCAGGATGTGAAGGATTATGCCAATGCATATGACATATGCCAACACATAAGGAAGCCCTACCATCAAGATGAGATGCCTCTCATCCCCATTATTTCCCAAACACCATTTTATAAATGGGCCATTAACTTTATTAGACCCATTACTCTCGTAGCATGATGTATAGGAATAAAGTACATTCTAGCGACCATTGACTATTTCACCAAGTGGGATGATGCCATGCTAACCAAAAATTACACAATGACCACAACCACAAGATTCATATGGGAGAACATCATAAGCCATTATGGATTCCCACTTAGGTTGATTAGAGATAGGGGAACACACTTCATTAATGAAATTGTGTGAATCCTACTAAAAAAATACATGGTGGCACACCATAAGATAATGCCTTACCATCCTAAAGTGAATGGGATAAATAAGGCATTTAAAAAGATCCTAGGGATGTGCCTTAGAAAGATATGTGATGTTGATCACAAATATTGGGATGATCAAGTGTCAACAGTGTTATGGGTATATCACACAACCTATATGTGCTTGATTAAGGCTACACCATTTCAACTAGTGTTTGGCACTAAAGCGATTCTAATGATGGAGTTATTGGTGCCATCATTTACTAGCATGTGTATTGGTTGATTAGATGACTAAGAATCACTAAATTCAAGGCTAAAGGACTAAGACCATTTAGATCAGGTGTGCCCCCAAGCAAGGTGGAGCCAATAGATAGAGAAAGTGTGCTCAAAGCTCTATCATGACAATCATATAAAGCATAAGGTGATAATATAAGGTTCATTGGTTTTTATCTATGATTCTAAGTATAAAAAGCACCCAGGCAAGCTGTAGCTAAGGTGGATGGGCCAATATGTCATCTACAACATCTTAGAGACTAGCACATACAAGATGTACACATTGTCAAGTGAAATACTCCCTAAGAATTTCAACAATAAATGATTGAAACTATATCAGCAATAGGGTGGAACTTATGCCATCATACACCAACTTCTTGTTCATGATTTGGCTATATTTAGATACTAGAATAAAGTTTGGTGCAAGCTAAACAAGTTCCTTTTATGTGTGTTATTTACAATTTTGATGTGGTGAGTGCATAAGCATCACTTTGAGCTACTAGTGAAATGTTTCTAGCACTTTGACACATAATTATAGCTAGGTGAGTCAAGCACGGCCACCCTCCAAGTGCTTAAGGCTAGACACCTAAGTCATGGGTGCATGAAGTTTGCTAGAGTTAGGCACAAGGTACACCAGATCTTCATGCGTAAGATTTAGAAAGCGAGGCATTATTAGGCCCACATAAGGGCTATTTCAACACTTCCAAACATAATAATAGTCGAGTGAGTTGAGTGAGGATGCTTCCTAAGCACCTATGACCAAACACCTAAGTTTATGTGTACATGGGACTCACTTAACTTAGAACATATGTGAACCAAGAGAGTTACACAATATTCAAGTGCATAAAATAAATAGGTAAGACACATAACATGATGGTGCATAAGAGATCAGATGAAAATACTGCACTAAAAGGCTAACATAAGGGATTTTTATTGGGTAGGAAAGGCCAAGACAAGAAGATAAAAGAATAGTGAAATTGACCAAGATAGACAAGTGCATTTAAAATAGAAGCATAGTAGGAAAAGGAAATGGGACTAAGGAGGTTGAATCACATGCATGTGAGGTGGTACACCCAAGTTACCATTTCGAAGGTGAAGATCATCATAAGTGAACAAAGTGTAGGAGAAGATTTTCAAGATAAGCTAGCATCCACCCAAAGTGAGGTGAGAAATGACTGTTTGAACTACACATCACTTCACCAAAAGTTGTTAGAAGAATTTAATGAGGTGGTGGTGGAGGCACATAGATTTGTATTGAATGCATAAATAATAGTATATTTTTTTGGATTTCATGAGTTATAGTTGATCCCAAGAAGTATTTGCACCATCATGGCATTAATCAACCATAATTAAGGTGATAAATGAGATTAAAGGTATAAAATAGTGGAAAATTGACTACATCTAGTTACAAACCTTGTGATAATTTGAATTTAAAACAAAAAACCAAAGTGAAACCAGTGAAATAGAGAGCCAAAGCAAAGAGACCTTACTACAGTGAGACCTTGAGCACCTCTAAATGCCAAAAGTGAATGATTGTGTAAATAAATAAACTATATTCCCTATGAGATTGGCTTAGGAAAGTAAGGGGCATGAATTGGGTGGTAACCAGGTAATAGGAAAGTAAAGTGATGTTGGGGCCACCATTTATGGCATATAAAGTTCTAAAGCCTAACATATAGTCATAGACATCATGACTGTGATAAACACCAACAAAGATTGAAGGCTTTGGCAAGATAAACAAACTACAGTTTAACACTAACAAGTTTAGAATTAGAAAAAAGTGGATGAGTTTAGGCCTATAGCAGGCATAGAAAGAAGCCAAGAAGGCATGATTAGTAGTAAAAGCCACCACTGTAAAAATAGAAGTATCTCTAGTATAAAAAGTAAGAGTCATAAAATTTGATCTAGAGGCATTTGAGAAGATGTCATACTGATACATGAAGTTCCTTGAAGAGGTCTTGATGAGAGAAAACTGGGCATTTTTCATGTATAACTATCTCTTAAAAGAATATAACCACCATACATCAAGAAATATGTAAGACCTAGTGTAAGAATGGGTGATATACATAGGGGCAAAGACTGTATAAGGCACAATACTCTTCGATGTCTCAATCTAGGACAAACTAGAAACCACCAGTGTGACTCAACTCTATAAGTTGCTAAGTTTGGGGAAGTTGGAAGAACTCATGCATTTTCTCCTCTCATGCTCCATAGGAACTAGTTCTACATTATAGGGATGTAAATGAGGCTATCTAAAAGCCTTATAAACTAAATCACTATACTCCCAAGCTATGAGACAAACATCCTCCAGATGATGGGAGATGATGCTAAAGTTTAAAGGGTTAGTAAACTCCTAGGTTACTACAAAGGAGGTTTCACATTTTTGATCAAGGACATTAATAATCTACAAACAAGAGTAACTATGAACCTGGTGAGTTTGAATCTATATCCTAGTGGTTGGTGGGTAGATGTAACAAAGACTTACCTATGTATCACTTACCACATGGTGCATGGGGTGAAATTTAACATCACCAAGTTCATCACAGAAAACATAAAAAAGAACACGCTCGAACACCATACAATCTAATAGACCTTTTGATGGGGGTCCATGTTGATATTGATTATGATAGAGGAGATCATCATGCCTAATGGTGATGAGGATAACTTATGGGTCTTCTTAGCACATAATGAATCCTCGATGTTAAAATAGTAGAATTATACTTTCCCCCCTTCCTTCACCCCAAAGTAAAAATCCTAAGTAATGGGATAGTGCACTTGGTATATTGAAACATTTAGATAAGAATGACACATCCTTGAGAAACTCCCCTAGAGTTTATTTGAAACATTGACTTTCACTATTATGAAACACTTATTCATCATTCAATTGGCACTCATAGATGATAATCACTCTGGATGGCTAAAACTACCTTATGTATTTTTAGCCAAGTACTTTAGAGAGGCACTAAGAAGAATCCCTAATGTGTAGCAAGTGGATATCCTAGTGAAGACCATGGATGCAAAAATATGTAGGCTAAGGCACTAATACATGCACCTAGGTGGTAAAGTAATTGTAGATGAGGAAAATGGCTTGGATACTACCGACATCAATCCATTTTAAAGAGAGGTCACCCTTGGGTTCATACACAGGATTTTCTATGAGATGAAGCCAAGGAAGAAGGGTGCCTACGTGAATAAGGATGATGACCTCCGCCTTAATTTTGGTGAAAAAGGAGAGCTAGAACTAGTGGCACCAATAAAATCCCCTAAAAAAAAGTGGGGAAAAACCCTAGAAGAAATACAAGAGCACCTTTGATTGAAGATCACCTTCAGTAATGAAGCTACACCCTCTAAAACAAATAAGAAGTGCATGGTCTTTATGCCAGGGATTGCATCTCCCAAGCCAAGGGAGAAAAAGAATAAGTCCAAAGGGTTAGTGGGAATTCCCATGATAACCTTGGTAGAGATGGAGGCACAAGAGGCATTAGAGGAAGTAAAGGTAAGGAAGGGATGGGAAGAGGAAGAAGAGGAAGAAGAAGATGGAAGGACAAAAGTATACATCGTATAAGAAGAAGAAATAGAGGAAGAAACCAACACTCCAAAAATTCATGAGGCTCTCTATGGTGGCACTACTACTATACTTAGGGAAGTAAAAAATACATCAAGTGCCCCCACCACAGAACCCAAAATGCAACCTCCACAAACTGAGGAGGAAAAGTGGTACCAATGGATAGAAATGGGCCTCAATAAGAACCATATAAAGGTGGCACTAGAGTTATATTAGAATGAGGCCATGAAGGCTAAGGGCATGACCCAGGTGGAGATTGACAAAGCTGAGGCTGAAGAGATAATGGTTGAGGATGAAAAAATAGCCACAATAGTGAAAAAGAGGAAGGCAGAGATAAAGAAGGCCCAAAATGAAAAGGACATGAGAGAAATGGAAGAAAAAAGAGTTTCCAAAAGTTTGGAACCCATAAAGGAGAAAGCAACAGAGGCACCTAGTGCCCCCACCAACATAGGGGAAGAAGCTGTACCACAAGTGTGCCCAAGTAGTGAAGGGGCACCTAAAGACAAGAAATTCAATACTTTCACCTTAAATAAGCAAACAAAGAGTGCAATTGAAACTTAAAAGACTCAGGAGGGCAAAGATGGCATTAATGAAAAATAAGAAGCAAATGAAGGGGACAAGTTTGAGGAAGAACCCCTACTAGAGAAAGAGGACACCTCAGAGGAAAGCATTGAATAAAGTGTTAGTTTTGACAAAGAAGAGTTAGAGCAGATGGAGTTGGCCATCTGAGGAGAGGAAGTTGAGCCAAGCCTATTAGAGAAGATACAAAAGGGGTTCATAGATGAAGAGTATTATATGATAGAGTATAGCCATCCAGAACTTCCATAATACTAATATGATAGCAAGTATCCTTTGTCTTCAATAGTTATATGGATGAGCCTCATTTCAAGGTACCACAAAAGGCAGTCCTCAACATAGACCAACCAGAAGAAGGGCATGACTCACTTCTTATCAACCCCCATGTAATGAATCCAATAAGTTTAGAGAATGCCCTCATTTGAATGGCTTCTAAGGTAGCATGAAAGAACATCATTAAATATGTTAGAGCCTCAAGATGGAAGAATATTGTGCTAGAGGAAGAGGAGGAGATCAAGGCTATAAAATTCAAGTTGTAACAACTGGCTGAGTGCATGGAGGAGGCCAAGTCATCCCTCCTAGATGGAATTGACACTTAAATTTTTTTAGAGGTTGATAAGGTGTGTATACTAGTGGAGAAAATGATACTAAGATTGAAGGTGAAATTAGTGCCAAAATAAGAAGAGGACCCTTACACCACTATAAACCAAGAGTTTACCGTAAAATGCAAAGAGGTGGAAGACATCTTTGAAAAGCTTGAAGAGGGTGTAAAGGTGGCTGATGTAATATTTTACAACTTCTCCACCTAGGTGTTAGTCATTGATGCATGCCTTATAAAGGTAAAAGAGGAAAATGATACACTAATGGCACATGCATACACTATGGGTAGGGTCGAGCATGTGCAGATCATGGTGCAGGTTAACACTTTGAGCACCCACATAAAGACTAGGGAACATGATCTAGAAGAACTCTTCCATGCATTATAAACAAAGTCTTATGTTCAAGGAATGATCCTAGATGGGGGAATAACAAAGGCAAAGGAAAGGTTATAGGACTTTAGGAAAGATTTAGAGAAAACTAAGATGCTCACCCTTAATGCCACCTCTATAGAAATAGATAGCACCGTAGAAGAAATCAAGCTCATAATCTAAGGCTTCGAGGACTTCAAGGTAGAACTAAAGGAGTGTACACTCGAGTTTTGTGCACCTAAAGTGTTAGAAGATTAGTTTGAGGATGGAATAATAATTTTGTATTAGGTTATTTTGGGCCCCAAATCTGTGTAAGTATAGGATCCATGCCAACATAGCAGATACTTGGGTGCAAGGTAATCACTTGTCATGATTTCTATTTTATCATCTTGTGGCACCACTTGGTAGGTGGCCAATTAACTCTTTCTAACTCAATTATCATTGGGAGCAGGCACACGAGATAGTTAAGAATCATTAGAGGTAAGATAGTGGAGCCAACAAAATGATTACATCCAGTTCAAACCTAGCAACCAACGCGCTCCATTCACTATGGCATGAAGACTCCCCAAAACACTTTAAAGCTGAGCAAAGTCCAGTTAGTAAGGAGAGGAATATTGAAGTATAAAATCCCTTGAGGATTGGTTTCAGATGTACTATGTTCACCATTAGAGCTTAGATCTTAGTTCAGGATGCCTTTGATTCTCCCCATTGTAATGCCCAAGCTCACCTATGAGCCTCTAGGCCTTTAGCAGCTTAAGATGAGGATTTGCTCAGTTCTTATTGACCTATATATATTATAGTTAAACTTTGTTTAATGATGAAGGGCTATGTGCAATGTTAATAGATTGAATTATTAAGTCTATATTATGTATGTTGAGCTCTTGTGAGATTTTGACCTAGCTTATCTAAGGCATTCCTATAGCTCATGAGGACACCAAAACCCTATATAGGAAATGCTCTAAGTATGGGTAAGACCCTGTGCCTCATAATGATACCTGTATCTAAGCATGAACCTAATCATATGTCCCTCAAATAGGTACCAAAATGACCCTTCAAACACCTGAGTGATGTTAAACCAAGGGAACCAAAGGCTTATGCCCATGAAGCTATAAACCTACTTCATATCTATTTACACTTGGTAGACAATCAGTTCCCCCTAGGATGATTTGTATCCATGAATGCACCTCTACATTCTCACTAACCGAAGTCCCTAGAGGATAGAGTTACACCATGGCATAACTAACCCAACATGGGCCTTAGTCCCTTCTCCACTACACTTTGGGTGAGCCCATAAGGATTTCATCTTATGTGAAGTGATGCCAACATAGTTGAGTGTCAAATGTTGAGTGTGTTGTCCTCCAAAAATATCACTCATTTTTGGGACAACATTTGAACCATTTTGGTCCTACAGACAAAAATTGTCTCTTCCATTTTTTAAATTTGTCTTGGGAATTCAAATTCCTCATTTTTCAAGCTTCTCAAAAATCTATAGACTCTGCAGGCTTGAATTTACGGACTCTGCAGGCTTGAATCTACGGACTCTGCAGGCTTGAATCTACGGACTCTGCAAGCTTGAATCTACGGACTCAGCAAAAAGAGGAAATCTATAGACTTTGTAGGTCAAGTTCAATGGGCTTTATAGGTTGAAATCTATAGACTCTTTCAAGGTTAGAGAAAACTACAGACTTGGTTTCTATGGACTCTGCAAACAGGCTCATTTCTACAAGTTCAACGTGCTTTACGGCTTCTATAGGTGGGTTCAATCAAAAGAATCAGTTTCTAACACTTGGTTATTTTTGGAATTAGTTCATCGCCTTGGTTCAAATAGAAATCTCCATTGGCAAGCATCAGTAGTAGGTTCAATGTTTGGTTCATCCTTTGGTTCAACGTCAAAAAGTTTAAAGGCGGGTTCAATCAAGCGGTTCAACGCTTTTAGTTCACTCATTTGGTTCATCCTTTGGTTCAATCAAATGGTTCATCAGTCAGTTTAAGGCTTTGCTTCAACTGTTGAACCAAAACTTGGTTCAACGGTTGGTTCAACGTCTTTTGGTTCAATGGTTAGTTAATCATTTTAGTTCAATCAAATGAACCATCGGATTGAACCATTTTGGTTCAACGTCTTAGTTCAATGAAGAGGATCAACATCTTGGTTCAATAGAGCGTTTCATCAACTTGGTTCATTCAATTGAACCATCAACTTGAACCATTTTGGTTCAAAGCTTGGTTCAACGAAGAGGTTCAACGGTTGGTTCAAACAAAGGGTTCATCGGCTTGAACCATTTTAGTTCAAAGCCTAGGTTTAATAATTGGTTTAAAGCCTTGGTTCAATATAATAGTTCAATAGTTGGTTCATCACCAAAGTTCAAAGGGCCTCTCGAAGGACAAGTGCCCTTGCGGAGGGCACTTGGTCAACAAAAATACCCTTCGGAAGGGTCATTTTCAAAAAATACTAAGGCAAGTCTAAGGCACAATTCTTTCAGACAAAAATTCTGAAAGAATTTTTAAAAGTCACGGATGTAAGAAACCTGAAGGAATTTGCGTATTGGCAAACAAAATAATTTTTGCGGACAATTTGTCCTTGGGAATTGTCTGCAAGAATTTGCCTGGGGAAAAGCCTAGGGAAAATACCCACGGGAATTATCCACAGGAATTTGTGAAGGGCCACTGAAGGACCCCAAAGGGCAGGTGCCCTTGCAGGGAACTCTCAACTGCCAACTTAAAGGGCACTTCTTGAAGCCTAAGGGTCACCTTCCCTTTGGGAAGGATGTAAAACAAGAAGCCCAAAGGCCATTTAGGGATCATTTCTTAAGGCCCAAAAAGGCAAGTCCAATCCATAAAAGCGCCAAACAAAGAGCCAAAATAGGACCAAAGGGTGACATGCCCAAAGACATCAAATTCAACACAGCGAACTAATCATTGAAAACATAGTGACAGGCACATGAACGTCAAATTCAATACAACAAAATAACCATTGATGCTTTGAACCTACAAAGTAGAATGCATTCATAGACTTCAAGGCCAAGACCAGCAAAAAGTGAGGAAAGAATAGAACAACAAACTGAATCCAAGACCTTATTCAATTAACCAGAAAAGGAGGAATGATGAAGGTAAGATAAGATTGCCAGGTGGACATTAAAAGTTGAAAACTTTCAATAAGCGTGACTTGTTTCCCTGCATTGATAAAATCAAATGGGTAAAATGCCCCTAAGTTCCAGCCTATTTTCTTAACAAATTCCAACACAACATGTTGTGTTACTATTCTCGAGTCCTTCTTGAAGAAGCTATATAAGGGACTCTCTTCTATTGTAAATAGATCTCTTTTTGACAATCAGAACGAAACTCTACCCAAATTGAAAGACACTTCTAAGACTTTGAGCTCAATTTGTTTATCATATTTTTTATTGGAATAAGAAAGCAAGTGGTTTTTCAGACTTTGTGCTATAATATCTTTATTGTTGAGGAAACTATTCTTATGTCTTTTTCCTTAATATATCTTCTGTTCCTTTAATTCAATAAGGAGAATTAGTGACAATAGTCAGAAAGGTGTCCTGAAGAGTCAAGTGTGGAGAGACTTTGTGCCCCCATAATTGCCTTTAGTGTGTTTTCTTTTCATTTCTATGTAAAGGACCTTGGGATGACTTTGTGCCCTCATTATCCTTCATATCTTACTCTTGAACAATTCAGGTGAAGACTTTGTGCTGCATCTCGATTTGCTAGTTATTACATCCTTTGCTACAATTTGCATTTACTACTAGGAGTACTCTTGTGGCTGGCTGAATAGTACTTCTGAAAGAAGAGGAGTGGGGTCTGTCATTTCCTTTGATCCACATGTATCATCTCTAAAAAAAGAGAGATGGATGGTTTGTCCTACCCCTGAGTATTATTTTATATATATATATATAGCTTATCTATAGGGAACCTCCCCTTGATGAGAGGAGAGATCAGTCCCCTTCTAATGTGGTAAAACTACACATTTGGACAACTAATCTTCCTACTTTGGCTAATCAGACCTATTTTGTTTATCAGTACGCTGATCAACAAAATGTTTAACCAACAATTTTTGGTGACTTCACTGGGGGTATAATAAATCCATTATCCATTTATAATCTATCCATTCACCTCCACACTAACCAAGAAAGAATGCACAGTTTAAAGCCTTGAGCTTTAACTGAAGTAAGGTCAATTCTTTTCCATTTTTGTTTCACAATCTGGCAGATTCAAGGTATACATGAAGCCAAAGGGCTAAAGGTATCATTGACCCTGTATTCAAGTTAGTACAACAAAGTGATTTTGATCTATTTCCTTCACCATCTCATCTCCAATGAACCAAGAGTTTTCCTCCTACTAAAGTTAGATCTCCATTGCCAAATGAAGTATCTACTTCTACTATTGATAAAGCTTTGCCTGTTTCTATGCTACATTTGCTTTTCACATTCAAGAAGGAGAAAATGAAAAACTAAGAAGGACGAGGGTTTGTACATACCCAGATTGTAGACGTGCACACCAGAATTTAGACGATAGCAGGAACTCCTCTTTGGTTGTGGAGGATGACACCTGAAAGAGAAAGACACTAAACATGAAAAATGTTAGATGACAAAAGGGTGGACTGCCAAGCAAGAGCTTGGTCCTAGAAGCGCAAAGGCTTCTTGGAGGATGACAGTCCACTATTAAAAATAGAATGTTGATCATAAACAGAAAGTGATAAATGATGAAAAATAAAAAGAAGGAATTTAAGGCAAATGCATACCTATTTAACAGCAATTTGCTTTACACAATCACTGACGTCGGTGGTAGTGCCGGCGTCGATCAGATAAGGTCGTCATCATCGATTATTCTACCGATGTCGATAGGGGAAATGGACGAGGTCGACCGGGGCAGTAGTCTTAGACAGGGTCTTGTTGGGTTACATGTTGGTTTTTGGTCTGTAGAATGGACTGTGGTCTCGTCTGAGGGTCAGGGAGGTCTATTTAGAGGTCTGAGAGATTGCCTGGAGGTCAGAGGGACTTGTTTTGGGTCTAAGGGACTGAGAATGTTGTCTGGGAAAGTGACTGGTTGGGAACCAGAAGCACAAAAGGGAATGAATGAGAGGCAGGGGTCTGAGAAGGCCTTTCAGCCTCTCAGGGGAAGGACAGGGAAGGTCTTGGTAGTGATTAGCTAAATAGATAGATTAAACAAGAAATGAAATGGAAAACAACACTGTGGTTACCTCTTGCTTACTGATTGAAGAATGGAAAAACCTGTTGTCGGAGCTGTTGAAGGACCTGTAAATGGATCTGTTTCTTGGAGCTATTCCTGCAGGGTGCCTATAGCTATTGGTGTTGCTGTATGAGGGGGAGGAGAAGAAAATACAAATGTAAAAGCGTCAAGAGAGTTTTATTCACAGGTTGGGGGAATGGTTGCAGAAAATGGTCTTGAAGGCTGTCGACGCCAGTAGAACCATTGACGTCGGCCGCATAATGACTGTCGTTGGCGGCTGAAGAATGGGGACAGAGGCTAAAATTAGCCTCTGTTTGTTCTTGCACGCTGTCGGGTCAAGGGGCCATGGGAAAACGGTCGAGGGAGGCATAAATGGACACGGGAGGGAGGATAAAGGGGAGATTTGGGCAATAAAGGCTAGGAGAGAGGTGGGGGGATCCAAGGAGGGGATCCAAGGTGGCATGGGTGAGGTGGAAGAGGGCCAAATATTTAATTATTTTAATTTGATAAATGGAGGGGGCTAAGACAAGGGTTAGGACATGAGCCAAGGGGGGCCAAGGGTGAAAGATGACCTAGGGGGTAGACATGATTTCAGTGTCTACATTTGCCCCTTTTTGTCTTGTTGGTTGTTCTTGACGAACTACAAGACAAAAACAGGAGTTGGTTGCCCTAGGTATGGGATGAGGTGTCCCCCCCTCAAAGCGAGAGTCAAGGGAAGGGAACCTAAGATCGAGGGTCGATTTGATAGAGAGATGGATAGAGAGAGGGTGAGTGTGAATGCCGTAATAGTCGTGATTGCACGTATACCACTTCACGGGATGGTTCGGTCAAATTGTCACAGGTCGAGGGTTGAGGAGTGTCAAAATTGAAATAATCAGGCCTCAGCATTTGGTCATAGCTAATCAGGTTATTCAATATAAGCTGAAGCTCTAATGCTCATCGTGTTCCAGGTATCTCAGGCTCAGGAAGTGCTCCTAGAAACAAGAAAATGCCACAAGTAGTGGGGATCAACTGGCTTGCGATCCTATACTTGTGAAGGTCATAAGTAGTCTGCACACAATTTTGCTAACCAGTCATGAGGTAGCATACATGCAAACACAACCAAGGCAACGTTGCCTTGGAAGTGGTCAAGGTCGGAGGAGATAGGCATGATCTCCAAAGTGGTTGGTCGAGACGAGGCTGAGATAGATAACTGGTTGAATGAATGGGCAGACAAAAGAATGTGGCTGAGCTAACCTCAAAATACTGAGTGCTGCCTACATAGCCCCTATGCAAAGGGCCTCAGGCCAATGTAGTTCTCCCTAAAAGGGAGGAAAGGTCAAAGTGGTCGATGGTCTTGGTCGAGGGCAAGGTAAAGGTCATGGTCAAAGAAAAGAAGTTTTGTCCATCAGAGAGATGAACAAATGAGGGTGGTCGAGCTAACCCCAGAAGACGTCGTGTCATCTGAGTGCTGCCTACATAGCCCCAGTCTTAGGGCCTCAGAGTAATGTAGTTCAGACTAGTTGAGAAGATTGGTCGATGATTGGTTTGGTCATGTGTCGAAATGATGAGGAGGAAAAGATGCTACAGCCCTTTCCAAATGGTGTATGTTGTAACATTGGTTGAGGGGTCTTTCATCCCTAGCAATTTTCCATATTCGTGATGGATGTATGCTAAAAATGAATTGAGGTCTATTTATGCTTCAGCAAGTATTGGTTTATGCTTAACATAAATTGTGTAGTCCATAGTCTCCATATGTATTGGTGTCCATAGAAACTAGTGTGAATAGGCTATGTGAGTGGTCTGAAAAGAAATTGGGTTGAGTTGGTTCGACAAATGATGAAGTTTGAATGTGACCAAAATGTAAGCAGAAAGCGAAAGGCAAAATCGCCCTTTCATTGACAAGGACCAGAAGGATAGCATAGATAGGGGTTGTTAGAATAAAGAGCCCCATTCATGCATTGCATCATTGACCATGGTTGTGTTAGAATGGTAATCGAATCACTTTGACATTAAAGTGAGCTCGAAGTCCCTTGAGCAGGTGTTATGATAGGAGGATAGGGTAACCCATTTTAGAGCAGAGATAACCTTGCCCTTTTTTATAGGAGACCCTGAGACAACTACAAGCCCAGTCCATGACGCATTTTTTTTTGGTGCAAACTAATCAATGCGGGAAGTCTACATAGAGATGTCATTTTGCTTGGTGGTCATTTGTGAAGTTGATCGATGCGAAAAGTTTCTAAGAAAGTGCTGTTTGTAGCAAGATTTAGTCATAGCCATCCTTCGAGGGAGTGGTTTATACTTTTGCTTTATATAATTTTGAATAGCTATCCTTTGAGGGAGCAGTCTATTAGCTACAACAATGATAGTACAGCTATCCTTTGAGGGAGTAGTTTGCTTTTTGATTTGATTGGGTGACCTTGGATATGTTTTGGACATCTCGATTTATTTTTTGACAGAATTTGGAGTCATGGACAAGACTATAGAAGTTCAAGGGCTCCTTTTTATTAGGACAAAGCATCCATGTGTCATAAAAGAGTTATAGAGGATTTGTTTAGGGGAATAGGGTTGAAAGGAATGAGGATTAGGAGGGCAGGGATTGCTCAAGGGACGAGCTCAAGTTAAATGTCAAGTGGACGAGTACTCGACTAACAGTAGAATGGTCGCAAATGTAAGGCATTAAGAGGCTCAGGTTCTGGCTGTCTATCGAGAGAAGACAGATGATAAGTCTCTGACCCATACTTTTGCGTGATGATGAAAGGTCCAAGCCAGTTAGGGGCAAATTTGCCTCATTTACTTTGCTCCATATTTGTGACATGCTGGTGATGATTAAGAAGTGGGTTGATGTGGTCGCTGATTGGTCGAGACTGGTCGATGGTCAGGTCGAGATTGGTGTTTGGTCATGATTAAAAGGTTGGTTGATGATTGGTAAAGGTTTGGTTGATATGCTTGGTTGATTGTTGTTTTGGTCATTGCTTGGTCAATGTTTGGTCGAGGCTTGGTCAAGGTCTGGTTTGATGATTGATTGAGGTCATGGTTGATGTCTGATTGATGTTTGGTTGAGGTCATGATAGGCAGTATAAAGTCGAACTCCCCCCAACCATTTGGTGGTAGGAAGAATGTCTAACACCCAGTGCAGATGATTAATGGGTTAGATGAATGAGATGGAGAGAAGATGAGGATGAGAGACCTAGGTACCCCACCTAGTTGATAGGTTAGGGGTTTCCAAGTGAATGGCGCTTAGGCATTGAAAAGTTAGGAGGGATGGAAACCACCGACTCCGTAGGCAAAGGGGGAGAAATGGGTGAGCTTGGAGGAGATTGGTTGATGGTGGGCTCAGGGCAAAGGTTTAAAGAGGCCTGAGTGGGTTTGTGATATCCTAGGCCATACCATTTCTTGGCATCGTCATCGTTGAGAGGCTCAATAGGCTGATGGGAGCCTTGCTCATAGCACCCAAAACCAAAACCCTTCCATGCACACCTATAAAGGTAAGTGTGTGCAAAGGTAGGGTTGCCAAGAAATGAGAAGTCTGATGTGAATGGTTGGGGTGAAGAGAGAGGGTTTTCATGAGTAGGAGCTTGATTGAGCCCCCCATAGACAAGATTGGTTTAGAGGTGAGGAGGACCATAAGGCACGACCATCTCGATCCAATGGTCATAACTAGGGCTGTGGTGAAGGCATCCATACTCTTGCAGAGTTTGAAACATGTCTAAGGTTAGCAAGTGATATTCCCCAAGTGAAAGTCACTGGAAGATGTCTTCTAAGGGTCTTTGGTAGTCACTTAAAGAGTAGGGGTGAGGGCGACCACCGATTGCGAATTGGTCAAAGCTTTTGCAGATGGAGGTGGTGCTGGGGTTGATGGCTTGATAGGAATGAGGACGTCATTTAGATGGTAGGTTGTGTTACAAGTTTTGAAGGGTGAAGGGTTAGCGGATATAGTGTGGACTTGCCCGTCATGCTCAAATTTCACACAACGGTGCAGGGTGGAGGGGACACAAGCCATGGCGCGGATCCAGGGTCGGCCCAACAACATGTTGTATTAAAACTCTCCTTCGATGATATAGAAGAGATTTGGGACTGTGCGTGGACTAATGCGAATGTGAAAAATGACTGTGCCAATGGTCGTGGTGGTGGTGTCATTTAAGGATCTCAAGATTGCATCAATTTTGGAGACGCAATTCTTGGGAAGAGCCAACTGATCAAAGGCATGGATGGAGATAATGTTGATGCTAGCACCTCTATCAATCATAATGCATTTAATGCGTGTCTGATCAACATAGGTAGTGATGAAGAGGAAAACGTCCTTATCTTTCGTGTTAGATGTGGGAATCTCAGAGTCGCTAAACGTGATGGAGGCAATAGGAGATAAAGAGTGGACGAGGGCAGCGAGTGGTTGGGGGTCCTCGGGTTGGACCTCTGTTGCCTGCAAGGCTCGGATGAGGGCTTGATGATGCTGAGGCGAGGTTTGGATGAGGTCATAAAGGGACATCTTCACAGGCAACTGGTGAAGCTATTTAAACATGGAGTCATGAATCAGCTTGGAAGAGGAAGAAGAAGGCTGAGATGCGCCAAGGATAGAAATTTTAGGCTTGGGTGCTAGAAGTGGTTTGACGAAAGGGTAGGTCTAAAGAATGGCGGCTTTTTATTTCGCCTTATCCTTTTGTGACCTAGTGGTTATGTGGATAGCATTGATTTCAAAGATAAGAGGTGAAGAAGGGGTCATGGCCTGCTGGTGAGATGTTGATGTGGTTGAAGAGGTTGGATGGGAAGGTGTCGAGGGTTGGTCAAGAGTGTCCTTCTCCATATAACGGTGAATGACGGCCTTGAGGGCACATCAAGTCTCGGTATCGTGTCCTGGCATATGATGGTATAAGAAAATCTTTGTGTCATTGAATCAGGAGGGTTTAGACTCGAGAGGTTGGAATGGTCTGATGGGTGGAAGGGTTATGTTGGAAGTCTGCAAAAGTCGGTGCAATATCAACGAGTATGAGCCCACTAAAAGGTCCGTGTTAGTTGATGTGTGCGATGCTGGTGACTTTTGCTTAGGCAGAGTTGGAGGAGGTTTCTGTACCACCTTTTTGGTTGATGGTGCGGTGACAGGCGGAGATGACACTTTCTTCGTAAGAGGTACCACCTTTTTAGGAGAGGGTAAGCTGGAGGTAGGCAAAGGAAGCAAAGGAGGCAACTAGTTTTGATTAGAGGTCGGAGTGGTAAGGACTCTGGTCAGGGTCGAAGGATGGGGGCCCAAAATGGAAGGTAATGGTGACGGGGGAAGAGGCATTCGCTTCTGTGGTCTGGTAGTCTTCTTCGACTTGGTTGGAAGACTACTATTGGTTGAGGTCTGGTCTAAGTCCACCTTCACTTGTGGGTGAGTGAGGGTAGAGATAGGGCGAACGCCAAGTGACTTGATAGGTTTAGATGGGGTAGATGTGGGTTTGGAAGTGGGAGTCTGGTCTTTGTTGAGAGTCTTGGGAGTTTTTGCCTTGGGAGGATTGGCAGCATGAGATGAGAGGGCATGGGCATGTTGAAGAGCTTTAAGATGCTCCTACAATCTCTGATGCTCCACTTTCCTTGAAGGGAGAAGTCTGATTTTCTCCACTAGTCGGGAAAATGGTTGAGAAGATGTTGGATGAGGTTTGGGTCCTTGAGAAGATGTTGATGGTTGCGGGGTCGAAGGTGTGGTAGTCTCGGTCCCAAGGCATGATGAAGTCGTGACAGATTCATCCTTGGTTGGAGATGAAGGAGAGGCAGGTTCTTCCCTGGGTGGAGAAGAAATTGGAGAATGAGGCTCCTCAAGCGGGTAAAGGGTAGGGATGATGGTGCCCTCCACTTGCAGTCAAGGAGTAGAAAGGGTCGGGTCCTCCATAGGCAGTAGGAAGGAGGATGGTGAGACTGGTGGTGCCGGTAAGGTTGAGGCATCCTCCAAGATGAGAGAGGTTGACGGAGAACTAACCGGGGAAAGAGGTTCATCCACATGTGATGGATTGATAGATGGACTAACCTCTTGAGGTTGGTCGGGGATGAAGGGCGAGACCGTATTGACTGTTTGAATGTTGTGTTCATGAGTGTCGTCAATCAAGGTCTGGACATTGTTTTGGGTCGGTAGATGATTGGGGAATGGTTACTTGAAGATGTCGATGCCCTGATTAGGGGGTGCATTGGGATTGTCTAGGATGAGGTCACCCCTTTCAAGCATGTCTTAGATTATGTTTTTAAGGGTCTTGCAGTTTCTCATGTCATGTCCTTTAACACGGTGGTAGTTGCAAAAGTCATTTTCCCTATACCATGCAGGGATGGTGCGTGAGGGATCAAATTGCAGAGGTGGTCAGATCTGGGGGAGATTGAGAACCCCCTATTTAACAAGTTTTTCCAGCACAAACACATATGATTCTCTGAGAGGAGTATACTATCATTGTACGTATCTCTGCTGGAATTGGTGGGTGGCACTCTGAGATGTGGATGGCTCAGGCTGATTGGTTGAAGGTGAAGAGGATGAAGGTCTAATGACCACAGCGTTAGCTGAAGCTTTAGACTTAGGATTGGATGATGAAGGTTTAGAAGAAGAGGAGTCATTGGTCTTAGAGTTGGGATTTTTGCTCTGCAACTTGACTTTATTCTCCTCGATGGCACGTAATTCAAGTTTGCGGGCCATCGTGAAGGCTTCATCAAAGGTGTGGAAGGTCTGAACCCATAAGGTGGAAGAAATATGTTTGGCCTAGGCTTGGGAGAAAAGTTTAATAAGTTTGGGTTGGGGTAAGGAAAAGGAGAGTTGATTGATGAGGCCTCTCTAGCGAGCAACAAAGTCAGCTATGGATTTGTCCTCGAATTGGTGGATAGAATAGAGGTCTGTGATTGAGACCTTCTTGGTGATGTTGATGGAGAAGTGATCAAGAAAGAGCTGGGCCAGCTGTGTGAATGTGAAAAGGGAATGGCTGGTAAGAGAGCTGTACCAGTCAAGCACAACACTAGAGAGAGACATAGGAAACATGCGTAAAAGCAATGCATTATCATGGGCAATAAGGTAACAAGCATGTCTGAATGCCCGTAAGTGCTGTTGTAGGTCTTCCTTGCTTTGAAAGCGAGAAAATTTAGGAAGCTCCCATTGACTGGGGTATGGCCTGATCGAGATGGAAGGATGGATGGGTTCATTACAAATTTGCTTGTATGAGAGGGCATTGCGTGAACCAGAAATAGAGGTCTCGAGATTGGACATTTTGTCCATCAGCATTTTGATGATATCTGCTGACGGATTGGCGGGTGGAGCGCCCCCTAGATTATAAGGTGCTTGAAAGATATTGAGAGGGGCATATGACGTGGTTGGTTGCGCTTGTGTAGATCCAATATATGGGTAGCTAGTTATCGGGGTGGAAGTTGAAGCTAAGGGCACTTGTGTTATGGGGTTGGTAGGCACAAATTGGATAGGGGCCATCAAAGATGGTTGAGGAGTGGCCACACTTGTTGAAGGGTAGGCAGTTACTCTTGTGTTGATAGGTGCAAGAGTAGGGGGGATAGAGACCACTAGGTTTTGGAAAGGTGTAGGATTTGGTTGAGTAGTTTGAGGTTGAGGGGGTACTAGAACCCCCATGGAGGTAGGCCAAGAAGGAAAGGCTAAATTTTGAAGGTAGGACACAGTTGGGTTATTCGTCGAGGTGTTGGCTTGATTGTCTATAGGTTGAATTATAGATGCTATTGATGTGATCATTGTCTCGACTAAGGAAGTTGGCATCCCATAGATTGGGTTGCCTAAGGAGTCTCATGTTCAGCTATGCGCAAGATAGTGCTGCAAGGCTTTGACGTTGAGGTCCAAGAATCGTGCGAAATCTTGGTCCCCTTCTAGGACAATAGGAGTCTGGGGCGGGGTTGGACGAGTAGGAGTTCTTTCAGTCTCCGAGTGGAACTCCATTATAGGACCAGTTATGGACGGGGTAGACGGAAGCGGTTGATGCCTCATGTGGTTGACTAGAGCCTTGGCTTGATCGCGAGTCAGAACCATTCAAGGCAAGAAAGGTCAGGTTTCAGAAACTATGATTTTTTAGTTTCAAAAACTCAGAATGGGGTTTTGGCAAAAAAAGGGGCAAGTTTTAAGGCTGTTGTTTTGAAAAAAAGGAACAGTGACAGTGACCGATGTCAGTTGAAAAATTGATGTCGATGAGAAAGATGGCCAACCTTGGTCAGATAACCGATGCCAGCAAGAAAAGGTTATCGACGTCAGTGGTAAAACCGATGTCGGTGACTGTGTTTTCTAGAAACCCAAAAGATTTGAGAGTTTTTGAAAAAAAGGAAGAAGAACGTCCTCACTAGCTCAAACAAGCAGATAAGAACAGAAAAGATGAAGAACACAAGTAGAGCCTAAGCGTTAAATCCCTAGAAATAAATTATTAAGCTCGTGTGGCTTATGCCTTAAAGTGATGTTTGGGGAGGTTGGCTATTAGAAGGGTCCTAGAAGAGGTAGTCTATAGATGGTTTCAGGTTTGTTTAGGCGCTCAAGAGTCTGGGTTAGGTTCCGTACATGGCCTGGTGCTAAGGAGCAAGCTCCCCTCACTTCACGAGCCCAGTGATAAGCTGGTCTCGCTTAGCCAAAATATACTTTCTCTAGAGATTAGACTCTGTCAGAGAACAGAGTGGGCTTTCCCCTTGGTGATGAAATCCAAGTAGGATCGTCGGGACGGGTAAGGTATCCGTTGGGTGATGAAATCCCAGTCGGGCCTTGTCTCAGGTGAGTTTTGATGTTTAGTTTGGTGCAAGTGGTTTGGTCATGTAACATCAAGTGGACTACGATTAATTCATGATGTGATTTGTTAATTACTAGGTGTGGACTAAGAAATGCAAGCAAGCAGAAATGATATGCAATGTGTTTTAAAACCCAAGTCGAAATGTTAGTTTGAATGAAAACAAGTTGAGAAAGGGTTGAAGGATATGATTTTTGACTAATTTGAAATGCAATAAAAGAAAGAAAGGTTCCTTTTAATCCTATTTATGATGTCGTTTAGAAGAGAAGAAAGAGGTGAAAATGGAGAAACCTAATGCACCTATATGAAAAGAAAGAAAAGGAATCCAAGGAAGACCCTAGGGTCCCACCGAGCGTGCCAGAATGTTTCTATGCTATATTTGATTTTCACATTCAAGAAAGAGAAAATGAGAAACTAAGAAGAAGGACGAGGGTTTATACGTACCCAGATTGTAGAATTGCACACCAAAATTTAGACGATAGCAGGAACTCCTCTTTGGTTGTGGAGGATGACACCTGAAAGAGAAAGACACTAAACACAAAAAATGTTAGATGACAAAAGGGTGGACTGCCAAGCAAGAGCTTGGTCCTAGAAGTGCAAAGGCTTCTTGGAAGATGACAGTCCACTGTTAAAAAGAGAATGTTGATCATAAATAGAAAGTGATAAATGATGAAAAATAGAAAGAAGGAACTTAAGGCAGATGCGTACCTATTTAGCAGCAATCTGCTTTGCACAATCGTCGACATTGGTGGTATTGCTGGCGTCGGTCAGATAAGGTCGTCAACGTCGGTTATGCTGCCGACATCGGTAGGGGAAATGGATGAGGTCAGCCAGGGTAGTAGTCTTAGACAGGGTCTTGTTGGGTTACAGGTTGGTTTCTAGTCTTTAAAATGGACTGTGGTCTCGTCTGAGGGTCAGGGAGGTCTATTTAGAGGTCTGAGAGATTCCCTTGAGGTCTGAGGGACTTGTTTTAGGTCTGAGGGACTGAGAATGTTGTTCGGGAAAGTGACTGGTTGGGAACTAGAAGCATAAAGGGGAATGAATGAGAGGCAAGGGTCTGAGAAGGCCTTTTAGCCTCTCAGGGGAAGGATAGGGAAGGTCTTGGCAGTGATTAGCTAAATAGATAGATTAAACAAGAAATGAAATGGAAAAAAACACTATGCCTACCTCTTGCTTGTTGATTGAAGAATGGAAAAACCTGTTGTCAAAGCTGTTGAAGGACCTGCAAATGGATCTGTTGCTTAGAGCTGTTCCTGCAAGGTGCCTGTAGCTACTGGTGTTGCTGTATGAGGGGGAGGAGAAGAAAATATGAATGCAAAAGTGTCAAGAGAGTTCTGTTTGCGGGCCGGGGGAATGGTTGCAGAAAATGGTCTTGAAGGCTGCTGATGCCGACAAAACCGCCGATGTCAGCCGCATAATGACCAACGTCAGCGACTGAAGAATGGGGACAGAGGCTAAAATTAGCCTCTGTCTATTCTTGCACGCTGCCGAGTCAAGGGGCCATGGGAAAATGGTCAAGGGAGGCATAAATGGATGCGAGAGGGAGGATAAAGGGGAGATTTTGGCAATAAAGGCTAGGAGAGAGGTGGGGGGATCCAAGGTGGCATGGGTGAGGTGGAAGAGGGCCAAATATTTAATTATTTTAATTTGATAAATGGAGGGGGCTAAGACAAGGGTTAGGACATGGGCCAAGGGGGGCCAAGGGTGAAAGATGACCTAGGGGGTAGACATGATTTTAGTTTCTACATTGCCAATAGTCATCCCTCTGAGATTTGTTATCCCTCCTTTTCATAATCCTATAATGGCAGTTCAAGGTCCCTAGGGTAATGATTTTGGTCCTCTCAATCTTACTTCACCTCTACATGAGCTTCCACATAGTTCAAGGAAGAACTTCCCCAAGTTCTATGGTGATGGGAAAGTTCATCCTGATGAGCACATTATAGCTTTTAGCATAGCTTGTGGAGTAATCAGAGTAGAATTTGAAGATGTAGCAGTCAAGATTTTTGTAGAGACATTACAAGGTGCTACTACAAATTGGTTTTATCATCTATAGGCTCGGTCAGTGACTGATTGGAATACTCTCAAAGCTAAGTTTGAAGCCAGATTCAAACTTGCGGAAGATGCACATACACTTCTGGCTCAACTTACACAAATGAAGAAAGAGCCTCATGAGCCTATAAGAGACTTCATAGCTAAATTTGAAAAACTGAGAAACATAATCCCTATAATTGCTAGACCTATAGCTAAGAATCTCAAATGCTTTTTCATTAATTCTTAGCTACCTAAAGTAAGTTTTCTCTTGAGACGTGCTGGTCAAATAGATCTTGCTGTAGCTCAACTTTTGGCCACTGAGGTAGAAGATGATCTCATCTTAGTAGGGAAGATAAGAAGAGATCCAAATAGAAATAAAGCTTCATCATCTTCTGAATATGCATCTACAGGCACCATAGATCCAATGGTGCAAAAATTAGCAAATGAGTTGCTTGCTTTCAAAAAGCAAATAGCTCAAGGAATGTCTTCTGCTCCTTCATACAAAAGGACATTCCCAAATCAGTCATATCAGGGCAACACTACTAGGAATCAAGGGCAATAGAATCACCTTCCTCCTCCATAAGGGAAACTTACCTTGGAAGCTCCTCCAACCAATTCAGCAATGGGATATCTTAAAGTAGAATCAAAATTCTCTTTCCAGCTTGAATTGAATCAAGAAAATGACGCTGATCTCCTTGAAGACAATCAAGAAGAATCAGGTGGCAACTCCCATATTGGTTTCCTGAACTACCAAGATGAACTCAAAAGCAAAGGAGAAGATTTTGATGGATCAGATGCAGTGTTTACTAGGTCCAAAAACCAATCAGTCCAGCAGGCTGATAAAGAGAAGACAAAAGAACAACCACAGCCAACAGTCACGATTGCTAAGCGTGGAACCATTATACCTTTTCAGTCAAAAGATCTGGTAATCACTCAAAAAGCAAATAGATCAATTTCACCTTCCCCTTTTACTTTAAATTCACAAACTAGCCCACCTCCCATCCCTCCTAAAACTCAAAAAGTTGAAGTACCTTTCTCTGTACCTAGTTCAACTCAACCATTTGACATAATTGATCATGTCAAAAAGACAAAAATACAAATGTCTGAGTTCAAATATTTGTAGTCCAATCCTGATCAATTGAATAAGTTGGTTTAACATGTCAAAAACCAAAACGTCTCTACAGGACAAAAGGATAAAAAGGTAACTCCTGATTCTTCAAAGAACATGCCTATTCCAAATAATCTGGTCATTACTCGCCCAGCTATTCCTAGAAAAATAGAACCTTTCTATGTTTCCCTGTTAATTAATGGCCACAAGTTGAGTAACTATATTATAAACTCAGACGCATCTGATAATGTCATGCCAGCTAAAGTAGCTGAGTCTCTCAGTCTCACATTGACCAAAACCTTTGGGAGATGTTTCTCCATGGAGAAAAAGCAAGTACCATTGCTGGGGCAAATCGAAGATGCCCAATTTGCATTTACAGCCTTTTCAGACAAGAGAATCAAGATGACTGTCTTGGTGGTTGATGTCTCAACATCCTATGGCATGTTGCTTGGACAAAATTTCTACAAAGACGTAAGAGGAGAACTAAGCTTAGATTTGTCTGAGGCAAGGATCCCTGTACAAGGTGTAATGAAGAGGTTGCTCCCTGAAAAGGAAGCAAAGTATGTGGTCACCCAGACATTAGCCCCTGAAGCTCAAATTATTTTTGAATCTGCAGGTATGGGTAACTATTTTCTGTCTACAAATGAAATGCATGAAACACCTGAGAGTATCAACTTAGAAATTAGTTCAACAAGAATAGCAAAAAAACTAGTAGGCTGCAGTATAGACCAAGAAGGATCCTCCATCTTTGATGAATGAAAATCTAAAAAAAAATCAGTATCAGATGAGCTATGGACTTTGGAATTTGATGGTAGCTATTCCTCTACTAGTTCAGGAGCTGGAATTGTTTTGATATTTCCTCAAAGAGATACGTTTCCTTCATCTTACAAATTACAGTTTAGCAACACTAATAATACATTTGAATACAAATCTCTGTTGCTTGGCATGAAAGCTGCTCAAGAAAAAGGCATCAAATTTCTTCATGCCAAAGGAGATGCTGAATTTGTGGTTTGTCAAGTGAGGAACTTATATCAAACCAAGAATGAAAGATTAAAGCACTACCGTAACTTGGTTTGGGACCAAATTGAAAGCTTTGATGCTTTCAACATTTGTACTATACCTAGAGAGTCTAATAATAGAGCTGATGCACTTGCTATTTCAGGAACTCTCTTAGTTCCTCATTCAGATTTCAAAGAAGACATATATACTATTGAGCTAGTCTATAAACCAAGTGTTCCTGACAATGCTGATCATTGGAAAGTATGCAATGATGATCATCAAATCATTGCCTTCCTGGAATGAAAAGATAATTTTGAACAACTATGTTTTGAAGGCAGTGAATCTCAGAAGAATGAATTTGTGTCTGAATCCAGCTCAGATATAAATGAAGAATTCTTACAGCTAAAAGGAAACAAAATTTTGAAAGGCCTAGTTTCTCTTGAAAAGTTGTTTGATAAGCATGATAGATTCATTAAACAATAGAAAACAAACTCGAGTTTCTCCCAGGGATTCAATCAAGTGAATCTGACTACTGAAGAAAATCCCAAGATGGTCAATATTGGTAAGTGCTGCACCCTTGAAGAAAGATTCAAGTTCACCTCTTTACTCTGTCAATACATGGATGTCTTAGCATATTCTTATGAAGACTTGAAGTCTCTCAGACCAGATGAAATCTGCCATAACATTCCTCTCAAGGCCGACTCAATGCCATACAAGCAAAAATCTAGACAATATAATCCAAAAATATCAAGTACTATTCTGTCTGAGATACAAAAAATGTTAAATGCTAGAATCATCTTCCCAATCCATCATTCCACATGAATTGCAAACATAGTGCCTGTAAAGAAGAAGAATGACAAAATTCGCATTTGTGTAGATTTCAGAAATTTAAATCAAGCATCTTTGAAGGATAATTATCCTTTACCAATTATGGATCAAGTGCTTCAAACAGTGATAGGTGCAAAGATGTTATCAGTACTAGATGGCTTCTCAGGTTATAATCAAGTTGAAGTTGGTGAAGCAGACCAACATAAGATTGCATTCACCACACCTTGGGGTACATTTGCATATAGAAGAATGCCTTTTGGTTTAATAAATGCTGGTGCTACCTTTCAAAGAGCTATGGATCTGGCTTTCAAAGATGAGATTGGTAAATTCATAGTGGTATACCTTGATGACTTGACTATATTTTCAAAGCATCGATTTGATCATGTACGCCACTTATAATAAGTGCTGGATCGCTGCTGCCAAAATGGTATTTCCTTAAATCCTTAAAATTCTATTTTTGGAGTAACAGAGGGGAAACTCCTTGGACACATTGTGTTCAAATAAGGCATAATATTGACTCAAACAGAGTCAAGTCTATTCAAAAACTTAATTTTCCTACAAGTAAGAATGCTGTTCATTCTTTCTTTGAAAAGCTGAATTTCTTATAGAGATTTATCCCTAAATTTGCTGAGAAAACTAGACACATTGTGAACATAATGAAAGGGAAGACCATCTTCAGCTAGACTAAAGAAGACAAATCAACATTTCAAGATATCAAGACTACCATTGCTTACACCCCTACATTGGTTTGTTCAGATTACAACAAAGATTTCATCATATACAGCTATGCGTCTGAACACACTCTTTTAGCAATTCTTGTTCAACAAGATAAGGAGGGTATGGAATCTCTTATCTCTTTCATGAGTTGCCCTCTCAAAACCCATGAGATGAAATATTCAAATATAGAGAAGCATGCTTATGCCTTGGTGAAAGTAGTCAAACATTTCTAATTGAATCTAAAATATCTTTACCCAAATAGGCTTGCCCTGTTTAACAAACAAAAGGATAAGACCCTATTGAATAATGTTAGCAAAAGGATTGTTCTTGAAATTATTTATGGAGACCTCTATAGACATCAGTAGAGAAAAATGAATATTTATGGGATTCCCTCTAAAATTTTTGATCAAAATAAAATGGTGGAAGAAAATAAATGTGTGCTTAACCTATAGGGTTATGTATTTTTTGACCTACAAACACACTTTTGTCCATTTTCTAGGAAAATCAACATGGAAGAAACCTTTATAATTAGAGGTCTTAAATTTTTTATTCTCAGTACTATAAAAAATGTGAAACAAATCTTATTTCCTTTTTTATCCTTAAATGTCATAACCTCATCACAAGCCATACCTATAACATCACCATTAATTTCTTTAGAAATAAAGATCTTGAGGTTATGCATCATGACTTCTCTCTCAAACCATCCTTTTACCAAATAAGGATAAATAGACACATCATATATTCTGAATTCACATACTACTGCCCTAGTGCCTAACACTACAGTCAAGTCTATATTAACTCAGCAGGAGTTTGGCACAAAAAGACATAATTAGATTGAAAAAATCCAAGAGTTTGATCTAGACATCAAGCTGATAAAGCTGGTCAGGGGTAAAGGCCTATGCCAATTAATTGCTGACAGTAAGCCAAAAGACACACATCATGAAGAAATTGAAGTCGAAGAGACACCAACAATCCTTTTTGTCTCCACTACCAATGAGTGGTATTTAGGTATCACTTATTTCCTTACTTATGGTGAATGTCCTGCTCATTTGTCTTACAAAGAAAGGAGGACTATCAAGTTGAAAGCTGCCAATTTTTTCATTTAGGACAACGGCCTGTACAAGAGAAGCATAGATGGAGTATTCCTTTGCTGTGTAGAAAAAGAGCAACAAAGCCAGCTTTTGAAATCTTTCCATAATCTGGCTTGTGGAGGACATTTTTCTGCTCCTGTGACTGCTCACAAGATTCTGCGAGCTAGGTATTACTGGCCAACTCTTTTCCAAGATGCACATAAGTGGGTGAGAAAATGTGAACTCTGTCAGCAATTTGTTGGAAGACCCAAGTTAGCTACTATGCCTCTCAAGCCAGTAATCATGGAAGAACCTTTCCAACAATGGGGACTTGATTTCATTGGAACAATAAACCCATTTTCAAGTGCTAGACATGATTATGTTCTTACAGCAATTGACTATTTCACCAAGTGGGTAGAAGAAATCCCAACTAAGCATGCTACTTCAAAAGTTGTATGCAACTTCCTCAAAGAGAATATCATTTCTAGGTTTGGAGTTCCCATCAAAATTGTTACTGATAATGGAGCTTGTTTCACCTCTCAGAAGATTACACAATTCTATTTCCATTATGAAATTACACTCTCTCACTCTTTTGATTATTTTTCACAAGCGAATGGACAAGCTGAATCCAACAATAAGAATCTGGTAACTATTATCAAGAAGCTAGCAGATGACAATCAAAGAACATGGCATAAAGCATTGATTGATGCTCTATGGGCAAACAAAATCACACCAAAGAGGGTAATTGGTATGTCTCCTTTTCAACTCCTTTATGGTATCAATGCTGAGATACCAATCACCTTAGAATTGCCAGCCTTGAAATTGGCAAAGGCAATTGAAGATCGGACATATGAAAGTTCTCTTGACAAAAGAATCATGTGCCTGGCTGAGCTGGAGGAATAGAGAACCATGGTGGTGGATAGAATTGCTGCTCATCAAAGTCTAGTAAAGAAACTCTTTGACCAGAAGGCCAAAAATCATGATTTTTAGATTGGGGATCAAGTCCTGCTATGGGACAAAAGGAGAGAACCAAAGAATATGCATGAAAAGTTTGACTCCCTTTGGAGAGGCCCTTTTATAATTCATTAGCACATTGGTAAAAATATATTTCTATTGAAATATCAAGATGGCGCACTCTTTTCTCTACCCCACAATGGGCAACATCTGAAACATTTCAACTCTTGAAGTGTTAGATCATTCCATCTGTATATATGTACATTTGTATAGTTTTTAATTCTATTTTGTTTTGTTTGTTTTCATTTTTGATACCTTTCATTTTTGGGTAGCATGAATCTATAACCCAATGGTACACATGAAGACACTGGAGATTTTGGATTCTACTCCGTTCAATTCTTTTTGTAATTGATAGAAGTTCCCCAACTAGAGCCAGCTATTGTCCCCTAAAAATATCACTCATTTTTGGGACAACATTTGAACCATTTTGGTCTTATAGACCAAAATTATCTCTTCCCTTTTTAAAATTTGTCTTGGGCATTCAAATTCCTCATTTTTCAAGCTTCTTAGAAATCTACAGATTCTGCAGGCTTGAATCTACGAACTCTACAGGCTTGAATCTATGGACTTTGTAGGCTTGAATCTACGAACTCAACAGAAAGAGGAAATCTACAAACTTTGCAAGTCAAGTTCAATGGGCTTTATAGGTTGAAATCTATGGACTCTTTCAAGGTTAGAGAAAACTATGGACTTGGTTTCTACGGACTCTACAAACAGGCTCATTTCTACAAGTTCAACGGGTTTCACAGCTCCTACAGGTGGGTTCAATCAAAAGAATCAGTTTCTAACACTTGGTTATTTTCAGAATTAGTTCATCACCTTGGTTCAAATAGAAATCTCCATCAACAAGCATCAGTATTAGATTCAACGTTTGGTTCGTCCTTTGGTTCAACGTCAAAAAGTTTAAAGGCAGGTTCAATCAAGTGGTTCAATGCTTTTGGTTCACTCATTTGGTTCATCCTTTGGTTCAATCAAATGGTTCATCAATCGGTTCAAGGCTTTGTTTGAACCATTGAACCAAAACTTGGTTCAATGTCTTTTGGTTTAATAGTTAGTTCATCATTTCAGTTCAATCAAATGAACCATCAGCTTGAACCATTTTGGTTCAACGTCTTGGTTCAATGAAGAGGTTAAATGTCTTGGTTCAATGGAGTGTTTCATTGGCTTGGTTCATTTAATTGAACCATCAGCTTGAACCATTTTGGTTCAAAGCTTGGTTCAACCGATTGGTTCAACGTAGAGGTTCAACGGTTGGTTCAAACAAATGGTTCATTGGCTTGAACCATTTTGGTTCAAAGCCTAGGTTCAACAATTGGTTCAATGGAATGGTTCAACAGTTGGTTCATCACCAAAGTTCAAAGGGCCTCTCGAAGGACAAGTGCCCTTCCGAAGGGCACTTGGTCAACAAAAATACCCTTTGAAAGGGTCATTTTCAAAAAATACCAAGGCAAGTCTAAGGCACAATTATTTAGGACAAAAAGTCTGTAAGAATTTTGAGAAGTCACAGAAGCAAGAAACCCGAAGGAATTTGCGTACTGGCAAATGTAAAAATTTCCATAGACTTTTTGTCCATGAGAAATTTCTGCAGATAATTTGTTTGTGGGAATTGTCCATGGGAATTTGTCTGGGGAAAATCCTAGGGAAAATACCCATGGGAATTATTTATGGGAATTTGCGAAGGGCCGCTGAAGGACCTCGAAGGGCAGGTGCCCTTGCAGGGGACTCTCGACTGCCAACTTAAAGGGCACTTCCTGAAGCCAAAGGGTCACCTTCCCTTCGAGAAGGATGGAAAACAAGAACCCTGAAGGCCATTCAAGGATCATTTCTTAAGGCTTGAAAGGGCAAATCCAATTTGAAAAAGTGCCAAATAGAGAGCCAAAAGCGGACCAAGGTGTAACACACCCAAAGACGTCAAATTCAACACAACAAATTAACCATTGAAAACATAGTGACGGGTGCGTGAATGTCAAATTCAAGACAACAAAATAACCGTTGATCCTTTAAACCTACAGACCATAATGCATTCACAAACTTCAAGGCCAAGACTAGCAAAAAGTGAGGAAAGAACAGAAAAACAAACTGAATTTAGGACCCGATTCAATTAACCAAAAAAGGAGGAATGATGAAGGTAAGATCAGATCGCTAGGTGGACATTGCAAGTTGCAAACTTTCAATAAGCATGACTTGTTTCCCTGCATTGATAAAATTAAATGGGTAAAATGCCCCTAAGTTCCAGCCTGTCTTCTTAATAGATTCCAATGCAACATGATGTGTTACTATTCTCGAGTCCTTGAAGAAGCTATATAAGGGACTCTCTTCTATTGTAAATTGATCTCTTTTTGATAATCAGAACAAAACTCTACCCAAATTGAAAGACACTTCTGAGACTTTGAGCTCAATTTGTTTATCATATTTTGTTATTGGAATAAGAAAGCAAGTGGTTTTTTAGACTTTGTGCTATAATATCTTTGTTGTTAAGGAAACTGTTCTTATGTCTTTTTCCTTAATATATCTTTTGTTCCTTTAATTCAACAAGTAGAATTGGTGACAGTAGTTGAAAAGGTGTCCCGAAGAGTCAAGTTTAAAGAGACTTTGTGTCCCCATAATTGCCTTTAGTATGTTTTCTTTTCATTTCTATGTAAAGGAACTTGGGACGACTTTGTGCCCTCATTGTCCTTCGTATCTTACTCTTGAGCAATTCAAGTGAAGACTTTGTGCTGCATCTCGATTTGCTAGTTATTACATCCTTGCTACATTTTGCATTTACTATCAGGAGTACTCTTGTGGCTGGCTGAATAGTACTTCTGAAAGAAGAGGAGTGGTGTCTGTCATTTCCTTTGAGTTTTTCCTTTGATTTGCATGCATCATCTCTGAAAAAAGAGAGATGGATGGTTTGTCCTACCCCTGAGTATTATTTTCTATTTATATATATATATATATAGCTTATCTATAGGGAACCTCCCCTTGATGAGAGGAGAGATCAGTCCCCTTTTGATGTGGTAAAACTACACATTTGGATGACTAATCTTCCTACTTTGGCTGATCAGACCTATTTTGTTTATTAATATGCTGATCGATAAAATATTCAACCAACAGAGTGTTACAGGATTAGTCATGATCTGTAACACATTATAACAAGTCTAAATCTGACTTAGACAAATAGATAAGTGCCTTACAAGGATCATGAATGAAGACACCTACTTTTCTACAACAAGGGGGGGACTTTTTATTTATTTTTTAAAATTTATAAAATTAAAAAAAAACTTTAATTTAGGGACCATTTTTTATTTTTTTTAAAATATAAAAAGACATTGAGGGAGCTATTTTGTTTTTTATTTAACATATTTATTTTTATAAAATGAATAAATAAATAAATAAATAGTTTTATTGTTCAATCACCCCCCGACCAACCCTACATGCCTAATTGCTATTTTCTAGATTTCATACTTGCATGTTCGCATTTTTTTGGACCCCTATCAATTGAACATTTTTACAGACACATGTGCCTTTTTGCTCATATTTTGAGTATCAATTAGATCCATGAGGTGATTATTATTATGTTGTGAATATGGTTTTGTCCTCTTCCACATAATATACTCCTTTTCTTGTTATTCCACTTGAAAGTTTGATTTCTTCTAGATTTATAGAGGCCTCATTTGTAGTTGAACATCACAAAATTTCCAAGCACTTTTCTCTGCACTCATGACACTTTTAGAGGTTCCCTTCTTTTGAAGTGCATGTTTTGTTTTCCTAAAATCCAAATTCATAACTAAAATTGAATCATATTATATAAAAACATAAATTGTTTTTGTTTCCCATTTTTAACTTAATTTGTAATGAGGTGATTTTTTTTATAAACTGCATCATTTAAGTAGTTTTGGGGGCATTATTTTGTCATATAACTCCTTTTAAAGTGCCTATTTTTTTTCGGGTAAAAATTTTCTTATGACACTCTTGAGGATTTTGCCTTGTTACTATTTTGGCCCACCTATTACTCACACTCTGTCCTTGTGTTTGGACATTCATATTTTAACACACTTGTGATTTTTGCCACATATCCGTCAAGGCCCATTTCTTATCCCTTTGTCATTATTTTTTCACTTGAAATGGATTCTTACCATACTATAGACTCACTAATGCAAGTAAATAATAAATTACAAGCTGAGAGTAATATGCTCTTCTCTAAGGTTTCCTCACTTTAGGAAGATATTGTTAAATTTTTAGAGAAAAATAAGTCCCTCAAAGCATAGAAAATGCTCCTCATAAAACTTGAATAACATGACTCACTCATTCACACTTTGCAAGCAAGTGTTGCACCTTTGTAACAACACTCTGATCATGTGGAACCCACAACTATAACACTTAGTCCACATTCATTATTTACTTATGAATTTGGCACGCATCCATTGGACATTCTCCAATATTATTATCTATCAAATGTTAAGTCATATTGTAGTCTTGTTACACTTGTAGTTGCCTTTTTTGCAACTCACACTTTTGCTTATCATAATGTTGACATCCTTTCCTCTTTTGAGAAACAAACTAATGGTTTTGGTTCTCGTATTCTCTACACCATGGGTTATTCTGGAGGAGGTATTGGAAATCATAAATAGGGCATTGTGTAGCCCATATAGCCTATTCTTTTAATTGTTCACCATGGCATTATCTTCCAAGTATGTGCTTCCACTTCTTCTTTGGAACTATTTTTTATAAGCTCTACACCAATTTTAATTCATTCTACACTTCTAAAGGACATCAAACAACACAATTCTACTATATTTATGAATTTGATATCTTCATTAGAGATTTGTTTAGATAATTTACTTAGGTATGAGATTCTTGAGCCATATTTAGCTTGTGTTAGGCATGAATGACCTGACCCTTTTCTCAGGCATGTGAGACCTGAGACTAGTTTTACAAGGTTTACGAGGCCTTGCCTTTCACTTAGGCACAAGAAACCTAAGATTTCTTTTGTTAGGCATGAGGGTACTAATACATCATTAGATTCACTTAGGCATGAGAGTCATAAATATGATCCATACATTTCCTTCCATACATAATTTGTGAACAGGGTACCAAATAACTTGCATGTGTCTTCTTCCACCATCTACATTCATTTGGGATGGATTGATGATTGTTTATGGCAACATCATCAACACTGCTTATGTGGACTCTACTGACATGGTTCTCCAATTGTATAATTATGTCTTCCTCACACTATTCATACTTCCTAGTAGTGCTCTTCCTTGGAACAAATTTTAGGTCTTGTGATATCTTCTTTGATAGATCCAATGTTCCTTACGATGAGCTATTTTTAGTATTCCAAACATATGTTTGATTATTTAGTGTTATTTATGGATATATGTGACAAATTTATTAGCACCAACAATGAGATCCTTGTGGCATATATCCAGTTTTCATTTCATCTAGTTTTTTTTGTGTGATTATTTCTTCTATCTCACCTATTTCAACATTGGGGGGGGGGTGTTGTGTATTGTTTTTATGGGTGAGATCCTTGATGTGCATGCCATTATTTATTGGTAGTTATTATATGTTATTTTACTAATTTTTGGGTGAGATATTTGTGGCACATATCTTTTTTAGAGTAGTCTTTTTCTTTCATTATACATGAGTACCTCATCAGGCCTAGTGCCAAGACATATTTCAAAGGTTTAGCCTCAATTTTTATACATGCTCCCTAAGTTGTAATAAAGGGGGGCATTGGTGTAAATTTTTAATTACACCTTAAGTTTATTTAGTGAGTAATTAATTTTCATAGGATTTCTTATTTTATTATTTAGAAAATAATACTATTCAAACTTAGAACTTGTACTAAAGTCTAAGATGCACACTCACATGACAAATCGCACTAAAATCCAAGTTTCACACCAAATTAAAATTTAGGAAACCAATGGAATTAATGAAACCACCTATATTAATGAGGCCTTTCCTTCTCTATGAAAACAAATTTCTCCTTAACTCTCACATTTCCTTGGATTGTATTGATTACCTAAGTATTGCCTTGATTGCCTTGGTGGGATAAGAGAATAGATTGTGAGAGTTCAATTTATTTTTTAGTCCCTCCCTTAGTGTGTTATTGCTAAAATAATAGTGTTATATTAATATACTTGGATATTTGTATCTCTATATATTTTTTTCATAATGTAAGCCATGTCTAAGATTAATGTGCTTGATCCTAGGTAGTCCAAAATTCTAATACATTCCACAAGATTTTATTTCAAAACTTAAAAAAAAACATACATTGAATAATAAATGTACATACGCCACAAAATTAAATAAATGTATAAATATCGACATAAAAATAACAAACACCATTCCCACAACAAAAAAATCATGCCACTTTCATTATATAATTAAGTGGGTTTAAAAAAAAAAAATGTATTAAAGGAAAAAAAAGAGTGCTAAAATGACTAAAATTATATTTTCATAAAAAAATATTTATTTGAGAAAATTCTTTGAAGTCATTATGATCATTTCAAAAATTACAAGATTACATGTCACCTGCATTGTCATGGCCATCATAATTACATTTTAGGGAGTACTCTTCTCAGTTATGACCAATCTTGCATATGTTTTTCAACAACCAAGATTACATAAACTTCAAGAGCTTGAGAAGTTAAGGTTGGTGAATGATTTTTCCCTATGCCACCAATTATTGAGATATTGTGCACAATGAAAGTTGGCCATAATAATCACAAATTTCTCTTTACACCATGGCTGAATGTGGATGTACATTATTCCCTCTATTCAAACCTTCCTCTCCATTTATAGTACCAAAGGAAGCATTAAAATAAACTTATAATATGTGATTAGTTAAAAGAGAAGTAAGTGGTTAAAAACTTAACAACTACAATAACGCTCTCATCTCTCATCCCATATTTTGTTTTTCTCTTTTTCTTCCTTTAAATATAAGAGATTCAACTTTTATTATGTAAAATGATAAATTAATTCATCCTTAATATTCAAAAATATCTATGCAAATCAATTAGGAGTATCAAAAAGATTCTAAATTATGATTACAAAATAAGAGCAATGCAAATTATAGTCACTTCCATAAGTGTATTTATGGGGTTGTCAAAAATTTCATTGCAAGATTCTTAACAATTGTGTGGATGCAAAAAGATGGGGGACAAAAAAGGGGATATTCTTGAAAAAATTGATTATGGTTTATAAAATGCGAGTGGCATTTCAAAAAATGGTGAGCACCACTTCAAAAATGGGTGCACACCCTTCTTAAACCATGAGTGAAGCAAAAATTTGAATGGCTTGGTTACCAAGCTTAAAGGGCATGCATCTTATGTAATATAAAGGGCACATACCCTTTGAAATTATAAAGGGCATATGGCCTTTGTATAACATAGGGTGCGTGCCCTATGTAAATCTAAGGGCATACACTTTTTATATTATATAAAGCACATGCATTATGTATTGCAAAGGCTGTGCACCCTTTTGGACACAATAAAAACCAAAAAACCATAATGAACCCATGATTTTATCATTGTATTATTCATGATTGGAAGAGATTTAGGAGTGAAAATCAAATGGTGTAGATGATTTCCATCACAAATTCTTCTTTGTGCATCTCCACTAGCCATCCATTCTTACATCACATTCCCAGGTATGTTATTTTCTTCCTTAGGGTATGTTTGGGTTTGTAATTCTTTTGTCATGATTTTTTTTATAATAATCACAAGGCAAGGGGGAATTTATTATTAGGGGGAGGAATGGTAATTTAATCAACGATTTTGGGATTATTAACCTCTAAATTATTTCCCCATTAGGAGAGCTTTTGGTGGCTATAATTCTTTATAAATTTCATACTTATCTCATAATTCAAGTACTGATGCATGAAATTAACACATTTACAACCTAATCACATATTTATATTAAGTATTTGAAGGCTCTCACGAGATAATATTAATTATATTGTTGTTTTTTTGGGATTTTTACTCATATATGTTAAAGTTATCTTAGGATGACCTTCATGAGAAGTCATTAACCAAATGGGATTTCTTACCTTATATTTTTTGGTAATAATCACAAGGTTTTTATTATTAAAAATTAAATGAGGTGATAAATGACACTAGGTTAATGACTACTCATGGAGGTCATCTTGAGATGACTAAAACACACACAATTTTAAAAATACCATAAAAATAATAATATATAATTAAAATATTATTGAAAAAGCCTTGAAAATACCTAATAAAAATACATGATTAGGTTGTAATTGTGTTAATCCCACATTGGTACTTGAGTTGTGAGACAATGATAATGCTTATAAGGCATTACACCTACCAAAATCTTTTCCAATGGGGAAGAAGTTAGAGGGTGAGTGTATGTGATAGGAATCCAAGGGAAAAGATGCATTAGTCACTTATTAGTATAAGGAAACATTCAAAACAAACAAGCTTAAGACAAATAATTCCCAAGACTAGATACTAGGGGGAGCTTAGATAAAATAAGACAAAATAAAACATAACTATAAGAACAAGAGATAAATCCCTTTTACTTTCCTTTTAACTTTGAATCACTTGTCAAAATGGTAGTTGGCTTACTCGACTTGTGTCCAAATGGAGTATCTGGTGGCACTCTTGATTTGTAGGCAATAGCTCCCTTTTATCCACTATGGTTTTTGTCTTGGCATGTATTGGTCTATAAAGCTTATCTTATAAATTCCGCATAATAACTTTAGATAAAAGATCTTGTTGGAAGTGAGTGTGAGACCTTGTAGTTATTTATTTCAAACTAACCTCAACTCAGGTGTGATCAGGTCCAGGCTAACCTTGGGTTAGACATGGGAGTCTAAATGTAATTAAGTCCTTAATTATGCATTTATAGATGCATGTTCAACATTTCTCATTTTCAAGGCATTTATGTTAATATTTTGTAATTCTTGACTTTGAGGTTAATGATGTCATCATGACCTCATTTCCCTTTGATATTTATTGAATTTTATTTTTTGGAAATTATATTTTAACTAATTAAACATGGATTATTTAAATAAGCATTTAATTTTATTTGCCTATATAGTTAATTCTGCTTAGGCTTTTGGTCATTTCAAAAATTTGATCAAGTACCCCACTTACTTGGTTGAAAATTTTAGTTTTCTAGAGTGAAACTTGACTGGGGAAGAATCCGTGAGAGATTATTATTGTGTACAAAGTAATACCCCAAATAGGGATGCTTTAGCATAATTCTAGCACTTATGTCTAATGTATGGATGCATTTGGGATGTTTAGTGGTTCTTAGGCTTAATTTTCATAATTTAGAGTAAACCAGTCTCAAGTTCATTTTAGACACAAATGTGGTAAAAATGGAGTGTCTACATTTTGCCCCTATTTGAGTAGGCATTTCAAGACATGAGCACTATAACATCATCTCAAATAATTAAAAAGAGGTTTTTCTTTGGTTGATGCCCTATAGGGTGGTTGATGATCCCTATATGCCCCCTCGAGGGATTGAGCAACAAATAGTGTAGTCAAATAGGCCCTCAAAAAGAGGAAATGACATGATCTAGTTGTAATATGGGGTTAAAACATTTATTTTCCCAAAGGTGGTTATAATTAGTGGCACAATGATTTACCCCTGTAGGGTGGATGGGTAGAAATAATTATTTACCCAAAGGTAGTTATAATCATTAGTGCAGTGATTTTTCCTAAACAGGGCATATTGTTCATGGACTAAAAGCAGTTTTACCCTAGTAAGGTAGAATAGATCATTAATTAGTATAAATAATTTATCGCATTTAGGTAAATTGAAAAAGGGGAGTTCATGTAATAAGTCTATAATAGAGATGAATGACGAGATTGCATAGAAAAAAACATGAATATAGAAGATCATATAGTAACAAGATGCATGTTTAAACTATCACATGGTACAACCAAAAAATACTGCCATTAAATAGGTCTCTATAAGTCCTAGTAACATGGTCTGGTGATAAAAATGGTAAAAAAATAATGAACATAGAGATGAATTACATGAAAAATGGACCATAGAGTCAAAAATAAGACCTCTTAGAATGAATGGGAGGGAACTTTAGGCATTAGGGGATGAAAAATTAAATTCCTAGTGAAAGAAAGGAGAGGAAAAATGGGATGTGGATGAGGACAAAGGTAGGTGAATGACTGGGTGAGGGAGCATGAGTGACCACCACATGATGGGCCACTAGTAAGTCATCTCACTTTAGCCTTTTTGAGCATTTATTATGCATTTAATGCTAGGGTTTCTATAAAAATTGGTGAAGTCATCATTTGTATGGTAACGTAAATAGTGGCTTTGACCTCCAATTTTTGGTGACTTCATTAAAATCTAGTGTAAATCATTGATTCAATGATTTTGCCGAAAATAAGCGAAGTCATTGTTTTCATGTAAAATAAAAATGGTGACTTTGCCAAGGTGTTGTGGAAAATGGTGAATCGATAAATTTACTTAAAATAGGTAAAAGTATCATTTTTGAGCAAAATGAAAATGAGACTTTGCCTTAATTTCAAGGGAAAATGACTAATTCATTAAAAAAATCAATTTGGACAACTTTAAGGCAAAAAGACATTAGGTAGGTACTAGTTAGATAGTAATGTATGCCAATACAAAACTATCTATAGTTGTAAGAGTGGATCAAGTTACTAAAGGTGTGTGAGTGGTGTTCTCACTACTTATTAATGCCATAGATCTGGATGGAGGATATGGTGGCATTTTTACACATTCTTGGTCTACACGACATAGCTCAAATGACTATGATCAATGTAAATCTAGCCTATTTGACTATATTGGTGAAGCAATGGTACTCAGATACTTCTACTTTCCACCTACTGATAGGAGAGGCTAAAGTGATACTTGAGGATACCTAGCGTATTCTCAAGCTACCAATGAGAGGTTACATGTTTTGGACAAAGCTTAGATAGTATCAAGTAGTACTAAATGACTTGACTGGCCATAGAGACATTCCCATGGTCCATAGGAAGGTTGACATTGATATACTAGAGACATATACTGATACTCAACCAAATGACCTTATCTCAGAGGAACTATCACTACCAACACTGATTGATAGAGAGGTCATCATTATCATGGGTATTGTTAGCAACATACTGCTACTTGATAAGAGTGGATGATTATTTCACATGGGCCTAGGTGGAGTGATCTTATCAATGATGGATGATACTACCATATTTTCTTGGGGGCTAGTAGTATTAACCCATATTTATAGATACTTGCATATTGTGGCCTACTGAGGAGGCTAGAGTATTGACACATCCATTTTGCTTCAATTTTAAGTATGGGATCACATTGAGATCAAGCGACCAATTGGCTAAATATGGGTAAAAGGCCCACATGATATAGTGACATATAGATGGGTTCATATAGGTGCATGTGTGATGTTAGCCTATGTTTTATGGTAGGAACAGGTTTGTTCTCTAGTATTGACAACACTAATTTAGGCACCAAGACAGGTTCAAGCTACACAAGTATAGGTTGTATAGGTATAGGTTATGTAGGGATAGGTTAGGTAGGTATAGGTAGGGGTGGTGATCAATTGGACATTAATGAGGAGAGTGAGGTTGAGGCTGAGATGAGTAGTGGTGTGAGTAGCACTGAAAATAGTTGGCATAATAGTGGGGGTGGAGATGATGATGACAAAGATGATGGGGGAATGTTACTATGGATTTGATGGTAAACCCCAAATTAGCAAGTATAGTTGGTGATTTTGTACATCTAGGTTAGGTAGGGTTATCTAGTATAGCTAGAGAAATTAGGGTTAACACCATGCTAGAGGAGGAGATTGTGGTCAGGGTAGGTGAGATTCAAAACCTATAGACTAGAGTGGGTCAACTACAGGTTCAGGTGACCCATAAAGATGGATAGATTACTACCTTTTAGTCAAAGATTGATCAACTAAAGGCAGAGGTGGCCCAAATGACACATTCATAAGAGTAAATTCAATTAGCTTGAGATCAGGATATATCAGAGAGAGATCATGCCTCAATAGATGCATAAGGAATTTGATGTGAGTGGGATGAGGCATGAGGTCTAGCTCATAGGCATGGTTTTCTAGGATGGTTTTGGAGAGCCTTCGAGATAAGGATGAGGCCTCCTACTATTAATGGACTGAGACTATAACCCTTAGAAATCAACAAATTCTTACATTTGAAATATGGGACACACATAAGGATGGAATTAAGTCATCTCAGTCTAAGCCCATGACAGATGGGATAGTAACATCAAGTCAGTCACTATAAAAACCATGACCATGACCAACACCAAAACCACTAGGACCACCTCCTATAGGACCTATGGACTCATAGAGTCAAAACTGATGTTGTATAACTCTGGGTTATTTTTTGTGTTTTGGCATTATGATATGTATATAGTCATGATGTAGATGAAATTATTTTTTGAGATTTATGACACTCATATTTGGTCTATAGACTTATATATGGATTGTTATTCTTTTTGATATATATGCAATGATCTATTTATTTGATTTATCATGATTGGCCATGGTTTCATGCTTAAATATGAGTAATTTTTAATGTTTATGTTTATTTCTATTTAAGAATGTATGATCTTTCATTCATTGTATGCCATGCACATGAGATGTTGGACTCTAGTTTTATATGCTTATGTTGATGATTAGTAGGATATGCTTATTTAGAGATACATGACTATATTCACACATAGTATAGTCATTGTGGTTTGGTTATTATGGGTTTTGGATTTGTTTGGGTAGGTCTGGTCTATTTGTGAATAAGTAGAAGTACTACTGATAGCATCATTTGATAGCTCCATTTGGCTTGATTTTTGTTGTAGCTTGTGATATTATGCATCATAGTTATAAACAACTATAATAAATATATGTATCCTAAGCATGGAAAACTTAATTTAAATGAAAATATAAATCACTTAGGTGTAAAATATAAATAATTAAAGCCCAAGTGAATATAATGCAATAAACTACATGTAAGAATGAATACAAAATTTACAACTCAAGTACAAGATATGGTTAATAAAAACTCAAGTACAATAAAATGTAATAATCGTACAACAATCGAGGAAAATAAGGCAAAAGAAAATAAATTAGTCAAAAACTTGTTAAAGTAAACAAACCAATCTAATAAATAAAGGAACAATGAGCAACCTAAATAACTAAAACACTAATAAAAGAAATAAATTTAGTCATCAACTAATTAGAAAAAGAAAAAGAAGTTAACATCTAAACTAAGGCAAATGAAAAAAACAAGCTAAAGCAATGCAATAAACAATTAAGTTCAATCAATAGAAATAGACCACCTAAGTTAAGGCACAATGAATAAATAAAAAATTAAGGCACAAGCAATAAGTAATTAAGTTAAATCAAGAGAAATAGACAACCTAAGTTAAATCAAAGGAAGAAACAAACAAGTTAAGGCACAAGTAATAAACAATTAAGTTAAAGCAAGAGCTATAGACAACCTAAACTAGGGAACAATGAATAAAAAACTAATATAATTATAAATGAATAAACAAATAATATAAATATAAATGACCAAACAAATAATCTAACTATAAATTAACAAACAACTAATCTAACTATTTGTGCATGTGTAATAGAAGTGTTATGCTCGATACAAAGGTTACCCCTAGGCTATACGGAGCAACAACATATGTATGATGAAAAAGGTTTCCCCTAGGTTATAGGGAATAGTGACACATGTAAAATTAGTAAATGTTACCCCTAGGCTATAGGGAATAATGACATAGGTAGGATCAATAAAGGTTGCCCTTAGGCTATAAGGAACAAAAACATAGGTAGGATCGATAAAGATTGCCCTTTGGAAATAGGGAATAATGAAACATGTAGGATTAACAAAATTTGCCTCTAGGATATAGTTAAAAATGATAATAGAATGGTTAGGGGGAATATAATAATAAGGAAGGGGTGACTGAGCTGACTCCAAATGTGCTAGGCAATTAGATGTTTCCCACATAGTCCTATGGACATAAGGTCCAACATGGAATTTGGGACAAATTTAGTTCTCACAGGATGTGGGATAGAATAAAATTGATGATAAACAAAAGAAATTACTTATATAATGAAGTAAAAATGGGCTCATAAAATAAATATCATGTAAAAAAGGGCTTGATGCTGATGACTGTGAGAATGTCAAGCATAAGAACTTGTGAAACTATGAGATTGTGATTTAGGTTAAAACCATACTAAAAGATAAAAAGGTGAGTGTTCACAAATAACTTGGTTGATAATTCATAGTTTTCACTATGTCTAAAACTTAGAATAAGAATAAGCTTGCAAAATGGTGAGAGCATAAATAAATCATAAAAAAATGAGAGCGTGAATAAATCACAAAATGACGAGAGCATTTGGAGATAAAACTATCTGAAGAAATGATACAAGAGAATGATGAATGATATCAATCACCGAGATGGGTTAAACTAATCTAGGATGCCCCATACATCCAAGTGTTTCCTACATAGTCCATGCAAATCTTAGGCTAATGTAGTTCTCCCATAAATGGGAGGGGACTGTTGATAATTTATGACCTCACAGGTCAAAGTGTCACCCCCACCATTCAAAACTTTGCATATCATGCTGATTTGTCTTGCGAGTCAATAAGTTGATCTTGGGGATTCTTTAATGTGATTATTGGAAACCAAACCATCATAACACATCATGTAGGAATGAACAAATCAGTTTGGTTGTGCATTTCATAAGTGTACTTGGGAAGTCAACTAAGGTTGAATAATTACATTAAAATGATGTACTTTGTGCCAAGATCATCCCCTACAAATTTGACATCTTGATGAGTTTTCTATATCAAGATGTAAGGCTCTAAATATGATCTAGTAGTATGCGACATACCCAAGGACATCAAGTTAAATCCATAGGAAATAGCCATTTAGATTAAAAAATTCCTTAACAAGTTTCAAGTTGAATGTAGGGCTATCAAGTGGCATGATCTTGGAAGCCCAAAGCAAGATCAATGACATATGATCGATCTTATGAAGTCAACAAGTTAAGAAAGATCTATAGTGTGCATTTAATCATGTGGATAAAGATCAATGATAAGCTCAAGGTCAAAAGGTCAGAAGATCCTGAGGATAAACATGTAAGTGCCAAGTGTCTCAATCATGGTGAGTTGAAAGTAGATCGACAACCCATGTTCGATCATATTTGTGAATGGAGATCAATGATCCACATTTGATCTGGGAGATCAAAGATCATTGGAGTGCATTCGATCATGCAAAAAGAGATCAATGGTGTATGTAAGGTCAAAAATTCAATGAGATCAAATTGAATGTGAGGCCACCACATGGAATAAGTGTATGAACTAGATGCAAATTAATAGCAGGGTCCACAAGAAGCATATGAGGCTACCAAGTGGCATAGTCTTGAATGTAGATCAGATCAATGACAATGATGAAGGTCAAATCTAGAAGACTCTTGAGAGGATCAATGGAGCAGATTTGATCAAGTTATAGGGGAAAAAGATGAGGAAACATGTTCGAGGTGATAATGTTCAAGTTTTAAAGGGAAATAAGCAGCCAAAGGAGATTCCACATATGTAGTCATGTCATGGTAAAGGATTTTACCACCCAAGTAGGAAAATGTATAAATGCAAGATCAAATACGATCTAGGTTACTGAGAGTAAGCCCTGAAGAATCATAGATTACCATTAAATCTTAGCTAGGACCTCTAAAAAGCTTTTAGATGTAAGTTTTACATCTTGTTCATAATAAAAAAACCCTAGCTTGTTGATCTTTATAATAATGATGGCTATATGAAAACCAATAGGTGATTGGTTTTCATCTACAATAGACCTATGTTTAGGGTTTGAGAGTAATGGTAGAATGGTGATTGTGAAAAGGAATGTTATAAGGGTCACCAATGAATGAATTCAAGTTTGATAATGTAAATAACATATAAAGATAAATAATGGTACTGTAAGCTCATTAAGAATATGGTGAGTTCAGCGGTGAGAAAGACAATGGAGAATGCAATGAAATTTCAAAAGTCTTTGGATATTGTTCCCTTTTGAATGGATCATGACCCAACATCCTTAGTAAGTTCTTGTCTTCTAGTGTGTTTCTAAGCCACTTATAGGGCTTGAAATCTATTTGGATCTAATGAAAGTCAATTTTTAGAGGTAGGATTAATGCTAATCAATCAAAAAGTGGTTGGGCCTCATTTGTTGATTTTTATATGATTGATTCCCTCTCTCTCTTCCCCTTTATTATATATCTCCCTTTTCTCCCCTCCAACAAGAGGGACTCTTATGCTTTTGGCATGCCCAATCTATGCCAAATTTTTACTGCAACACTTATTTGATGTAATAAAAGACTGAATTCCTCTATTTACAAGCTAAAATAAAGTTTGTTTTATGAATTCATTGATGTGGTTAAGTGAATCAATGTTTTCCTTTGCCTCTATCTAAGTTTTCCCACCTTCATGAATTGTTTTATAGCTCACCATAGATATTTTTTTGATTGGTTTTGAAGTGGACAACTACCCTCCCATGCTAGATTGATAACTAGTTCGTGCCCTTTTGTGAAATACTTATGTGAAAGCTGATCAAAGAGTGAGTGAAGTGATATTTACATTTTTTGAAAGTGTCTAATAATGTGTCTTGTGAAATTATAAGTGTTCAACACATTAGTGCATCACCTCATTTTACATGTTTTCATGCATTCTTGTCTATTTTTATTCCATTTCCAAGAAAAAGATTATTTTAGGTGATAGTTCCAAGGGAACCAACCTTCTTTAGAGGCTCAACCTCACTATAGGATACCTATAACCTGAGGTTGTTCCCATTTTGTGGCTTAGTTGGAAAGAGCCTAAAGAACTCCCTCCATGGGTGTAAATTAAGACCACAAGAAGAACACTATAAAAAAATGGAATAGGTAAATGGAAATGGTCATGACTTGACCCATGTGAAATATTCAGTTATACCTACTGAATAGGAGATGCAAGTCTTGAGTAGCATGGATAAAATATGAATGGCTTAGTGTTAGAGGCTTGTTTAGGATTTTTTATGGTGCATTTCCATGTTTTTGGGACCTTTTTAGGCATCTTAACTCAATATAGAACTATGAGATAAAGAATGGGTTAAATCGTAGAATGGTGAGAGTGTATCTTAAGTTAATTTCAAAATGATAAGAACCTTAGGATAAGGATGGCTAAAATTACCTTAAAAAACACTGAGCACTACGTACATATTCTAAATAGACCTCAAACCATTGTAGTTCACCCTACATTGAGGAATCCAACTAAGTAACAACATGTTTGTAAATAAGCAAATGGTAGGGTATGAAATAGTGATAAGGCAAGGCATGGTAAAAGGTTGCTCCTAGGCTATAAGAAATAATGACATAGGGAGTGTAAAAACCCTCTATAAAATTTTTATTTAAAAAATTAATTCAAAATCTATAACCATTTATCCCTCAACCTTTATTGCTTATTTTATCTGTACCTACCTAGGAGTTTTTGGTATCAGAGCCATAATCAAAGTTTTTGATGAAATTCCGCATTTGAGTATACTATTTCCTTGAAATTATTGTATCCCATGTTTGAGAAATTATTTATATTGTCTTTTGTCAAAATACATCTTGGTCTTATTAGGGTCATCCCAATATTTATTACATTTCTAGTTATTCAAAGGTAGAATTCTAGAAACCAAGTGGTTCTAATCCTGGTTATCCAATCTTGAATTAAGCAGAAATTGAGGGATACTATGAGCTGCCTTCTATAGAAATTGAAGAAGGAATATTCGAGGTAGAAACTCACATGCCTAAAATTGAAGTCACAGATGAATAATGTCTAGGTATAATAATGAATTATAAACCCCCTTCTATTAAGCCATCTCAATTTTATAAATAGTCTACTTTAAAAGGAGATTCTATTTTTGGCAAGCTTAAATACAAGTCTACATTCAAGTCTTTCATCAAGATAATAATTAAGGCTATCAAATTAACCCTTGAATATAAGCTAGATAAAAGTTACCAGACTCATCTCCTTCCTCTAATTTCTTAGTTTGATATTGATTATATTTTTACTCATCCATATGTACTATTCATACAATTTGGGTTAATTAGAGTTAGTATAAAACCATTGGTCCCTACTAATATAAAACCTATGTCCTATGTGGCTTTGTGTGATAGAAGACAATCTGAATTTAAACATGCTTGTCAATTGTTTGTAATTTCTAGGATTAATAAAGGTATTGTTAGTTATGAACTATATCCTAAGTTGTCTATGAGTGCCCATGACAAGGGATGTACAAAAGTCAAATCTAGATCTTTAGATTGTTGGTGTCTATTTTCATCTGTATATGGAATTAATATGTTTGGTCCCTTAAAATATGCCTCTATCAGTATAACTATGCTGTATTCTATGGCCAATACCAACAATCCTAAAATACTAGAAGATCTTCCTTATGTTATGAGACTTAAAGGTACTGTCCAACTCCAAAAGGGTCATATAGATTCTATAGAAATTTTGGACTCATAGAGGTTAGATTGGTTAAATCATGTAGCCCCAAAAATTCATAAAAGGGATAAAGAGATTCAATATATAGAAATAAATCAAATCATAATACTTCCAAGATAATTGTTTGTAAAATATCCTCCTATTTCTCCTAGAGTTAGTACTTCAAGCCATTATGAAAGATCTAGTAGAAACCATAGGAGAGGGAATTTAGTTATTGAATTATAAGAAGAACAAGTGAATGATGGTCAAAACCTGTGTCCTCCTTTTACCATGTCTTCTCTTCTTAGATAAGGAATCTTATAATTTTATAAGGAGAATACTATAACAATATATAAGGGTAAAAGATGGCCACCTCACAAAGGTCATTATAAACAAGCAGAAGGTGAAATAACTTATTTTTCTATGGATTATCAACCTACCTATTATAAAAATGAACCCTCTTCTATTTTAAAACAAATAAATTATCTTGCTAGATACAATGCTCGTTACCAAGAAAACTTTGATGATCTCTATTGAGATGTTAGGATTATCAGACAGTCTCTAGATCAGGTCACTATTCTAGGAAACTATGTCCATGAGATTAATAAATATACTAATTGTCTTTATTCAATAAATGAAATTGTGCAACATATCATAAAGGCCAATGATAATATAAATATTATTGCTCAAAAATCACTAAATAATTTTCACAGTATTGGAGATCAATTGGCTACAATGGACAACAAGCTACAAGAATTAGAAAATAGTCTTGATTGGCTAAAAGATATTGAAAAGAAAAAGGAATTTTGAATAGAATTAAAGAATTTTGAAGCTTCCACTAGTACGAATACTCTCCAATCTATTTTATCATTAGATTTTGGTCCAAGTTTCATTCTATATACATCTGAGAAGGAAGAAAAGTTTAAATCAAAATCAAAAGATATGTTATCATTAACCATCATGATTAGATCCCACATTCTTATTAATCCATGGTTTCTCAATATAGATGATTTATTAAATCCTTTGACTAAAATTACCACATGGTGTATACCAAGCAAACCTTAAAAATTGAGACTAATCTATATGCCTGCAGTAATGCAATATTTTCTATAAAATATTTTTGAGGCATTATTTTGAAATGGTGGAATGACTTAGGATAAACTTTACAAGAGATAAGGATTCTATCACAAACACATCCTATGCAATCTTTATTTCAGGCTCTTACTAATGAATTTATTGCTTCTTAGGCAAATAAATAGATTAAAATTCACAAATGGTTAGCCAAAATGAAACTTTGTGATTTGTCCCATTTTTAAGAATATGTTATTCAGTATAGAAAACTTGCATATGAGGCAGAATCTCAAAATATTGATCTTAAAAAATGCAATTTCTAAATTCTCTCCCCTATAATCTAGCAGTGTGTCACTACTTATATTGATCTTAAATGCCTCAACTTGCCTACAATGACACTCATTGATGTCATTGAATTTTCTCACCAACAAATTATGCAGTTTATTATTGAAGCTTATGCTACCCAAAAGCTCAATAATCACCAAGCCTCTAATGATATCAATTTTTTTTGGAAACATATTCATTTGGATGTAAAACATTTGTTTGTAGATAAAAGAGCCAATGCATTTCCTTTAAACACCATTCTTTCCCACAACATTGTATTCCATTTCGATGCCATAAATATATTCATCATCATATATTTCCATGCCCTCCTAAATCTGTTCATTGCTATATTTGTCATCATCCTAGTCATATTTCTCCTCAGTGTTCATGTAGAAATAAAGTAATTAAAGTTGTCTACTCCACTAATGTAATAATGTGAATGGATGTAGTTGAATAAAATGAATATTTATATCAACAAGAAGACATATTTGAACTAGTGCTTGAATACGATTATGAATAAGATGAAGATAATCCTCTTGGATATCCTGAAATCTTGAAGATGAGCTTGACTAGCTTATCAATGACCTTGAAGAAGAAAAACCATCTAATATGATGTAAAAACCATGGAATGACCAAGAATAAAGTAGTTCTAAACCTACCAGGTGGCCACCACACACACAGGGAAGAAATAGTAGGTATCTAGGTATAGGAAAACAACCTCATTTTGATTATGTTCCTCATACTATGCATAAACTAGCTCCAAATCCATTACAGTTTGATTATACTTTCAAGCCTTGTAAAAAATGGATCAAAAATAAGTTCAATAGTTTATATCTAGATGAGAAACAATCTAATCCTTCTAAAATGTTTACTTTAGATTTAGTTGCTCCTAATTTCCAATCTGAACTAAATAAGAATGATTTATTTTTTGAGACTGATGATTATGAAGATGAATATTTTGAAGATTGTTAGCCAAGTGCAAAGGATAGACTAAAGGCATGGTAGATTGACTGGAACCCCTAGCACAAAATTATGGGAAGAACCATTGGAAGAAGAAGAGGAATAAGATGAGAAAGTATAAGTTGAAACTCCAAAAGAGAATCCTCTCCATTATAGACTGGTATGTACTTTTGTTCCTCAAGAAGATGAAGAAAAACTAGATTATATTACCCAATTGATAAATGGAATATTTGCTCAATTTATATCTGTATAAATTAATGGGAGAAGATATGATGCTCAAGTACAGAATGGAACATCACATTCTTTTTCCAAATCTCCAAGCATAAAAAACTAGGAACAACTTACACCCAGTCAATTCTAAAAATATTTAGATGTCCAAGGGAACTCTTTTACTAGTACTCATTATAAACACCATAAGTTTGTCGATATACTCTTTTTAAAATAGACCATTTATAAACTTGAGTTGTACTATTATAAGGGGGTTTGTAATTTGTAACCATAACTGAAAGTGTTTCATTTGTGACTTCAATTTCAAGCATGTGAGTTTCTACCTCAAATATTCCTTCTTCAATTTCCATAGGAGGCAACACATAATATCCCTCAACTTCTGCTTCATTCAAGATTTGATAACTGAGGTTGGAACCACTTAGTTTATGTAATTATGCTATTGAATAACTAGAACTTTAAGAAATACTAGGATGACCTTGATAAGAGCAAGATGCACTTTGACAAAAGATAATATAGAGAATTACTTAGACATGGGATATAATAATTTAAAGGCAATAGTATACTCAGATGGGGAATTTTGTCAAGAAATTTGATTGTTGATCTGATACCATAATATCATAGGTAGGTATGAATAAAAATAGTGGTAAAGGCTGAGGGATGAATGGTTACAGATTTTGAATTGTTTTTTCAAAAAAAAATTTACAATGGATTTTTATAGGGATAGAAAAATATTTTTGATCCTCAATATCACACTAAGTGCCAATGGAGAGCATACGTCTATCTTATTTTTAGAATGAATATTTTAAGACTCTTAGACTCTGAGACTCCTAAGGCAAACTTCAAATGCCCAATACAAATCAAGTCTATTTATTTATATTAGAGAGCAAGGTCTTTATAGGAATCTTTGCCTTGATAGTGTCTACTGTTCATCTAATTTACAACTCATAATATTCTACTCTATGTACACATCAATTATTAAAGTGATATACTATTGGATCTTAAAAATGATCCATGTGATGATGATAATATTAGTGGATATGGGTTCAACAATGTTTCTACTTTAGATAAAAGATCATCATCACTTATTGGATGGAATAAATAGATTATTTGGAAAACATGCCTTGTGTTCCAGTACCTTCCTTCATTATTGTCTTCATGATGTGGGATAATATAAAAGTAAGATTTCCACTCAATATTTCAATGTATTATGGTGTGGATGATAATATCTTGGTTTTGATACTCTTGTTCATGAATTTGGCGAGGACCAAAATGCGCTATCCACCTGTAAAGATACTCATGATGAACTGTCTAGATTTTTATTTACCATGTCTAGTTTGGTCTCCTGATGAGATTAGAGAACTATCTCATGAGTAATTCACTATTTAGGTGGTAAATAGTGATTATTTTTTCTTATTGATGCCGATAAATTGATACATGGGCTATACTAGACATTTGTAAATCTAAAGAAGCAACATGAGAAAATATCAAATATCTAGTATAAAGGCTTTCTCTGAGAATTTGTTCTTGGATCAACAAACTTAATTTAGAATTTTTTTGATTATAAATCTTTGTCAAATTAAAACTAGGATATGGTTGGTGCATCAATGTGGTTATAGGATTGTGACTTAACTAGTTTGTTACATAATTTTTCTTTCCTTCAATATGTTTTGCAGTGTAATTAAACTAGTTAAAATAAGCCTGCCACCTAATATACTTGCCTCATCCATCCTTTCTTCCATGATATTTATCTTTAAAAGGTAAAAATATAGTAAAATTAGCTCTAATGAAAAAATGAGGTAGATGCATAAGTTTAAGGGTAACATTTTCAAAACATTTCTTAACAACATAAATCTCTTTCTTAGATGAAATCTATTTTTTAACATCATCTATGAAGACTCCACTGGCATATTCACAAACATATTCTATCATGTCCCATTTGTAATTAATTTGATGTTATGGGAAAATTATCTAATTTCAATATTCCTCCAACACTATTTAGAAGCACTATTCCCAAGTAACTATTCATATGTAGTATTCATAGATCACTATTCATGGTGACATGGCAAGTGATGCAAGTGATGAGGCAATAGTGAAGTGTCTTGGGGACAAGGTGGCATGGTCCACAAGGGTCCTCATATGGGGTCAAAGTGCATGTGATCAGAGTGGGGCATACCACTCCACTTGGGAGACAATAATATTTTCTTTATTGATCACATGGTCTTGGGTTTGGTGGAAAAGACATTATGAATAAGTATGGTGTATTTTTTTGTGGGCCTCATAATGTGGGTAGGTGAATCACATATGCTTACCCACACATGTGATAATGGAATGAATTTATGAGTGGCTCCATGGTTTTCTTGTCTACCACTTGGTCAAAATATGATTAGAGCCTTTCTTGGATCTTATGTGCACATGGGGAGTAAAGACAAATGTACTATTGTTGATTTGTGCTCATATGTGTGAAGGTGGGACTTCATTTCTAAGTCACATGGAGGTGGTTGATATTTATCTCCCTTAATTCTCTTCTTTTTGACTCCTTTATACACATGAAGATAAAGACCATAATGATGGATCATATGCATGGAGGGTGGCACACCTCTTTGCTTGTTCATGAATTTTCTCCTCTCTCTCTCATGAATTATCTATTTAATGAGAGCTCTCTCCCATTATAAATTCATCTTTGATATATCATTAAACCCCCCTTTTATTGTAATCTTGAACTTGTGTTCAACTTCATTTCTTCTATGGATGAAAACCAATTAAATATAGGATCAGAGGATGCAACCCATTTGGTTCAGTAGGATAATTCCACTCAAGAATTATGAGGGCATCTCAAGGAGATTCAGAAGACAAGTGTGCAAAGTGTGTATTGTTTGCAAGTCTTTCATTAGAGTTGTGTAAAGCATTGTAAGTGTGTTATTTATAGATTTCATTATTTGGGTTTTTATGTATGGATATTACCTTCAAAAATATCAGTTATAATCCATTTATTTGAATGTGTGATGATTTGTGGTCTTGCATTCTATAAAAGAGCTATTGTGGTGATTCTTTGTCATTATTGTTATAGTGGATTTGAGCATAGTTTTGGAGTCTCAGTTTTTGATTTGTGTTGTAGTGGTTTAATATCATTGTTATCAGTATATGTGATCCCCATGCTTATCAATATATGAGGAAATTCTTATTTCTTATCATGTAAGATCGTATCTTGTTAAGTGATAATAGAAGTATGTGTAAGTTAATACATGTGTGTTATTTGGGAAAGAATTTTAGTTTTGAGTCCAAGTACATAAGTCTTGAGTTTGGATTTTATAGTTTTTGGGTGGTTTTAATAAATATCCCATTTGGGATATTACAATGGTATCAGAGCTAGTGATCTTGCCAACTTGTAGGTCTTGTGTTGTGTGATGCTTCAAAGTGACAGGGAAACCAAATATTAGAGATGAGATAAAAGGAAATTGTAGACAAAAGATAAAGGAAAAATAGAGTTCATAATTTTTAAGTTTGGTAGTTTTATTAAAAAATATTAGACTCTATCTATCATAATTAAGGAATCCATGCCATTTCATGACTTTTTAGTGTTAACAGGGTTCATTTTAGAAGAAGATTTTGAGCATAGAAGGAAGAAAGAGGTTGTGCATGTAGGTGCACATAAGGAGATCAAGGATAAAAACTCTAAGAATGCATTTTTAAAACCAGAGTTTCAAGATATTTCCAAGGAAGAGAAAATTTGTTTACAGGAGGAAGAAAGAATGGAACTAGTGGCACACCATGCCTTAGAAGATGATAGTATTGAGGTATTAAAAGAAGATTTTTAGGAAATCAAATAGAAATTTTTTGAAGGTGAAACCTCTTTGGAAATTAAATATGTTTATGTGACTTTTAATGAGTGCATATGTGAAGAAACAGTTATTGAAGTCATGGAACAAGAGGCATCACTTGTCAGATATGAAGATCCCCAATTGTAGGAAGATACACAAATTCCTATATTGCCTCTCATGTTTCGAAATGGTGAGCCATTTATTATTTTACAAAGTAGCATTATGGATGGATATGTATTTTAGGAGAATATTTTTTTTAGCTTTACATTGGGAATCTTAAGCCATAGAAATGGAGGTGCGAAGGGTGTCTCAACAAATTCTATTTTGTCAAATGAGAATGATCATCTTAGTTGTAGCCAAAGGTATGAACACATTTCAGATTTTACTCTACCTATGTCACTATGAAATTTTTGTCATCATGGAAAGCATGAGAAAATGGGTGATAGATTAAAGGATACAGATTACAGTATAGGGCATGTGGTTTGCTTGTTGTAATATCCAAATTTTTATTTCATATGGGATATAGGTAATCCATTGAGAGTTAAAGAATATAGAGGCATTGATATCATTATTGAATTATCCATATCTTGTAATTGGAATGAAAGGAAGTATATGAGAAATTAAAAATGTTTTTTTGCATTTCCTAACCATATTGTTAAGGATAAATGCTCAAGGTTTATAGACCAATTGTGGGAGACATTTACCATAACTAAAGACAAGATCATGGGTGATGAAAAAATGGGGATAGTCCCTATGATAAGCTTGATGATAGAAGTGGGTAAGTAAATTAAGTGCCTTTGTAATGTTCAATATTTTGTGACTAATTTTTTTATAGTGCCTTGGGTATCAAGTTACAAGCAAGTTTCAAGATACATGAGGGAGGAGATACTATAAATTATTAACATCATGATGGGAAGACAATTAGTCATTATTTTGGGAAAAAAAGAGATTGGAAAAGACTTCTATATCATGAGTCTTCAAGGAATCAACAAAACATGGATCTTGAATGGTATGCACTTTGGACTCCAAGAAAGAAGGTTATTCAGTCACTTGTTTTCATCCCAAGGAAGAGGAGGTAATAAATTATGATTTCATTTATGTTGATGAAATGTTGATCTCCAAAAAGACTAGGATGTATAAAGGAGAATTTAAGAAGGAAAATCAGATTTATAACACTTTAGGCAAATATTTTTATATCAAGCATCTTTGTGAGCTACATGATGATGTGTATTATGAGCACAAAGACAAGTTGATTGATGAGGCATTTGGAAAACACTCTTGTAATTCCATCTCAATATATGGGAATGATAACACTAATATATTTCAATTTTGACATCATATTAAGGAGGGTAAAAGAGTATAGTTATATCCTTTGGTTCAAAATTATCAATGCATAATGATATCGAATCTAAATGGTGTTTTGAAATCTATACAAGATAGAATTTTCAAGTTCAACATCATTGCTGATAATGATTTCATTATGCCATACAAATGGATAAGAAAATAATCTAGATTGACCTTAGATGAGCTTAAGGTAAATATGGTGAATGATAATAACATTCAATGGTTAGAACATATGGATCAAATGCAAGTAACCAAGGCAATAGATAGTGCTCTCAAGGCAAGAAGTAATGAGACATTTTAGAATCTAGGTAAACAAATTCATATTCATTTAGTTGGTTTTAGAATTGACATCCAATCCATGAGTGCAGTGGCAGATGCATATGACATAGTGATCAATAGCTGTCTTGCATACAATGTCCATGGCATGTTAGATGGAGTAGCAAAAACTTCCTCTTCACATATTGGTTTTAACTTAGCTGCTAGCTTACCAGCTAACCATGGTATGATATTTACCCTATGTGATGAATAATGTTTGCATGGAGATAATATTACATTTAGGAAAGGATTGATTTACAACATCAAGAAGGAAAAGATTTAGGTATGTTTAAAGGTATAGGATCCAAGTTCTTGGTTAATGCACTTGTTTCTAAAGTTTGAAATGGATCATGTGGTTGAAAAGACAATCACCACATTTTAGAGAGATGAAAGGGTAATAAATTATGATTTCATTTATGTGGATGATATTTTAATATCCAAAAGAACTTGGATGTATGGAGGAGAATTCAAAAATAATGTGATGCTTATAAGGGTTTCTCATGGGTCATCACTAAATGGATTAACATATGATATTGTACATACCTATATCCATATTGGGCACAATTTTGATAGAATCAAGCACATAGATATTTTTGTTCAAATAAGCCTACATATCATAATATGGGATCCTAGAGATATCTTTAGATATGAACAAGGGAAATATTGTGAAAAGTTCGTAATCACTATTTTTGAATATGTTATGAATGCTAAATTGGTTGTGGAAGTTTAGATGAATATCAAAGTGGTACAACAGACACATGGTGGTAAGATTTTGGGATTTATTTGGGATTCTAGTAACATTAAGAGTTAAGGGGCTAGTACAATCATATTTCTATTGCTTAACTCAAGTCAAGGGTGTATAGTCATGCCTCCCATCAGGGATCCTCTAAAGATTTACATTCATGTTTTTGTGAGTCATGCACATTTAATTGTCATTTTTGCTCATGGGGTTAAGAGATTTTCACAAGGATGATGAAATTACATTAGTTGTAAAATATTGATTTGGATGTTAGGGAGAGTGTATCTTGTAGTGATCCTTGGAAAAGTTTGGATCACTTGATAGGCACATGTTCCAAATTTTATGGGCCTTATAGTTAGATACAACACCTTGGCACAATTGTTTTTGAGAATATTAGTTTGTAATTGCTTAAAGATAAGTAATTTTGGGAAGGGAGGATTTGTCATGTCTCCTTTACAATTAATTTGATGTTGTGGGAAAATTGGCCAATTCCAATATTACTCTCACACTATTCAGAAGCACTATTCCTGAGTTATTATTCATAGGTACTATTCATGGATCACTATTCACTATCACTATTCATGGTGACATGGAAAGTGATGCAGGTGATGAGGCAACATTGAGATGGATTTGGGATGACGTATCTTGGCCCATGGGGGTCCTCACATAGGGTCAAAGTGCATGTGCTTGGAGTGGGGCATATCACTCCACTTGGGAGACAAGAATATTTGATTTATTGATCACATGGTCTTGGGTTTGGTGGAAAAAACATTATGAAGAAGCATGGTGCATTTCATTGTGGGTCTCTTAATGTGGGTAGGTGAATCACATGTGATTTCTCACACATGTGTGAGAATATGATGGATTTATGAGTGGCTCCATGGTTTTATTATCTACCACTTTCTCAAAATGTGATTAGATCCTTTCTTAGATCTTATATGCACATGGGGAGTATAGACAAATGTACTATTATTGATTTGTGCTCACATGTGTGAACATGGGACATAATTTATAAGTCACATGGAGGTGGTTGATCTTTATCTCCCTTAATGATATTCCTTTTGACTCCTTTCTACACATGAAGATAAAGACCATATTGATGGATCACATGCATGAAAGAGTGTAGCACAATTCTTTGCTTGTTCATGAAGTTTCCTCTCTCTCTCTCATGAATTCTCTATTTAATGAGATTTCTCTCCCATTGTAAATTCATCTTTGATATATCATTAAAACCCCCTTTTATTGTAAGATTTAAATTATGTTCAAATTCATCTCTTGTATGGAAAAAAACCCATTTAAGATAAGATTTGAGGATGAAACCCCTTTAGTTCAGTAGGATAATTCCACTCAGGAATTGTGAATGTGCCTCAAGGATATTTAAAAGACAAGTGTGCAAAGTTTGTATTATTTTCAAGTCTTTCATTGGAGATGTGTGAAGCATTGTAAGTGTGTTATTTATATATTTCATTATATGATTTTTTATGTATGGATATTTCCTTTAATAATATTAGTTGTAATCCCTTTATTTGAATGTGTGAGGATTTGTAGTCTTGCATTCTATAAAAGAGTTATTGTGGTAATTACTTATCATTGTTATTATAGTGAATTTGAGCATAGTTTTGGAGTCCCATTTATTAATTTGTGTTTTAGTGGTTCAATATCATTAGTATTAGTATATGTGAGTCCCATGTTTATCAATTTATGAGCAAATTCTTATTTCCTATCATATATGTTTATATCTTGTTAAGTGATAATAAGAGTGTGTGCAAGTTAATACCTATGTGGTATTTGGGAAAGAAATTTGATTTTGAGTCCAAGTCCATAAGTCTTGAATTTGGATTTTATAGTTTTTGGGTGGTTTTAGTAAATATCCCATTTGGGATATTACATATTCTTTCCTATTTTCTATACAATAGAGTATTCCTCCCCATGATATGTCTGATGCATCTATATTTTAAAAAAATTGATTTGATTGAAGAAAATGAAGGACAAAAAGGTCTGATACCTTTTATTTAATGGTTTAGATAGCCTTTGAATGTTCTTCAATCTATACATATTTCTTGTTCTTTTTAAGCAATTCCTTAAGAACTATTCTATGATTACTAGTGTCAAAATAAAAGCTATTAACATAATTGAGCATTATAAGAAAATATTGGAGTTGTTTTTTATCAAGAGTATTAGGAAACTAAAAGAACCTTTTTGTAATATGAGGTTGTACCTAACATTCACCCTTTTTTACAACAAGGCTTAAAAAATTATAGCTATTTTGGCATAACTAAATTTTAGTATTGGAAAGTGCTATTCATGTATCTTTAGTAATTTGGTAACACTGAGTTAGATGATCTAGAAGCTTTCCAAGAGGTTTTATAAAAACTATAACATAATCAATATATACACATAAAAAATTAGATGTTATTTGAAATATTTGATCCATATGTTATTGAAAATAAACTAGAGCATTCATCAAACCAAATAGCATTACATTCCATTTATAATGTCTAAAAAGACAACCGATTATTGTTTTATGCCTATCTTTTAATTTTAATTGAATTTGATAAAATATCGGCTTGCAATCAAACTGATAGAATTATTTATAGAGGGTAAATTTTTTTAATAGATAAGATTTATCTAGAATAGGATAAGGATAAGGCTCTATTATGGCATTTAGAGGCTTATAATTAACGACCATCTACTTTTACCTCTTTTCTATTCTGAGTGCTTATTCACCATGAAAGTGTAACAATAAAATGATGAAGTAGAAGGCTCAATGAATTTTGAGTCTTCTAGTTCTTGAATTACCTTTTCCATATTGAGATAATCTGTAGATAGGATTGTAATTTTATTTCCAATAATCATTCATTTCCCTTCTTTGATCTTGATTTCCATTTCAGGCATCTTCTTAGCCCAAAACAACTGAAGATCATCAAAAGAGATTTATTCTTTCAATTTTTTCCCCTATTTTTAGAATATTTTGATATATAGAATATATAGGTTTCTAATTCATAGTTTTATGAAACTATTCTGTAGCATATGCAAGATGAGGAACTCTGATCCTATCATCATGGAGGGTAAATAAAATGCTCTGAGGAGTAGAACCATATGGGGATTATTTATCTATAAAGGATCATACAAGGAGTATATCTACAAGCTCATGATGTTTATAATGAATACTAGTAAAAGATTTCCCTTGGACGTCTAAAGATTTGTAGACTTGATTGGGTGCAAGTTATTCCTGATTTCTAATAATTGGAGATTTAGAAAAAGAATGCCATGCTCTAATATCTACTTGAGCATCATATATTCTCCCATTAATTTATATAGATATAAAATGAATAAATTTTCCATTTATCAACTTGGTATTATAAACTAATTTCTCTTCATCTTCCTAAGGAACATAAGTACATACCAGTCTATAATGGAGAGGATTCTCTTATGGAGTTTCAACTTGTACCTTCTTAGCTTCTTCCTCTTCTTCTTATTCCAATGGTCCTTACCATATTATGTGCTAGAGGTTTAAGGCATATTGTACCATTCCATTAGTCTATCATTTGCGCTTTACCAGAAATCTTCAAAATATTAACACTATATAAAAGTTTAGTGCAATATTGAGGATAAAAAATCTGGGGCTTGGTGCGATACTGAGGGTCATAAATCTTCTTCTATCCCTATAAAAACCCACTATAAAAGTTTTGTTTGAAAAATTAATTTAGAAGCCATAACCATTTGACCCTTAGATTCCATCATTATTTTTATCCATACTTATCTAGGAGATTGTGGTATCAGAGCCATAATCAAAGTTTTTGATGACATTCCCCATCTGAGTGTACTATTGACTTGAAATTATTATATCCTGTGTCTGAAAAATTATCTAGATTATCTTTTGTCAAAATACATCTTGATATTATCAGGGTCATTCTAGTATTTCTTATAGTTCTAGTTATTCAATGGTAGAATTCTAGAAACCAAGTGGTTCCAACACCAGTTGTCAAATCTTGAATGAAGTAGAAGCTGAGGTATATTATGGCTACTTCCTATAGAAATTGAAGAAGGAATATTCAAGGCAAAAACTTGCATACCTAAAATTAAAGTAATAGATGAATCACTTTTAGGTATGGTTATGAATTATAAACCCCTTTATATTAATCCAATTCAAGTTTATAAACACTCTACGTTAAAAGGAGATTCTATTTTTAGCAATCTTAAATACAAGTCTACATTTAATACTTTCATCAAGCCAAGAATTAACGTTATCGAATCAGCTTAGCCCTTGAATACAAGTCAGGGAAAACTTACTAGACTAATCTATTTCCTCTAATTACCCAATCTAATATTGATTATATTCATAGTCATCTAGATGTATAATTTTTACATTTTGGGTAAATTAAAGTTAATATAAAACCACTAGTCCCTGCTAATATCAAACCTGTGTCATATGTGGCTTTGTGTGATAGAAGAAAATTTGAATTTAAACATACTTGTTAATTATCTACAATTATTAGGGTTAATGAAGGTATTGATATTTACAAGCTATATCCTAACTTATTTATGAGGGCCCCTAACAAGGGATGTATAAAATCTAAATCTGGATCTTTAGATTCTTGGGGTTTATTTTCCTCTATATATGGACTTAATATGTTTGGTCCCTTTTAGTATACCTCTATCAATATAATTGTGTTATATTCTATGACCAATACTAGTAATCCTAAAATAATAGAAGATCTTCCTTATGCTAGGAGACTTAATGGTACTCTCCAATGCCAAAAGGGTCATATAAACTCTATAAAATTTTTGGACTCATGAATTTTAGACTGGTTAAAGCATGTATCCCTAAAAATGCATAAAAGGGATAAAGATATTCAAAAGATAGAAGGAAATAAAAAACAAAATACTTCCAAGATCATTGTATGAAAAATATCCTTCTCTTTCTACTAGATTCAGTACTTCAAGCCATTCTAAAAGATCTATTAGAAACCATAAAAGAGGGAATTTAATTATTGAATTAGAAGAAAAAGATGTGAATGATGGTCCAAACCAATGTCCTCATTTTATTTCATGATAAGGAACCTTAGAATTTTATAAGGATAATCCTTTAAAACTATATAAGGGTGGAAAATGGCCACCTCACATAGGTCATAAATAAATAGGAGGTGAAATAATATATTTTTATATTGCTTATTAGCCTACTTATTCTTATAAAAAATAACTCTCTTATGGTTTCAAACAAATAAATTATCTTTCTAGATACAATGCTCCTTACTAAGAAAACTTTGATGATCTCTACCAAGATTTGAGGATTATTAGACAGTCTCTAGATCTGATCATTGTTCTAGGAACCTATGTCTATGAGATTAAGAAATCTACTGATTATCTTTATTTAGTAAATGAAGCTATGAAACATATCATAAAGGTCAATTTTTATATAAATACTTTTACATAATAATCACTAAATAATATGGATAGTATTGGAGATTAATTTGCTACAATGGACAATAAGATATAAGAATTAGAAAATAGTTTTGATTAGCTAGAAGATATTAAAAATAAAAAGGAAGTTAGAAGAGAATTAAAGAATTTTGAAGCTTCCACTAGTATCAGTACTTGCCATATCATTATATATTAGTCCAAGTTCATTCTAGATACATCTGAGAAAGAAGAAAAGTTTAAATCAAAATCAAAGAATGTGTTGTCATTAACCATGATGATTAGATACCACATTCCTATTAATCCATGGTTTCTCAATATAGATGATTAATTAAATTCTTTGACTAAAATTACCACATGGTGTAATATCGTGCAAACCTTAGGTATTACTACTAATCTAGATTCCCATAGTAATGCAATATTTGATATAAAATATTTATTGGGCATTGTTTTGAAATGGTGGAATGACTTAGGATAAAATATACAAGAGATAAGGATTCTATCACAGAGACATACTATGTAATCTTTGTTTCAAGATATTATTAATGAATTTAATCCTCCTCAGGGGAATAAAGAAATTGAAAGTCATAAATGGTTAGCTAAAATTAAACTCTGTGATTTGTCCCAATTCAAAAAATATGTTGTTTAGTATATAAAAATTACATATGAGGCAAAAGCTCAAAATGTTGATCTTAAAAAAATTAAATTTCTAAATTCTCTCCCATACAATCTAGCAAGCATGTCACTATTTATATTGATCTTAAAGGTATAATTTTATTTGCAATGACACTCATTGATGTCATTGAATTTTATTGCCAAAAAATCATGTAGTTCATTAATCAAGCTCATGCTACCCAAAATATCAACAAGCCCCAAGCCTCAAATGCTATCAAAACATTTCCTGAGATATATCCATTTGGCGGTAATCTGTTTGTTCATAAACAAAAGAGCCAACACCTTTCCTTTAAACACCATTATTTCCCACATCATTATACTCCAAATCCATGGCATAAATATGTTCTTAGTCATATATTTACGTTCCCTCCTTCTAAATATATTTGTTTTTATATTTATCATCAGCTTGGTCATATTTCCCCTCAATGTTCATAAAAAATAAAATAATTAAGGCTGTCAACTCCACTAACACAACATCATGGTGGGATGTAATTTAATAAAATAAAGATTTATATTAGAAAGAAGACATATTTTAAATAGTGTTTGAATAATATTATGAACAAGATGAAGATATTCCCCATGAATATCTTGAAGATGAGATTGACTAGCTTATAATTGATTTGAAGAATAAGATCCATATACTATGATGAAATGACCTTGTATATACCATGAATAAAGTAGTTATAAACTTTATAGGTTACCACCACACACATATGGAATAAATAACAAGTATTTAGATAGATGAAAACAACCTCATTTTGATTATGTTCCTCCTACTGTGCATAAACTAGATCCATAGCCATTATAATTTGATTATACTTTCAAGCCTTCTAACAATTGGATCAAAAATAAATTTAGTAGTTTATATTAGATGAACAAAAAGTTAATCCTTCTAAAATGGCTATTCTAGAACCAGTTGATCTTAATTTTCAATATAAACTAAATAAGAATGATTTATTTTTTGAGACTGATGATTATGAAGATAAATATTTTGAAGATTTTCAGGCAAGTGCAAAGGACAATCTAATGGTATGGTACAAAATGCCTAGAACCCCTAGCATAGAATTATGGGAAGAACCATTAGAAGAAGAAGAAGAGGAAGAAGCTAAGAAGGTACAAGTTAAAACTCTAGAAGATAATATTATCTATTTTAGACTAATATGTACTTCTGTTCCTTAGGAAGATGAAGAGAAACTAGTTTATATTACCTAGTTGATAAATGGAATATTTCCTCACTTTATATGTAGAAATTAATGGGAGATGATATGATGCTCAAGTAGATATTTAAGCATTGCATTATTTTTCAAAATCTCCAATCATCAAAGACTGGGAATAATTTTCACCCAATCAAGTCTACAAATCTTTATATGTCCAAGGGAACTCTTTTACAAGTACTCATTATAAATATCATGAGCATATAAATATACAAGGACATACTTTTTATTGTGATTTATTTCAATATGATAATATTATTGTTGATGTACTCCTTGGAGGATCCTTTATAGATAAATACTCCCCATGGGTCTACTCCTAAGATCATTTTATTTGCTCTCCATGGTGATAGGATCAAAGCTCCTTGTCTTACATATGCTACAAAATAGTTTCCCATAACTATGAATCATTAGCCTATAGATTCTATATATCAAAAGATTTTATAAATAAGGAAAAAATTACAAGAAATATGTTTTGATAATCCTCAGTTGTTTTGGGCTAAGAAGATGCCTAAAATGGAAATCAGGATCAAATAAGGGAAACAAATAAAGATTGGAAATAAAATTCCAATCCCAACTAAATATTATCTCGATATGAAAAAGGCAATTCAAAAACTAAAAGACTCAAAATTAATTAAGCCTTTTACTTCATCATTTTTTTTTATGCTTTCATGGTGAATAAGTACTTAGAATAGAAAAGAGGTAAAAAATTGATGGTAACTAATTATAAGCCTCTAAATGCCATAACAGAGCCTTATCCTTATCCTATTCTAGATAAATATTAGCTATTAAAAAAGGTTGCCCTCTATAAATATTTCTCTCAATTTTATTACATGTTAGGGTTTATCAAATTCAAGTAAAATTAGAAGATAGGTATGAAAGAACATTTAGTTATCCTTTTGGACTTTATAAACAGAATGTAATGCCATTTGGTTTGATAAATACTCTAGCCTATTTTAAGGTGCACATGGATCAAATATTTCAAAGAAAATTTAATTTTGTGTGTGCATGTATCGATAATATTATAGTTTTTAACAAAATCCTGAAGAGAATTTAAAGAATCTAACTCAGTTTCACTAGATTACTAAAGATACAATAATAGTACTTTCAAATACTGAAATTTAGTTGTGCCAAAACAATTACAATTTTTTAGGGCTTATTGTAAAAAATGGTGAATTAAGGTACAATCTCATATTACTGAAAAGGTCTTTTAGTTTCCTAATACTCTTGATAAAAATAAACTCCAAGATTTTCTTGAAATGATCAATTATGTTAATATATTTTATTCTAAAACTGGTAATGATAGAATGGTTCTTTAAGAATTGCTTAAAAAGAACAAGAAATAGGTATGGACTCAAGAACATACAAAGGCTATCCAAAGCATTAAAGAAAAGGTATCAAAACTTCTTGTCCTTCATGTTCCTCAATCAGATTAGTTTGTTTTATATACATATGCATCAAACAGAGCATGGGGAGGAATACTATAATGTATAAAAAATGGGAAAGAATAAGTTTGTGAATATGCCAATTGATTTAACTTTTTTTGGAATACTAGTGTATTATTCCTAATTTAGTTAAAGGGTATAAGTAGTAAAATTAGTGAATAAATATGCAGTAATTAAACTACTGATTTGTATAAATTTGATTGTGATTTTAACCTTTCTAAAAATAGTAATAAGGGATAGAAAATAAGACTTAGCTAGAAATTGTTTGAGATGACTGAGATAGAGTCTAGAATTCACTGTGCAAGATTGGGACATTTTCGTAATTCAAGACCTAGTATTCATTTTATGATTGGATAAAATCACAAAAATAGGACACTAGTGACATCGATGCCGTAGTCCACTTCTACCACTATTTTTCAAGAGACTTGATCTTTTTGGGTTTTGTTCACTGTGTTTGTGTGACCCTACCTATAAAGTTTCAACTATTAGATGTCTATAGAACTCCCTATAGATTAGATTTTATCTTTAAAACATAGACTCCTTTGTACTTTGACCAAATTTGAGAAAGAGAGGGGGGGTTAGTGTGTGTAAGATGCACTTAACGTGGATCCACACCCCTTATGTGGGCATGCTGCCTACATACCAATACGCTGAAGAGGGATCATGCCATATGTAATTCTTCCACTTGATGTGCTTTATAAAATAGTGTGTATGAGTATGAAAAATGTTAAACTAGATGTACTTGAGGTGGATAGGGACTGGTTTAAGGATTTCGATAAGCTTTTAAGTGTATTGGTTAGATATATGTAGATAATAGGGAATATTGCCTGAGTAGTTTTGCTTGTATTCTTTCTTGCTTTATGATATTTTCCAACCCTTTATAAATGATCTTTGAATGGGATTTTGTAGGGATCTATTAGTCATAGGTTTAATGTTCTCACATTAGGCTAAGAAAGAGAAGTATGGGGAATAAGATGGAACTAATCATTGGGGCTAAAAATGCACTTAGACAGGAGCACTAAAAGCAAACAGTAGTGGCACTAGTGCTTTTGTCCAAGTTAGGTGCTATTGTACTTAGCTAATGGAGCCTAAGGGGATGGATTTTTCATGGAATTATTAGTTTGGATAAGTTGGGATTAGGTCTAAAAGTCTATGGATGATTGAGAATTAGTGAAAAGATGCTTGTGAGGGTCATGAAAGCAAGCAAGAGGGACCTGTGAGTTGGGTGTCATTAGCCACACTCAAGTTACCAATTTTCACATTTTATATGAATACTATTGTCACTTGAACTTGTACCGATTGAGGAGATGGGAAAATATTCTCCTCATTTAATTGTGACAATGGAACTACCTCAGGGCTATGGGTATCCCTATTAGGGGGTGGATCTCTAGATTAGGGGCTAACTCCCTTTGATGCATCACTAAAGCACATATCTTAAAACTATCACTTTGGGGTTGAAAAGGGTTAAGAATAACATGAAAAGTAAGACTAATAAATGGGGGTGATATGAAATTTTTTTATTCTAATCACACTCTTTGAAATTCACTTGAAACTAAGAACAAGTTACCTAAACACTTCACTCAATATCAACTCTCTCTCTCTCTCTCACACACACACACATCATTGCTTCAACATGGGGTCTAGGAGATATCATAGAGTAGGAAGACTTAGGAAATAAGCATGATAGTTCACTCTATTTAATGAGCTATTCACTATACCTAAAGCCTCACTTGACACTTCTTATTGACCTACAAGAAAGAGAACATAACATACTAGGTACTAGTAAGAATAGTATGTGAAGGCAAATAGACATCACTCTTCAACAAGACTAAACACTATCATTTAAACATAGTGAATTATTTGAATGAAGTAAAATTAATTTTATTTATTTGTTCCAGGCACAATTTTGGTAGGGATTTGCCATACCCAAGTGGAGATATTACAAATAATGGGCAAAAGGCCCAATTTATAGAACTTGGAAGAAGAGAGAGAAAAGAAGTTGAAGAGGCACAAGGAAATGTGCTACCAATGTGAATATAAGTTAAAAATACATGAGAGTGATGGATGGGGCAATACATATCATGTCATGAGTTACAAATGTCATATTCAATCATCCAAGACCTGAAAATGGTCAATAAACTCCTTTTCCATATATAGAAAACTACCCCTCATAATTGGCCTTCCAAAACTGCCAAAACTCTACACTTAATCATTTTTGATGATGAATATGAGTAGGAGGGGTTCATAATAATCACTCACATGCATTGGGGAGGATTCTAACCCTTCCTATCATCTTAGCCATGCATGATCACACTTGGGAGTCTCAGAATAGCCTTTTTCAATTCACCCTTCACACTTGGCATATAAAAAATCTTCATATCTACAATATGATCCATAAAAGAGGATAAATGAAATGTGTAAGGAGTGATAATACAATCAGTTTCAACAAATTGGCCTTACAAGGTTCTCCAAATGAATATTTTCCATTTTCTCTAAGTCTTCACTCGCTGGATCACTAGACTAGCTTAAAAAACATGTTTATGGGCACACTTTGGAGTTTATATAATTGATATAATGACCATAAGGAGTTATATAAATTACTAATATTCCCTCAAAAAGTGATTTCATCTCTTGGAAGTTCACCATGCCTGCACAACACAAAAAATAGCTAAAATAATCCCTATTTTACCATTTTTCGTATAGTTACCTAAAAACCAAGGCCATGTATGTGATCCTCATGGATTTTTAAAAAAATTATCTTCCTCACTTAGGGTCAAATTAATCCATTTGAATGCAGTTTTAGGCTCATTTTCACAATCAGGTTTCAAAACATGGTTTTGGAGGGTTTTAGAGTGACCATTCCTCTTAACCTTTGTTCATAAAGTTTTGACATTTAAATTATCTCAAAATTTCACTTTTGGATTCTTAAGGACCCAATAAAAATTACTTGAACATCTCCAGGTCCCATGCAAAGGATCATGAAATTTCTAAGCAGTTGAAGTTGACCATTCATGCCATTTTGGGCATTTTGTGAGGGTTTAGGAGCCTTAAAGCCAAGAATTGGATTTTTAATAAATTAATTTTCCAAAAAATGGATAAAAAACCTGTATATGAACCCCAAAAACATGTTCCCATAATTTTATTATCTCCTGAAGACCTAAAAATGAAAAATTACCCTTGTTTGGCACTAGGCCTAGACCTTGCCAATAGGCCTATTTATCATTTGAGACTACACCTGACTCTCCAATTGATTCCTTTGACTCATGATGGATAAAAAAATATTTTATACCACTTAAAACATTTTACAATTAATTTTAAGTCATGGAAAAGGCCAAAAATGCATATGAACCTTACTTGGGCCTTTAGGTTTAAGGATTCCCTTCACACCTGACTACAAACCTCCTTGGTTGGAGCACCCTATTTGGTTACAGAACTTATAGTAAGGTTTAATATATTAGTTTATATCATTTAAATCTTGTACAATAATCATTTGGGATTTTATATCCTTTTGGTTCATCATTTCATCAATTTTCTGAAAATTGGCACCTCCATGCACGCTAAAACAACCCCTTCTCTAAGATAAAAAATGAGTATTTTAAATATTTACCTTGGAAAAATTATTATTTTATGGTGTTATTTAGGTAATAATTGTGATATTTACCAAATTTTATCACCTAAATCTTCCATTTGAGCCTCTAAATATCCGTTTTTCCATGGCAGACTTTTGACTAGGCATAGTTTATGGGTAGGCAAGGTATAGGATATACTTGAAGAAGATGGAGGATAATTGAGATTTTTCATGGAATTTAAGGAATTATATATTACTTAAATAGTGTATTAAAATAATACCACGTTCTATTTTCACCTCAAACACTTTATATGCCATGGAAACCTAGAATAGGCTTATGACTATCTATAAGAGGAAAAAACCTTTTTTGGCTTAGCTGTAGGTGTATTTAGGATAGGTTAATGAATTTAAAACAGATTAAAACCATGATTATTGTGTTAATATCTCTTTAATATGGTAAATTTACCATAAAAACCTCCAAACCATACATTATGATGCTTAGGTCCTTAAGGAAGATGACTCTGGTGTTTCTCTAAATTTTCTCTAATTGCATTTAAATGAGGAAGAAACTAAGGTTAAGAGGTTTGGGGTTTGATGTTACCCAGATTTAGTGCACACAGTATCCAAGCTTTATGGGAGCTCCTCTTTGGCTGTGGAGGAAACCCCTGTAGTAATAAAGAAACTTAAACAAGAAAAATGTTAGAAGAGGATATGGTGGACTGCCAAGCTACGTGCTTGGTCCTGGAAGCGTGAAGCTCCTTGAGGGATGACAGTCCACTGTTTAAAGGTAAAAGTGTTGTAAATAAATAAATGACAAATGACTTAAAGAAGTAGAAAATTAGAATGTTGTGTACCTATTCTCTACAGTCTGTATGTCTCAGAATGTTACAGAAAGCTGGCCAAAGGTTTTGTCTGGTCTATGGGCTGTTTGGATAGGTTTTTGGTTTGCTAGTATAGAACACAGTCACTAATGTCCGTTGGGGTACCGAGGTCAGTGGGAAATGATGTCAATGTTGGTTGGGATGTCGATGTCAATAGGGGTTATTGGCCTTGGACAACTTTTAGGATGTTTTCATGGTGGACAGAGGAGTTTCTAGAAGTTCGGAGGTTTGTGCAGGGTTGTGGGAAGGTAAATGAGGTCTGAAGAAGGGTAAAGGTAGAGAATAGGTGTGAAAAGAGGGTAAGAATAAGGGGAAGGCCTTTCAGCCCCTCCACGAAAGGAGTCAGGCCTCTTGATAGTATTTAGAAATATCAAATTGAAACTAATTAACAATGTATTCTAAAATACTGAAATGAGAACCATAATACTTAGCTCTATTAGGTGAAGAACCAGAGGTGTTAGAATAGAGATTCCTATTATGGCTAATATGACCGGTGTTGTGAGCCAATAAAGCAAACACGGATTGCTCCAATTTAGTTGCTCAAGGTCCTCGTACAGTCTCTTAATCTAATCTCTGGAATGATTTGTGTAGAGTTTTGATAGCCAGGAGAATGATAGTCAAGTTTTGGTGCTTAAATCAAAATGTGCGTGCAAATGTGCGAGAAGGTGGGGGCAGCTCAATGTTAGAGCTTGGCTTATGTAACCGACATCGGTGATCCCACTGGCATCAGCCGAGGGTTGACCGACGTCGGTGGAGAGAAAATAGGTAAAAGGGATATTTTTAGTTCTTTGCCCATTTCTCTGCCCGCCAAGTGCCTTTTCCATTGGAGAATGGTCAAAACACGGGCTTATGAGGCACGGGAGTTGGTTAGGGAGTTAAGATGGAGTGAGAATAGGTCATGGGTAGTTAGAATTTTGAGGACCTAGTCTCAAGCTGACTCATAGGCTAAGAAACGGTCTTAGGGTGAGGTGTCTAGGTGAGGTGTCCAAGGTGAGGTGTCTAGGGTGAGGTGTCCAAGGTGAAAGGGGTTCAAGTGTGGGGTAGGAGTGTTAAATTTTATAAGGGGACCAAGGGGGGGTTGACACGATATTGGTGTCTATATTTGCCCCTTTTTGTCTTGTGGTTTATTCTAATGAATTGCAAGACAAAAATAGATGTAGTTTACCCTAGGTATGGGATGAGGTATTCCCCCTCAAAGTGGGAATCGAGAGAAGGTAATCCAAAATCAGGTGCCAATTTGATAGGCAATGGATGGTTAGGGTGAGGTTTGAGTGTGAACACTGCAATAGTTGAGATTGCGTGTATACCACTTCACTTGATAGGCAAGTCAAATTGTCACAGGCAAGGTCGAGGAGGACTAAAATCGAAGTAACTGGTCCCCAGCTTATTAGTGGTAGCTTATTGGGTTAAAATGATCAAATCTATAGCTCCAATGGTCGAGTGGAACTAAAATCAAAGTAATTAGTCCCTAGCTTATTAGTGGTAGCTGATTGAGTTAGATCCATCAAAGCTATAGCTCCAATGGGCATCGTGTTCCAAGTATCTGGGTTAGGAAGTGCTCTTGGAAAACCCAAAAATATCAAAGATATTGGGGATCAACTTGTTCACGATTTGATAATAGGTGTGAGGGGGGGCATACAATTTGCTAACTATTTGTGAGGTAGCATATGCAATCAAAACAACCAAGGCAAAGTTGTCTTGAAAGTGGTCGTGGTCAGAGGAGATAGTCATGATCTCTGAGGTCATTTGTCGAGTCAGGTTTGAGATATAAGTAATCTCGAGTGTTGTTTGTTGTGGTTAAGGACATGTATATGATCTCCAATGTGCCCCATGAGAAGTCTAAGGTGACTTCTATAGTGTCAAGGCTGGTTGTTTGGTCATGATTTTGGGCAGTTTTAAAGATCTATGTTTTTACGTGACTGACGTCAGTTAGACCACCGATGTCGGTAAGAATAAAAGCATATTTTGCTGACGTTAGTAGAACATTGGTCGATGTCAGTGACTTAGGGTACTATTTTGCCAATGTCAATGGCCTGACAAACCTAAAAAAAGTGGATTGGCAGCCCACCAAAAGTTATTTGTGACTTTTGAAGTTTTGAAAAAGAGAGCTCTGAGGTGTTGAGTGATAGAGACCTCAAATTTGTCTATGTCAATAGTGCTAGGTGTCATTGTGTGAGTGGCAAGGAGTGGTGGTGAGTGTTTGTGAGTTTGTGAGTGATTGGGAGCATTATGGGCCACTAGCAATTTTATTGAGGAGATGGGGTAGACAGAGATGGAAGATGTTAGAGGAGGCCCTGTAGGAGGACCACCACCACTGGCACCTGTTATACCACATCGGCAGCGATGATGAGACAAGGTAGGGTTTGTTTTGTGAATTTTTGATGGGTTTTTAAATTTGATATTATTTTTGTTATTTTTTGAGTTGGTAGCAATAGATTAGGGGGGGTATTAGAAGGGTGGGTAGGTTAGGTAGGGTGGTTTAGGTAGCTTTAGGGGTGTTTTGGGGTGAAATGGGGAAGCCCTAAATTTTAGGGCTCACCCTATTCAGCCCTAGGGCCGAACCAGTCACTTATGTCGCTGGTATTATCGACGTCGACCGACATCAATCGCTTTTAGCCATCGATGTCAGTAAGTTAGATGTCGATGTCAGTACCCTAACCGATGTCGGTTGCTTAATAAAGGTTGTTCAGGCCTTGGAAAGGTTAAAAATGATAATCTGGAGGGCTGAAGTCATGCCGATGCACTCTTGGGTGGGGAAGTTTAGGATAGGCAGTGAGCCTATGGTTCAGGGTAGGCAGGTTAGCTAAGGGTTTAGATAGTTGGTCCATTAGGTAGACGAACAGACGAATGGCTGAGCTAACCTCAAGGGACCCCATGTCAACTGAGTGCTACCTACATAGCTCTTGTTTTAAGGGCCTCAGGTGAATGTAGTTCTCCCAAAAGGTAAGAAGAGTCAAAGAGGTTATTATTTGTTTGCACAATGTTGGCTAACATTGTTGCATGTGTGTTGGTTAGATGCAGGCTAGGTAGACATTCACACTATGAGATCATCTCCTGACGTTACTGACATGGATGCATTAAGACATCACAGGGGAGGAGTGGGCACATATGGCTGTTGTAGGGCTCAGCAAGTTGCAGTGGTATTATCGAGTAGCCAGGGATGTCAATTTGATGGTGGCATTGATTAAGCAGTGGGATCATACCACCAACACCTTTCACCTTTTGATCAGAGAGTTAACTGTGAAAGTAGAGGATGTGTATCAAATTTTGTAGTTGTCGATACATGGGATAGATTTATATGCATGCTCGAGAGAGGAGCATGACATTCACATGGTTACACTATTTGGGGAGCACACTGTTGAGGTAACCTACCATTCAGCGAGTTTCACCTGTGAGTTGATGTATGCTGCGGATGAGGATAAGCATCAACTAGCCATCCTAATGATGATCGACATCATTATTTATGCCCTTCCTAATGTAGAGGGAGGGAGATTCCTGATTGTGATGACAGGGGTTTTGACAAACATGATAGTGGAGCAGACAGTTTTTGTGTGGGTGCTAGTGTTTTTAGCATAGTTATACAGGGAGATGTGGGGAATCAGTCGATGGTGGTGGTATAGCTTGTGTGTGGGCCACCTCCTGCATTGTTGGGCATATGAGCATATCATAGTGACACGACCTCTTGGCCTCTTAGTAGAGATCCAAGCTAGCTTCAGAGTTGGTTTTAGGTGGTGGTGAGAGGTCATGGCACAAACATGTGTAGATGTAATAGTCTGAGACATCAATTAATACAGAGGGGTACTAGAGCCTTGATCACAGTAGATATCATTTGGAGGCCATCCCTGTTATATTCAGCATTTAGAGATAAGGCATAGCAGTTGGTGGGGGTCCAGAGCTTGTGATGGGTGAGAGGCAGGTGAGCTGGCGAGCTTGAGAGAGTTCCTGCTGAGAGAGTGCAGTGATAGTATGGGCTTTTATAGGATGTGCCACCTGCTTTCCCATAGTATAAATGGGATGATATTGAGGCACCCCTCCCACTGTTAGAGGAGACAGAGTGGCCAAATTTTGAGGAGATACTTGCAGGTCTAGGTGTGATAGATTTGAGGTATACGGTGGCCTACTCGACTTGGTGGGTAGGTCAGTATGCTGGGATTCAGAGGGGACCACCTCCCGATCTATAGGTGGTTAATAGAGAGAGGGATGCTGCCATCTAGGAGAGAGATGTAGCATGGGAAGTGGTGGTAGTACTTCAAGAATAGGTGACAATTTTGATGGCACAGGTGGCTACCCTGACAAGACAGGTTACTACATTACAGGGGCAGTTGGCCGTAGCCTAAGCACAGGTGTTAGTAGGGCAGGGTTTTGGAGGGTAGGGCCCTATTCAATTGTCACCACAATAGCTAGTTTAGTAGCTAGTTCAACCACCACCACAATAGCCACTGTAGCCACCATTTCAGTAGCTACCTCAACCACAACCATAATGTTTTTTATAGGGCATGACATTGAGATCAATGGGTCCACCGCAGACTGTACCTATATCTAGGTACAATACTACATTAGATGAGATTGTGTATTATGAGGGTGCCATTAGGGAATTTCTATAGATCCAATAATATTCTGAGATGCTAGCTCAGTAGTGATTTGTGCTACGTGCCACTACCTCCAGTTCTCGAAGACGGTGACGGTCTGAGAGCAAAGACGATTTGACATCTTCGCGACCACGACCAGCACCATAACCTTGAGGTGTTTGTAGTTAGGTGTATATATATACCAGCCTGCATGTCGTTGATGCGAGATGTACATACATTTTGAGAGAGAGGCACATATATATTGTACTATTTCAGATATTTTTGATGTATATCTTCATTTGATAGTTATATATATGAGATTAGATGTTTGAGATATTGACATGTTATGGATGTGACTTGCTGTGCTTATGTTAGTGTTTTTAGCATTTCCCATATGTCTAATGGTACATGCTTGAAATGATGAGTGTATGATGATGTTATAGCCTTTTCCATATTGTGTAATGGTGTATGCTGTAACATAGGATATGTGGTTTTTCATCTTTAGCAATTTTCCATATTGGTAATGGTGTATGCTAAAAATGAAATGAGTTTATTTATGCTTCAGCAGGTTTCCATATTGTGATGGTATATGCTTGACATAAATTGTGTTTGGTTGATAGTTTTCATGTGTATTGTTTTTCATAAAAACTAATGTGAATGGGCAATGATAATTTATATAACACAAATTGGTATTTGCATTAAATAAATCATGATGTTATGTTAGTGGTTAGAAAATGTTTTGGTTATATCTTATCAAAACACGTGTGATGTTACTCATGATGAAATTGAGTTGAATGTTAGGTTGATAAATTTATATTGAAAATTATGAGATAACAATATGCGAGCATATAATTTTAAGACACTATCCTAAAAGATAAACTAGCATGTGACGAAGGTGTGTAAGAAGTGAAAGGCACATTGCTCTTTCATTGACAAGGACCATAATGATAACATAGATAGGGCTTTTGCAAACAAAAACCCTATTCATGCATTACATCGTTGACCATTGGTTTTTGTTAGAGAAGTATCCTAATCACTTAACGTTAAGTGAGCTCAAAATCCCTTGGGTATTTTGGGGTAATAGGTGTGATTATGTGATATGTGAGGATAGCGTAACCCTTGTTAGCAGGGATAACTTTGCCCCTTTTATAGGTGACCCTGAGAACGCCTATAGGCAAGTCCATGACTTAATAGTTTGTCAGTTCATTTTTTTCTGGTAGACTGATCAATGCAGGAAGTCTACTTGGGGATATTGTTTTGTTTTGTGGTCATGTGAAGTTGATCGATGTGGGAAGCTTCTGAGAGGGTGCTATTTTTGTAGCAAAATTAGGGCATAACCATCCTTCGAGGGAGTGGTCTATATTTTGCTTTGTATGTTTTGATTTGTTTGAATAACTATCTTTCAAGGGAGTAGTCTATTAATTACAACAATAATGCAACTGTCCTTCGAGGGAGCAATCTACATCTATAGTTTATGACCTTTTAATATTTTGTTAGGCATCCCAATTTTATGTTTTTTTATTAACTAAACTTTTTGGTCATGGACTAGATTATAGAGGTTTAGGGGTTTCCCTTTTATTAAGACAAAGCATTAATGCTTAAAAAAGGGTTAACTAATTGTTGTAGGGAAAAGGGTTGAAAGGAATAGGAATGAGGATGACGGGGTTTGTTCCAAGAGATGAGCTCAAGTTAAACATCTAGTGAATGATTACTTGGTTAACAATAGAATGGTCACAGATGTAAGGCATTAAGGGGCTTAGGCTCTGGTCGGCCTTCGAGAGAAGATAGATGATAAGTGCCTGATCCATACTTGTGTGTTATTATATAAGGTCTAAGCCAATTAGGAGCAAACTTGCCTCATTTGCTTCTTTCCATATTGGTCATGTGTTGGTTTTCTTTACGGATGAGATCTTTGATTTTGAAATCTCACTCTTTCAAATTTTTGTTGTAGGCATGCTTGATGTGATCTTGGTAATATGAAGATGATTAAGAGTGGCAAGATGACGTTCGTCGAGTAACTCGAGTTGTGTTAATCGATCTTGACAAAAGTCATCATTAGAGAGGATGTCGTGCAAGGAGATGTGAAGAGAAGGTATTTGTACTTCAAGAGGCAAGATGGCCTCGGTTCCATACACTAAGGAGAAAGTTGTAGCACCCATAGGGGTTCAGATGCTAGTGTGGTAAGCCCACAAAGTGAAGGGAATGTGAGTGTGCCAATCCCTTCCAGTGTCATTGACCACCTTCATTAGGATTTTAGTTAAGATTTTCTTAGAAGCCTCTACCTATCCATTTGCTTGTGGATAGTAAGGTGATGAGAAGCTGAGTTTGATGCCAAAAGCATCACAAAGCTTTTAGACAGTTTTGTTTTTGAAAGATTTGCCATTATCGGTGATGATCTTGTGAGGTACACTGAAATGACAGATGATGTGATGGTTAATGAAGTTGACAATTTTCTCGACTTTAGTGGAGATGAGGGGAATAACTTCCACCTATTTAGTGAAACATTCAATCACTATGATAATAGACTGATCTCAGAGAGATGAATGAGGGTTAATCTCACCAATTGGATCTAAGGTCCATTGGGAGAAGGCCCAAAAATCTTTAGCAACTTGTAAAGCATGGCTAGGGATGTGAAGTAGGTTAGCATGTTGCTGGCATTTGATACAATGCCAAACATAGTCACTACAGTCTTGGTTAAGAGTGGGCCAATAATAGCCTAGGTGAAGGATGCACTTTGCAATCGAGTTACCACTGAAATGTCCTCCACAAATCCCATCATGGACTTGTTTGATGGCATGAGATGCTTCAGTGGTGGTTAGGCATCAGAGAAAGAGGCCGTCGAAACCTTCTTTGTAGAGAAGACCCCCCAGCATAGTATATCGAGTAGTACTCTTGATAAAAGCCTACCGTCTATTGCTAGAGAGGTCAGGAGGAATGATAGAATAAGTCAAGTAGTCATCAAGTTGTTTATACCAAACATCATGTGGACTAGAGTCGATATTGCCAACAAAGTTGATGTTAGTTGAGATATATGAAGGCAATGCCAAATGGTGTACCATGACATAGATTCTTGAAGAAGCAGATGAAGATGGGATGTGTGAGGCAAGAGAGGCCATTGTGTTGGCAAACTTATTTGTAGAATGAGGAACAATTTGCAAGAGATAACGGTCAAAAAACCCTAACAATGTGTCAACACAATTTTTATATCATTACAAAACTTTGTTTTTACAAAGATATGAACCATTAATCTGATTAGTGACTAGTTCTGAGTCTCCAAAGATATTAATTATCTTAATGCCCAAGAAAAGGGTAGTTTGAAGCCCCAAAATTAAGGCTTCATACTCAGCCATGTTATTGGTGCATTCAAAGTCGAGTTTGAAGGATAGAGGCATGGGCTTGCCCTCGTGAGGGATTAGGATGACCCACACACCCCCATTGTGTTGAAATTTATATCCATCAAAGAACATTATCATTTGATAAAGGATATCATCGATGAATAGCATGGCAATAGGATCATCATGAAATTTGTAGTTAAATGGTTGGTTATCAGGTAAAGGGGCATCTACGAGTTGGTTAGTGATCATTTTCCCCTGTATAGACTTTTGTTAAATGAATTCAAAATCAAACTTAGCGAGAAGCATGAGCCAATGAGCCATACATTGGTTTTGGTATGGCTTGGAATGCATGTATTTGAGAGGGTCGGTGTGGGTGATGACGTAAGTTTTGTGGTTGAAGAGATAGTGGTAGAGTTTGGAGGTGGCAAAGACTAATTCCAAGCAAAGTTTCTCAGTATGAGTATACCGAGTTTCGTAGTCAATGAGCATTCGGCTTATATAATAAAATACCTACTCATGATGTTGTTTGTCTCGATGCATGATCATGGCACCTAAGGAATGATCTATTGCTGAAATGTAAAGATAAAAGGGTTGGTCATCTTTAGGTGGAATAAGGACTAGTGGAGAGACAAGATAATGTTTAAGAGCCTTAAAAGCCTCTTGGCAATCCTTATCCCAATTGAAGGAGACATCCTTCTTGAGGAGGTGATGGAAGGGTTGGCATTGGTCAGATAGCTGCGAGATGAAGTGATGAATGGATTGAAGCTTCCCTTGCAGGCTGCGAAGTTGTTTTAGGTTAGTTGGTGGGAGCATCTTGAGTATGGCTCAAATCTTAGTTGGATTTACCTCAATGCCATGGAGAGAAATAATGAAACCCAAAAGCTTCCCTGAGAGAACCCCAAAGACGCATTTCTTGGGGTTGAGTCAAACGCTATATTGTAGTAGGCGAGTGAATATTGTTTTGAGAATAATTAGGTGGTCACAACAAAGTTTGGATTTCCCCAACAGGTCATCCACATAGTCTTCCATGATTTTGTGGAGGAGATCATGAAAGATATAAGTCATGGCACGTTGGTATGTAGCACCTACATTTTTGAGGCCAAAAGGCATGACCCTATAGCAGAATGTCCCCCATGGGGTGATGAAGGTGGTTTTATGTTGATCTTCTGGGGTAATCAAGATTTGGTTATATCCTCAAAATTCATCCATGAGAAATAGCATCTCATGACCAGCCGTAAGATCAACAAGTTGGTCAATGTTTGGCAAAGGAAAGTCATCTTTTGGGCAAGCTAGGTTGAGGTTGCAATAGTCAGTACAAATTTGAATTCCCCCAATTGCTTTTGTGACAGGGACAATATTTGACACCCATTGCAGATAATCAATGGGTTGGATAAATGAGACTGAGAGAAGACGTTGAAGCTCCTCTTTGACAAGGAGTGCGATGCGAGGATGCATCCTATGAAGCTTTTGCCTGACAAGATTAGCTTCGCGGTTCATGATGATGTTGTGGATAACAATGTTTGGGTCAATATCAGGCATATCACTATAGGACCAAATAAAGGCTTTGCTATGATTTGTAAGGAATGTGGTATAGTTGATTTGTTCTTGGGCATCTAAAGATTGACCAATCTTTAAAATGTGAGGAACATCGAAAGATGGGAGATTAATGTCAACAGTTGATTTGTTTAACATAACCTGTGTTTCCAAAGGAAGTGATCATTATATGTAAGAGTCGTTCACACCCATGTAGGTGAGTATGGCATCATCGTCCAGGCATTGGATAGTGTTGATGCTAGAAGATTCATCATCTATCATGTTTAGATAAATGAGAGGAAGAGTCCTTGATGCCCCACCTAGTTGATAGGTCAGGGGTTCCAAGTGAATGGCATTTATGAAAAAAAAACTAGGAGGGATGGAGACTACCAACTCCATAGGTGAGGGTGGGGGACTAGGTGAGGTTGGAGGAGAATGCTCTATGTTAGTTTTGTGTTGAAGGATCTTAGAGGGTTTTGTAGGTTCTTTGAAACCCATACCATGTCATTTCTTGGCATTTTATATTGCCTCATCGTTTGGAGGCTCAATGGGCTTTTGGGGACCTTGTTCATAATGTCCAAAGCCAAAACCCTTCCACACACACCTATGAAGATAGGTGTGAGCAAATCTTGGGTTGCCGAGGAAGGAGAAATCACAAGTGAATTGTCAGGGTGATGAGAGAGGATTTCCAATAATAGGAGCTTGATCTAGCCCTTCATAGGTGAAATTAGTTTGGAGATCGGGAGGACCATATGGGATGACCATTTCGATGCGATGGTCATAGTTAGGGTGGTGATGAAGTTTTCCCTATTCCTGCGGAGTTTGGAATATGTCAAGGGTAAGAAAATGATACTCCCCAAGTGAAAGGTGCTGGAAGGTATCTTCCATAAGATCTTTTGTGGTCACTTGAGGAGTAGGCGTATGTGTGATCGGTGTCTGTGAACTTATCGAGGCTTCTGCAAGTGGAGGTGGTGTTTGGGTGGATGTTTTAAAAGGGATAATAACATAATTAGGTTGGTAAGTCATGTTGCATGTTTTAAAGGGTGAAGGGTCAGTAAGAATGACATGAACCTACCCTTCGTGTTCAAACTTGACACAATGATGCAATGTGGAAGGGACACAGGTCATGGCACATATCCAAGGTCATCCCAATAGCATGGTATATTAGAACTCCCCCTTGACGATATAGAAGAGTTTTGAAATTGTATGTGGGCCAACAAAAACATGCAAGACCACAGTGCCAATGGTGGTGGCGGTGGCATCATTGAAAGAATGAAGAATTGCATGAGTTTTTGACATGTAATTCTTTGGAAGGGCTAGTTGATCATATGCATGGGTAGAAATGATGTTGATGCTAACACCTCCATCAATCATAACCCACATACCATGAGTTTGATTAACTTAGGATGTGATAAAGAGGGTGGCATCTTGATCTTCTAGGTTGGAGGTAGGAATCTCAAAATCACTGAAGGTGATGGAGGCAACGGTGGGTAACATTTTGACTAAAGCAGCTAGTGGTTGGGGGTCTTCAAGTTGGACCTCCACTGCCTATAAATCTATGATCAAGGCTTGGAAATGTTGTGGAGAGCTTTGTATTAGGTCATACAAAGACATCTCCATAGGGGTTTGGTGAAGTTGTTTCTCCATGGAGTCATGAATTGCCCCCGAAGATGTTGGTTGAGATGTGCCCAAGATAGAAATCTTAAGCTTTAGTGGTAGAGAGGGTTTAGCGAATGGATATGTCCAAGGGGTAGAAACATGCTCTTTTTCTTTATCCTTTAGGGTTTGGGACCTGGTGGTCACATTAATAGTGTTGATTTTGAATAAAGGGGGAGAAGGTGGTAGAGGGACCATAATCTCGCGTTGGGATCCCGATTCAAGTGAAGAGGTTTGGGAGGCATGGGATGGTGTCGGTAGTTTGTCAAAAACATGGTCAAGAGAATCCTCAATGAGAAGGGTGTCCTTTTCAAGGTGTTGGTGAATGACAACCTTAAGAGTGCAATAATTCTCAATAGCATGCCCGAGTGTGTGATGATATAAGTAGATTTGAGTGTTGTCAAACCAAGATGGTTTTGATTTGAGAGGTTGATATGGCTTAATGGGTAGGAGAATGATGCCAGAATATTGCAACAATCAACATAACACCGAAGCATAGGACCCCACTAATGGGTCTGCACTTGTTGTTGTAGTAGGTGTTGACAACTTCTATTTAGGAGTTGTAGGGGGAGTTTTTTGTACCACCTTTTTGGTTGGTGGTGTGGCCACACACGTAGATGAAACTTTCTTGATGAGAGGTGTTGAATTTCTTAGAGGAAATATGTTTTTGATGGGTAGATGGAGTAATGGAGGTAGTTTGTTTTTGTAAGGTGTTGGAATAGGGAGCACTCCTGTTAAAGTAGAAGGATGTGGACCCAAGATAGAGGGCAATGGGGAAGGTGGGGGAGGAGTAGATTGATGTGGTTTAGCATCCTTCTTTAGTATGGTGCGAGGACCACTACTGTGCAGGGTAGGGTTCAAATCTAACTTCACTTGTGGGTGAGTGAGGTTTGATACATGGTGAACACTGAGAGATTTAATATTTTTCGGCATGGTGGACACCTGTGAGGGTTTAGATTCAGACATGGAAGGCTGAGCTTTTGATAATTTAGAAATGGAAGCCCGATCCTCATCAGAGACTTTGGGGAAAATTGTCACAGAAGGATTGGCAGTATAAGGTGAAGCGGGATGTGTAAGATAAGGAACCTTAAGTCGCTCCCATAGCACCTCATGTTCTAGGTTCCTAGAATGGAGAAATCCTAAGTTTTTTGCCAATTGAGAGAAGGGTTTAGATGACATCGTGCGAGGCTTTACCATCGATCCTTCGAAGGATTTGGGTGATTGCAAGAGCGAAAATGTGTTAGATGCAATGATCACAGGCCAAAGGTGATAGAGAACCAGCACTGAATCTTCCTCGATAGAAGTGGGTGAGGTGGCAAATTCTTCTCTTAGTAGAGAAGAGATCAAAGAATTTGGCTCTTCAAGTGGATAAAGTGCAGGGATGATCATGCCTTCCATGTGTGGTCTAGGAGCGTGGAAAGTATGATCTTCCATAGGTGATAAGAAGGATAAGGGCGGGGCCACCAGTGTTGGTACCATCAAAGCATCCTCTAATATGGGAGAGGTCTAAGTAGACTCTCTTATGTGTGAAAGAGGGGTGGATGGAGGACTATTCTCCATCGATGGAGGAAAAATAGGAGAGGAAGGTCCTCTAAAGTGTGAAGCAGAGGGATGATGGCCCCTTCTACATGAGGGTGTGGGGTATGAATGGTAATTTCTTCCAATGGTAGAAGAGGGAAGGTGGGGGCAAGAGGAACAAATAATACGAGATCTTCATGAGGTAGAAGAATGGGTAGAGGAGGTGCTTGATGTCATGGGGGTGATACAGGTGAAACGGGTTCATCCACATGAGGAAGAGGGTGAGGCAAAGGGAGCTCTTCGTTGTGTGGGGGTGGTATGGGTAAAATAGGCTCTTTTACCCATGGTGGAGAAATGGGTTGACCGACCTCTTCAAATTGTGGGAGAGGTTGGTTAGGAATGATAGGAAAGACTATGTTGACCGTGTGTATGTTGCATTCTTGAGGGTCATCAGCCATGGTCTAAACATTGTTTTGACTTAGGGGATGGTTAGGAAATGGTTGCCTAAAGACATCCATGTTTTGGTTGGATGGGGCATTAGGGTTATCCAAAACAAGGTCCCCTTTGTCTAACATGTCTTGAACAATGTTTTTTAGGGTCTTGCAATTATTCGTGTCATGACCCTTGACACGATGATAGTTACAAAAGTTATTTTCCCTATACCATGCAGGGATGGCTTGTGAGGGGTCAAATTTGATTGGTGGTCAGATTTGAGGGAGGTTGAGGACCCCCTGATTCACTAATTTATCCAATATAGAAGCATATGATTCTCCTATTAGAGTGTATCGTCACTGTTCATACCATTGTTGGAATTGTCTAGTGATGTTTTGCGATGTGGAGGGCTCAGATTGGTTGGTTGTAGTAGAAGATGGTGACCTAAGGACCACAACGTTCACTGATCCCTTAGATTTGGGGTGAGAAGAAGAAGATTTGGAAAAAGATGGGTTATTGGCTTTTGTGTTGGTATTTTTACTATGCAATTTGACCTTGTCTTCCTCGATTGCATGGAGTTCAGGCTTTCGGGCCATGGTAAAAGCTTCATCAAATGTGTGGAAAGTTTGAACTCACAGAGTGGATGAGATGTGCTTGGCACATTCTCTTGAAAAGATCTCAATGAGCTCAGGTTGAGGTAGTGAGAAGGAGAGTTGGTTGATCAAACCTCTCCAACGGGCGATGAAGTCTGCTATTGACTCATCCTCAAATTGTCTAATGGAATAAAGGTCTGTGATGGAGACCTTCTTGGTAATATTGATTGAGAAATGATCGAGGAATAGTTGAGTGAGTTGAATGAAGGTGAAGAGAGAATGACTAGTAATGGAGCTATACTAGTCAAGGGTGGCACCAAAAAGTGACATAGGGAATGTGCGAAGTAATAACGCATCATCATACACTATGAGGTAGCAAGCATGTCTAAACGCTCACAGATGTTGTTGTGGGTCCTCTTTACTTTGAAAGTGAGTAAATTCTGGGAGTTCCCACTAGCTAGGGTATGGTTGAATGGGAACTGAAGGGTGGATAGGTTCATTGCAGATGTTTTGTATAAAAGAACACTCCTTAAACCTGAAACATATGTCTAAAGGTTGGACATCTTATCCATTAGCATCTTAATTAGATCGGTAGATGGATTGGCATGAGGGGCACCCCCTAAGTTATAGGGTACTTAGAAGGTGTTGGGAGGGGCGTATGACATACTTGGTTGCATTTGTATAAGTGTAACATATTGATAGTTTGTCATAGGGGCCGATGTCAAGGCCACAGGGGGCTTGTGCCATGAAGTTAGACGGCACAACTTGACTAGATGCTGCCATGGGTGGTTGAATGGTGGTAACACTAGTTAAAAGATAAGTGGTCACTCTCATGTTTATGGGCACAAGAGTGGATGGGATAGAGACAATCAAGTTCTGAAACGGTGTCAAACTTGGTTGAATTGTTTGCAGTTGAGGGGTTATAGAAACCCTGATGGAGGTAGGGCCAAAAAGGATAGAAGGGGAGGCCGAATCTTGAACATTGGCCATGGTTAGGTTACTGGTCGGGGAGTGGCCTAAGTAACCATAGGTTAGGTAACGGATGCTATTGACATCATTGCTACTTCAACCAAATAAGTTGGCATCCCATAAATAGGGTTACTTGAAGGATCTCAATTTTGGCTTCTAGCGAGATAATGTTAGAGAGCCTTGATGTTGTGGTCAAGGAATCTCTCAAAATCTTGATCCCCTTCGAGAACAATAGGAGGTTGATCAGGGGTAGGTTGGATAGGAGTATGCTTGATGTCTGAAGTATACTCCATTAAATGACTTGGCACGAAGGGTGAAGGTGGGAGTGGCTGTTGACTCATGTGGTCAATAAGGAATTTGGCTTGACTGCATGTCAGGACCATCTAAGGCGAAATGGGTTCAGGTTCCAAAAATTGTGTTTTAGTTTTAGAAAACTAGAATTTGTGTTAAACAACAAGAAATTTAGGTTTTAAGCTTGCTATTTGGGAATTTTTTTTAATTTATTTATTGACAGTGACTGATGTCGATTGTTTAACCGATATCGGTTAGGAAATGTTGCCGATGTCGGTGGAGAAACTGATGTTGATTTTTGTGTAATTCTAGAAACACAAAAGATTGATAGTTTTTGGAAGAAAAAGATATTTTGAGTTGTTTGTAGACTTCAAAATGGTACAACCTTACCAGCTCAGACACTCAGATAAAAATAGAAGAATAGATGATTAGGTAAGCAACCTCTAAAATGTTAGATTCCTAGGAATGAGTTTTAAAGTCATGGTGGCTTATGCCTTAAGAGAATGTGTTGGGAGTTGGGCTTGTAGAATAGGTCCTAGAGAAGAAGTCTATGGCTAGTTTCAGGTTGTGTTATGGTGCTTAAAAATATCTGTGTTAGGGTCAGTATGTGGCCTAGTGCTGGGGCTTACTCCCTTCACTTCATGAACCCAGAGCCAAGCTGGGCTGCTTAGCCAAAATATACCTTCCCTATAGTTTATACTCTACCAGAGAACAGAGTGGGTCCTCCTCTTGGTGGTGAAATCCAAGTAGGATCACTGAGTGGGGTAAGGTATCCGCTAGGTGATGAAATCCTAGTATCTCAAGTAAGTTTATGTGTTTGATTTAAAGTGATTGTGGTTTGGTTGTGTAACATTTGTGCACTACGATTCATGCATAATGCTTTAATTACCAGGTGGGCTAAGTATGCATCCAAGCAAGAATGAAATGTAGTAGTTTTTAAAACCCAAATCAAAATATGTTATTCAAATGCAAACAAATGGAGAAGAGGTAAAGAGTATGAGTTTTTCACTACCCTATGATGCATGCAAGAAGTAACAAGAAGAAAAAGAGATGTTCTTTTTAACTTCTGCTAATTATTTCCTTTTGAAACAAAAAGATAGAAGAGGGGATGCAAGAAGAGAATATTTTTCTAATGCATTTATATGAAAGTTTGATTTTTTTTTAAAAGAAGAAGAATGAACCCAAGGAAAACTCCAAGGGTCCCACCGGGCGTGCTAGAATGTTTCTCTAAATTTTTGCTAATTGCATTTAAATGAGGAAGAAACTAAGGTTAAGAGGTTTTGGGTTTGATGTTACCCAGATTTAGTGCGCACTGTGTCCAAGCTTTGTGAGAGCTCCTCTTTGGCTGTGGAGGAAACACCTGCAGTAAGAAAGAAACTTAAACAAGAAATTTTTTAGAATAGGATATGGTAGACTGCCAAGCTACGCGCTTGGTCCCAAAAGTGTGAAGCTCCTTGAGGGATGACAGCCCACTGTTTAAAGGTAAAAGTGTTGTAAAGAAAGAAATGACAAATGACATAAAGAAATAGAAAAGTAGAATGTTGCATACCTATTCTCTACAGTCTATATGTCTCAAAATGTTATAGAAAGCTGGCTGAAGGTTTTGTCTGGTCTATGGGCTATTTGGATAGGTTTTTGGTTTGCTGGTTTAGAACACAGTCACTGACATTAGTTGGGCTGTTGAGGTTAGTGGGAAATGATGTCGACGTTGGTTGGGCTGCCAATGTCGGTAGGGGTTGTTAGCCTTGGATGGCTTCCAGGATGTTTTCATGGTGGACAGAGGAGTTTCTAGAAGTTTAGAGGTTTGTGCAAGGTTGTGGGAAGGTGAATGAGGTTTGAGGAAGGGTAAAGGTAGAGAATAGGTGTGAAAAGAGGGTAAGAATAAGGGGAAGGCTTTTCAGCCCCTCCACGGAAGAAGTCGGGCCTCTTGACAATATTTAGAAATATCAAATGGAAACTAATTAACAATGTATTCTAAAATACTGAAATGAGAACCAAAATACTTAGCTCTATTAGGTGAAGAACCAGAGGTGTCAAAATAGAGATCCCTGTTGTGGCTGATATGACCAGTGCTATGAGCCAATGAAGCGAACATAGATTGCTCCAATTTAGTTGCTCAAGGTCCTCGTACAGTCTCTCAATATAGTCTCTGGAATGATTTGTGTAGAGTTTCGATAGCTAGGAGAATGATAGTCGAGTTCTAGTGCTTGAATCAAAATGTGCATGTGAATGTGCGAGAAGGCAGGGGCAGCTTAATGTTAGAGCTTGGCTTATGTAACTGACGTCGGTAATCTTGTTGGTGTCGAGATAGGGTTAACCGATGTAGGCAGGGGGAGAGAATATGTAAAAGGGCTATTTTTATCTCTTTGCCCATTTCTCCACCTGCCAAGTGCCTTTTTCATTGGAGAATGATCAAAACACAGGCTTATGAGGCATGGGAGTTGGTTAGGGAGTTAAGATGGAGTGAGAATAGGTCATGGGTAGTTAGAATTTTGAGGACCTAGTCTCAGGCTGACTCATAGGCTAAGAAATGGTCTTAGGGTGAGGTGTCTAGGTGAGGTATCCAAGGTGAGGTGTCTAAGGTGAGGTGTCCAAGATGAAAGGGGTTCAAGTGTGGGTTAGGAGTGTTAATATTTAGAAGGGGATCAAGGGGGGGTTGACACAATATTGGTGTCTACATTTGGCCTGACTTCGATAATCATGCTTCACCCCTGCCTATAGGTCATGATTTTAAATTATTTGATGTTATAAGGAATTAATTTTCATTTTATTTAGGTCATAAATACATCCTAATTCCTTTACTTGAAAAATTTCAAACCATGCATCAAGTCATGTTTTGATCCTTTAACTACCATAACCCTGTATGACTGGACTGAGACTAGGCCTGCCCCTATTTTAGTGACCTTTTGAGCTTGATAAGGTTGGTTTCATGTGTATTTAGGTTTATATTGAGTCCACTTATGGTAATTATTAATTCATATATGCCCACTCCTCTTCAAGAAATCCAAACAAGGTCTCAAAAATCCAACCTTCTCATTCCCAAGATGCCTTAGCTGACTATGTTTTATGAGATTTAGGGGCTTGTAGGTATACTTGACCAAGAAATAGGTGATGTACATGTTTTTTAGGTTTTAGAACAAGATCCTTAAGGTACTCATTCATTCATTATAACTTGTATCAACTTTGAAGGACTCTAAACAAGTCATATTCCAAATTTCAAACTCACTGCCCATATGCCCCTTAAGACTGAGTTTCCATGGAGTTTGAGGCCTGTAGGTGGTTGGATGAGTCCAATTACATAATGTTATGGGATATAAACCACTCCTTTTTAGGTATAGTGTTCTCCAAGAATTTACCTCACGCTCAAACCTTTCAACCAAACCATTATCTAATCCAAATAAGACAAAATTTGCTAAAGCTTGTTGTAGTATTGTTTTTTTAGGCCTGTATGGATAGGGGTATGTTAGCGGTCAAAACATTGAAATTGACCTTGTCACTCATTTTGGCCTAGGATTAATCTTTGTACATTTTGGACTATTTCAAACTAGGTGGCATAGTTTAGGTCCATCAATATGAAGTACAAAACCAATTTATCACTTATACCCTGTAGACACCACTAATTGAATTTAGTGATTTTTTATCCATTTTGAGGTTTCTCAAATTCTCATCTCCACTCGTCCTTTGACCTTGAAACTTGACATGGTTACTCTTGGTGGATAGGGATACAAGACTCAACAAATAAAGGACATTTAAATCTTCTTTGATCATGATATATATCATCTCAAAAAACCTTCAGGACCTTTATTTGGTCAATTTGGGGACTGAGAGACCAAAAAACATAATCACTTCCTTTTGACCTCTCACAACCTTGTGATTCTTCTCTATCATGCTTAAACCTCTTCAAAGTGAACTCTAAATGTATTTAAAGACTTGAGACCATGTGAAGGCTATTTTGGGGTCATGATGATGTCAACATGATCTTGTAGGTGAAGCTCTTGGCTGTGTGGACTGAGACACCCATTTAAGAGGGGAAAAACATGTAAAACAAGGCCTTATAAGCACCAAAAAACACTTGTCAACCCTTACTGCACCAAAAATACCAAGAGAATCATCAAAACAACATCATAACACTCTTCCCAATGTGGAGAAATCACTCACAAAGTAATTGAGCTGACTGTCAATGCAAACTAGGCATTTTACAAGCATGTACAAACCTAAATAAGGTTTTCTCAAGTACTTGAAGTTTATAACACACAAATAATCATGAAAATGTCTTGAAAAACATGTGGAGGCACCTTCAACAAATCATTCCATCAATCCAAAATAAGAAAAGTTAAAACAGATTCAAAAGGAGACCCCCTCATGGTTGAATATGCATAAAAAGCTATCTAGAGTGTTAACCATTTTTCATGAAGGAGGGGCCACCAATATGAGAGTTATTTACATGAATTTGAAGTCCACTCAGATTTCTATCCACTAATATAAGCATTTACCTTAAATCCACCTTTAACTTCCATAGTGAGTGCTTAAACTTGCCCTTCCTTGGCTTGCCAAAGGAGAAAGAAGAGAAATGAGTTAAAAATTAAATTTTTTATGCAATATGTGAAAGAAAAACTTTAATATGACATATGGGTAGGTGATGAGTCACACCACCACATTTTTTTTGCTAAGGAGCTTGAGAAGTATGTACAAATGTTAGAAAAGGCCTATTTTTAGGGAAAATTACTTATTACCTGATAAACCTAAATTATAACTATCCAATGACATGATATTGACATGATACAAATTTAAACTCACCTTAGTGTAAATTTTTATTGTATAAAAGTAAGTACAAGTCATTTAATAGGGTAAAAGGTGGCCAAAAGACCCCTTTTTTCACATGAGACCTAACAAATGACTAGTTTATGACTTGTGATCACATTGAAACATTGTATAAATGATAGATGAATATATGCTGGAAACTAGGCCACTCTTGGCCACTCTGAAAGATGGATATTAGGTTTGTATGAAAGCCACTTTGAAATTGTTGCACTAAGCTTATATGAAAGCCACTTTAAAATGTGAAAGTTAGGCTTGTATGAAAATCACTCCAAAATGATGCCAACCATCTGTAGATGGAATAAGTCATGCAATCATTGATAATTTTTGGATAATACTGAACTTGAGATGAAAAGAAAACAAATGTACCATGCACATTACCCCCAATCACTAGTGTCTAAAACATGGATTATGATCTAGAAGTTATATCAACTACCGTGTCTAAAATTGGAAGTGAGAGCCATCATGTCATGCATGATTCCCCCTATATCTATATTCTCTGAGCAAAAGTGTACTAAAAACTATTGATTTTGAACTGGTTTGACTATGAAAAACTATAACTGAACCTACTTTTTTGCTTGCTTCTATAAAATCTAATTTTTCTACTATTTGGATGGGAGCACTGAAAGTGGAAACTACTATCACCAATAATGTAGTCTAATCTTGTTGTTGTTGTCTTGGGCCAAATTTGATGATTGTTCTCACATTTTCACTATCTACTTGGTCTGTTCTATTGGTTTGATGTGTTTTGAATTCTATTTTTTGACTATTAAGAATTTTGATCTCTATGACAAAACCCCTATTTATTTCCCCCTCTTTTGACAGTAGGAATGAAGACCCTTCAATGAATTCCATCAGAAGAAAGAGCCCTGCAAGTGTGTTATGCTATAAAGATATATGATATAACAATGATAATCGACAATATATCTCAAGATATAACATGGTTTGTAATGAGAGATGATTAGATCAATAGGGGTATGTTTAGATAGATATAACAATGTAATATCATGTGCAATGTATTAAACTAGAACTGGAAGTCTAGTTAGTTTTTAGTTGGTAACAAGGGATGGAGCATGATGTCTATCATGGCTTCCAAGAAAACAAGAATAATGCATGATGTAGATCATGGCATTACAAATAATCTAAAAAGCAATTTAAGAAAAAAACATATAAGGCAAGAAGCAAGAAGTATACAAGAGTGGCTAAGGGGCCAAGAAAATAAGGTACATGGGTACATGTCACTCAAACTAGAAAGTAAGCATACAAGGAATGTTCAAATTCCACAAACACATATAATTGAAACAAGTAAGGTTGGCATGAAAGCCATAATCACATAGAATAGTACATGCAAAAGACATTGAAAAATGTATTAAAGCACACACATGAATAGAAGCAAAAGACATTGGCAAATGTCCTAAGGAAAATATAGGAGACAAATAAGAACTAAGAAATATAATCATATCTAGCTACACAAAACAAGAAATAAAAGCATGTAAAAATTATAAATACAATCACATCTAACTAATCAAGGCAAGAAGTGAAGGTATGCAAGACATGTATTACAATACTAGGTATATGATAAGAAATACACAAGTGCTATATACTAATGAGATGTTGATAGATTAATATGTGAAAGTGAGTAAATAATGTACATCAGGAATGACATAACCCAGATGGTGTAGTCATGTAGAAGATGCCCGCAATGTGTATGTATATCGATGTAGAATTATAATGCCCCCTCAATGGGTGGAGTGAAGCAATCAAGGATATAAATGTCATTGCACACACTCAAAGAAGATCAAGTGAAGCATGGTAATGTAGATAAATTGACAAACAATAGCATACAACAAAAAATGTAAGTCTATCATGATAGTAGAAATGTAAAACATGGATGATGCATACAATCAATTTTTTTTTGGTGTTTTTGAATTAATTGCATGTTTTTGTATTTTGAAATATTTGAATGTTTTTGGTATGTTTGATATAAGTTATGTACAGTCAAGCATAAAAGAGACTATGTATAAGAAAAACTAAGAAGAAATGATACTAAATGATTAGTCTTATGGGAGACTCCCTATCATGGTTTCTTGTATCAAGGAGAGGAATCATGCATGATTGTGAATTATAATAGAAGTGCTGAGACTATGGTTTTGAAATCTATATAGGCTATAAATGCTCTAAAATCTCTAAACTAAAAAGCAATTGTGGGGTCCCCCTATAACTATAAGAAGTGGATGCAACTGTAGGGATCTTAAAGACCCATATGGTAGTAGGAGAAGCTCTTTGAACACATGCTCTATGATTAGATGCATGAGATCTCAATGATAATACCCTAGGTGTGAACACTATAGCTGGAAGCTATCTAGGATCTTAAAGCTATGGAGGTCTATGAAATATTTTTGCTAGTGATGGATGCATCAATTGTGTCTATATTTGAACAAGAGGAAGAACTAAAAATAGTGGAGAAACTAAAAATGGTGGTTGAACTGAAATTGGTGACGACACTGTAGAAGATGGCTCTAAAATGGGGAGTGGTAACTCATATGAAACTCCACCAAATGTAACAACCTAATTAGCATGAATTAATTTCATGTATTTTTGAATTATAGAAGGTACTTCTCAAAGTTTTTGAATCCATGGTCAACCAAGTAGCATATAAAAACTCCTGCACTAGGAACTATAGTGAATGGTTTGGCCACGTGTGTTGGACCAACCTATAGAGGAAGTAACATATCACATAATGAACTCTATATGTGTCCATTGAATCCATTGATAACTATGTCCATTGGGGTAATATCCTACTCTGAATATCCGAAATGTTGTAATAATGTCATAATGCATATGTTCACATTGGATCCATTATCTATGAGAACACTATGAATAAGATGATTATGAATGTAAGCTTTGATAAAGGGTGCATAATAATCTGAATAATCCTCAACTATCTCCTATTCTGAGAAGGAGATGGAAGGTCTAGCTGAAACTCTAGAATTATATACACCAATGAATTGGTGTTACTCAAAGGATGTAACTTAACTAAAGGAGCCCTATTGTATCTGGTGGGGGATGTGCATGATATGCATGGTGAACCCCTAATGTGTCCCCTGTCTCTTGTTTAAAATGTTATGGAAAGGGATATAAGAATGTTTTCAAAGCTTTATCTTGTGTTTTCTTTTCCTGAGGAGGCTTAACTAAAGTGCCAAGATCAGTATGATTGCCATTTATCAAATCCTGTATCTTGTGTCTCAAAATTGATGCATCTATTTGTTGTATGGCCTGGTGCCCTATGACACTCGCAAAATGCATGCTAATCATACCCCCATAGAAGAGGATTTATTAGGTCAACTTACCTAATAGGAGGGAGAGATATGATATTACATTCCAATAGATATTGTAAAACTCTGGCTAGAAAAATTGGTAGATTGGTAAAGGTTCATCGAGAAGGTGCTAATAAAACCACACATTGAGGGGGCTTGGAAGTTGCATTAACTATCTGTTGATTCTGAATCTTACTATCATTGAACTTGACTTTGTATGGAACTTTTTTTTTACTCTTATTTATTATTTTTGAGATACTTATGTATTTGAGTTTTCCTATTGAAATTAGTTTGAATTCTCTTTCCTTTAGTGTGTGACACAATTTAGTGAAGGAAGAGAATCTTTTGAACATAATTGATTCATGCAAAGATGGTAGAAGACTCTATTTGAAGAGATCTTGTAATTCTTGATCAACCAAAATAGTCTTATAACAAAGAACATTATATGTGAGATGCTCATTTGACCTTTATTTCTATTGTGCAACTTGGGCATATGAAACCTTATCACCAATATTAATGCTGAAATGAGCTAGGAACATGTTTGCTAAATGATTGAATACATTGACCAACTAATTCATTAGACTGTATAACCATTATAAAGCATAATCCTTTAAGCTCCATGAAAATAAATTGGTAAGTATCCAGTCATTTGGTATATAGTCCAATCATGCTATGTGAAAAGCTCTCAAGTGTGTCTCTAAATCACCCTTACCATCATACAGAGTAAGCTCAGGTTGAACAAAACCTTGTGGTAAGGGTGTAGAAGCAATGTGATGTGCCAATGGTGTATGCAATAGAGCAAAAGAATCTAAAGCCTACATAGGTCTATAAGCACCTTACTCAAGATCCTTGGATTAAAGAGATCTCATCTCCTGTAAAAGGGATGCCACATCAAAAGATAAAGATGTACTAGCTGTAGTTGGTGGCATAGAGACAGGTTGGGCTACTATAGGGGGTTGTTGAGACATAGTTACCCCTGTAGTGTCATTTGAAAATTGGTTTCTCTAAAGGAATGGAAGACTCAACTTGTTTAGCCTTTTTGATTTGCATGATAGATTTTAAAATAAGAGTAAGATCTCGAGGCTAGTCCTTGAGTCTCTCTTGAAAACTTTATAGGATTTAATCTTTATTGAGGACAACTTCATTATTAATAATTGGTTGAAGTTGATCAAGAGTCTGATTTAGTGGATCATGAACATCGATGTTTGTATCATCATTATTATTCTCATACTACTCATCATCAAAATTATCCTCATTGAAATTGGTGTAATCTAGATATGTAGGGTTTATAGCTAGAACCTGAGTTGGTTGTTTATCCATGATATATGATTGGGTGGAAGGAATTTGGGTGAATTCAAGAGGGTTGCCACTAAGTCTTGCACTTCATCTTGAAAGAAGAGATGCAAGGAGCTTAGGTGGCATAAGGAAAATAACTTGGATAATAGTAGAAAAGATTAAATAGATATATCTAAACAAAGAATTGGAACATGCATAAAAAGGATACGAATCTCACAAACATGTACGGTGATACCTCAAGAAGCAATGGGACCTAGTATATGTAGCTAGGGTTTGAAAGATGATTAATTTGAAAATTACTATGAAAATTTGAAACTTAAAGTGAATTTATGAGTTAGGTATACAAGTAAAAAATAGAAATTTATTTAAAAAATTATGATTTAACAGACCTAAGATGTGCCACTAGGGTTTTGAAAAAATAAATATTTCTAAAAATAATATTGAATTTTGAAATTTAAGGTGAATTTTTGATTTTAATATTCTAATAAAAAATAAAAAAAATATTGGAAAATTACTGGGACCTAGTATGGATAACTAGGTTTTAAATAAAATTATTTTAAAATTACTACAAAATTTTAAAATTTAATGATAATTTCTAATTATATTATACAGGTAAAAAATCAGATAAATATAGGAAAAATTATAAAAAAATTTACCCTAGGGTTGCTAGGGTTTTAATGCACAAAGGAAGTAAGTTGGGTTCACCAAATGATTTAATTTTTTTGGGAATATTGGTGTATTATTCCTAATTTAGTTAAGGGGTATGAGTAGCAAAATCAGTGAATAAATATGAAATAATTAAGATACTAATTTCTATAAATTTGATCATAATTTAAACCTTTCTAAAAATAGTAATAAGGGATAGAAAATAAGACTTAGCTAAAAAATATATGAGATGACTGAAATAGAGTCTAGAATTCACTGTGTAGGACTAGGACACTATCACAATTTAAGATCTGGTCTTCATTTTATGATTGGATAAGAGCATCAAAATAGGACATTAATGGCACTGACACTGTAGTCCACTTTATTTTCTCTTGTCTAGGAGACTTGAACTTTCTTAGTTTTGTTTGTTATGTCTGTGTGACCCTGTCTATTAAGTTTTGACTGCTAGATGTTTATAAAACTCCCTCTAGAGTAGATTTTATCTTCAAAACCCTAGACTCTTTGTAATTTAACTAAATTTGAGAAAGAGGGGGGGGGGTAGTGTGTGTAATATGTACTGAACATGGATCCACACCCCTTATGTGGGCACATTGCCTACATACCAATAATTCAAAGAGGGATTAAGCCATATGTAATTCTCCCACTTGATGTGCTTTGTGCAGTAGTTTGTATGAGTATGCAAAAAGTTAAACTAGATGTGCTTGAGGTGGATAGAGATTGGTGTAAGGATTTGGATAAACTTGTAAGTGTATTGGCTGATTGTATGTAGAGAATAGGGAATATTGCTTGAGTAGTCTTGCTTGCTTTATGATATTTTCTAACCCTTTCCAAATGCTCTTTGAATGGGATTTTATAGGGATCTATTGGTCATGGGTTGAATGTGCTCACATTATGTTGACAAAGAGAAGGATGGGGAACCAGAAGGAACTAACCATTAGGGCTAAAAATACACTTGGATAGGAGTATCAAAAGTGGATAGTAGTGGTACCGATGATGTTGTCCAAGTTGGGCACTATTGTACTTAGATGATGAGGCATGAGGGGATGATTTGTCATGAAAAGAGCAGTCTAGCTGAACTAAGATTAGGTTTGGAAGGCTATGGATGACTGGGAATCAGTGAAAATATGCTTATGAGGGTCATGAAAGTAAGCATGAGATACCTATGGGTTGGGTGTCATTAGCCACACTCAAGTTATAAATTTTCACATTTTATATGACTACACCAGTGCAGTCTTCATAGATGATGTTAAAAAATAGATTTCATCTGGTGAAGATATTTATGCTATTAAGAAATGTCTTGAAAAATTTGTCATTAGAAATGATTGTACTATATTTTTAACTTTTAAAGATAATGATCATGGAAGAAAGGATGGACAAGGCAAGTATATCAGGTGGTAGGATTATTTTAACCAATTTAATTACACTGGAGAACATATTAAAGGAAATAATTTTTTTGTAGTAGACTGGTTAAGTCACAATCCTAAAACCACATTGATACACTAACCATATCCTAGTTTCAATTTTATAAGGATTTATAATAAAAAGTTTTCTAATTTAAATATGTTGTTCTAGGAACAAATTCTTTGACAAGGCCTTCATCCTAAATATTTGAGATTTTCTCATAATGTTTCTTCACATTTACAAATGTTAGGTGCAATCATGTAGCAACTAATCGATATCAACAAGAATGAATAAACACTATTTATCTCTTGAATAGTAAATTACTCATGAGACTGTTCTCTGATCTCATTAGGAGACCAAACTAAACATGGTGGATAAAAATTCAAACAATTCATGATGAGTTTCTTTACAGGTGGATATCACATTTTGGTGATCACCTAATTCATGAACACGAATAACATAGCTAAGATACTATCATCCATAACATCATATTCTAAAATATTGAGTGGGAATCTTAGTTTTATATTGTCCCACATCATGAAGACAATGATGAAGGAAGGTACTAAAACACAAGGCATGTTTTAAAGATAAGATGCTTGTTCTGTGCAATAAGTGAGGATGATATTTTATTTGAAGCACAAGCATTTTTGGACCCATAACCACTAACCTCTTCATCATAACATGGATCATATGGAAGATCCAACCATATATCACTTTAATAATTGATGTGTATATAAAATAGAATATTTTGAGTAATAAAGTACATGAACATTAGACACCGCCAAGGTAAAGATTCTTGGTAGGACCCTGCTCTCTACTATTAGTATATGGACTTAATTTGTATTGGTCATTTAAAGTTTTCCTTGGAGTTTAAGAGTCTTAGAGGCTTAAATTATTTAGTTTAAAAGGAAAATAGATGTATACTCTCCTCTATTACTTAGTGTGATATTGAGGATCAAAAATCTTCTTCTATCCCTGTAAACATCCATTGTAAAAGTTTTATTTGAAAAATTAATTCAGAAGTCATAACCATTTGGCCCCAGACTCTACCACTATTTTTATCCATAATTACCTAAGAGATTAGTATCCCCTAGGAAATAGGGAATAGTGACATAGGTAATTTTCCCATAGGCTATAGGGAACAATGACATAGGTATAGAACATTTGCTAAAATGAAGGTTGCAATTTCTAGACCACTATCATACTGCTCCCAATATACTACCCCTTTGTGAATAAATACACTCAAAGAGTTGTAAGGCTATGTCAAGCATTGAAAAGGCATTTGAGTCCAAACATTAAAGGTGTCCAAAGTATTAATAAATCAGAACCAAGGTCAAAATGGTAAAATGGAAGGTAAAATAAATTTCATCCTATAGGGAAGGTACAAGAGGAAAGGTATACGGTATGGTATAAAGAAGGTAATGTTATGACACAACTTAAATGATCCTCAGAGTCAATACCTTTGGTCACTCAAGTGAACAAATTCTTGAGATGTATTATATTCATTGGTTTGTCAAGTTCATCTCCTTATGGAATAGCCAACCTATATGATTTAGAGCCATAATTATCAACAATCACATAAGGTCCCAACCAATTAGGTTTGAACATACCCTTTCACTTTCATTTGACATTAGTGTTATTATGGTTTTATTTGATTAAAATATCACCAAACTCATATTATCTATGTTTGATGTGCGTATTATATTAACCTCACAACTAATTTTGGTATACTTGAAGAATATTCATAGTTGCCATGCATTTTTTATCAAGTAGTTCTAGCTCTTGTAGATGAGCTACTCTAAAATCCTCATAATCAAGGATATGTTTCAATTAAATGTGCATAGAATACAAATCAACCCTAATAGGAAGAAGGACCTTAGTAACATAAACTAGGGAATATGGTGTGGCTCCTGTTGGAGTGAAAAAATTAGTTCGGTAAGCTTAGAAGAAATAAAAGAGTTATAAGTGCCAATCAAGACCAACATAATTGATGATCTTATTAGGAATCTTGACAATGGTTTTGTTAAATGCCTCTACTTAGGAATTACATTGTAGGTAATATGCAGTGGAAAAATCTTGGGTAATGTTAAATTTGACACAAAGGGCTTTGACATTCTTATTTTTAAATCAATCTTCATTATCATATATAATGTCAGAGGGGATACCATAGTGGCATATGAGGTAGTTGAAAAATGAATTTGGATATTTGATTACATGTCATGTAAGTGAGGGGAATGGCTTATACCCACTTAGGGAAGTACTCTATAATAGTAAGAATATGTTTATGGCCATATGAGGAATTAAGGTTAATATTTCCTATGAGGTTGAGTCCTCATGTTGAAAATGACCATAGCATAGTCATTGGCTTGAGTGTTCGGGATGGAGCATGTATCAAATTGACATGATTTTGACATTATTTACACCTTTTAACATACATAACTAAATATAATTCTATGGTTGGCCAGTAATAACTAGTACACAATAATTTCTTGGCAAGGATGACCCCATAGGTGTGGGTCCCCCAAACCCCTTCGTGCATTTCCCTCAATGCTAGTCTAAATTCTGTTGAGGTTAAACAACAAAGTAGAGTTTCATCAAATTTTATAAGATAAATCATAGGTCTAAGTAAGTTATAATAAGAGGCTTTATGGGTGAAGGTTTTTTTCTATTTACAAGAAATGTCTAATGGAAGGACTTGGTTGTGAAGGTAATTATATAGTTCAAAATACTAGGTAAAACTAGGACCAACAATATCATATATCATCTTGATGGTTGATGGTTCATGGGTAGGCACTAGAATATGTTCAATGAGTAACTAATAATATCTTGCCTTATCTATTATGTGGATCATAGAACCAATTATAGCCATAGTATCCACCATCTTGTTATTGGCTTGAGGTATGTGTTCAAACTGAAGGCGATAAATTTATTGCTTGAGAGTGTCCACCATGGCTTTATAATTTACCAACTTCTCATATTTGGATTGGAATTATCTATGACCTAATTAATGATAAGCTACAAATCTCCATAAAATTGTAGATATTGAGTGTTCTAATGTACTTATAAATAAATACATATAGTGAGTGCTTTGTACTCAACCATGTTATTGGTACAAGGAAAATTGATATGAAAGGACTTGGGAACGAGATTCCCCTATGGTGTTATGAATAATAGTCCTACTCTTGATGCATTAGATGTACATAAACTATTAAAATAATCGTTCCATTATTTCTCTTTAGGAGGTATTTATGCTATGGTCATAATGGACTAATCCAAAATCCCAAATATAAGTAGTTGAGTGTCAGGAAGAGGAGATTCCATAAACTAGTCTACAATTATCTATCCATTAATGGCCTTTTGGATAGAATATTCAATCTCAAATTCACTTAAAAAAATAATCCATTTATCCATACGACTATGTAAATTTATTTTGGAAAGTAGATACTTGAGTGGATCTACTTTAGCAATGATAATGGTCTTATTATTTAGCATGTAGTGGCACAGTTTTTGAGTTATGAAGATCATATCTAATTTTTTTTTTCAATCAACGTATAAACTTGCTCATACATGACCAATGTGCATCTTAGGTAATATATGACATGTTCTTTCTCCTGTTCATCATCTTGTGCCAATAGTGCCCCCAGGGCATTTTCCATTGTAGAGAGGTAGAGTAGAAATGGCTTGTCTGGCATAGGTCGTAACAAAATGGGTGGACTGGCTAAATATTATTTAATTGGTTAAAGGCATTCTAGAAATATACATTCCATGAAAAATTAGTTCCCTTATTTACTAAATGGGAAAATAGATGTCACTTGTCAACCAGTTGTGATATGAAGCATCTATTTGATTGTAACTTACCTTATAAACTACAGATTTTTTTCAAAGTGGATGATAGAGGCATCTCGATAATGGACTTGAATTTGGCTAGATTGAATTAAATGCCCTGGTGAGAAACAATGAAGCATAATTTTTTTTCAAAAGTTACACCAAATACACACTTTTCGGGATTGAGTCTGACCTTGTACTCCCAAAGCCATTCAAATATATTTTGAAGTATAACTAGATTTTTAGCATGGGTCTTGGATTAACCCATAATGTCATTGACATGGTCCTCAATTATATCATGCATAAAATAATTTAAAATTACTATCATGGACCATTGGTACATTACCCCTCCATTCTTGAGGTTGAAAGGTATGACCCGATAACAAAACTTTCTCCAAAGAGTGGTGAATGTTATCTTATGTTGGTCTTATAGTGTGATATTAATTTGGTTATAACCTGAAAAACCATCCATGAGGGAAATAATTTCATATCCAACTATGGAGTCAACAATCATGTTGGTATTTGGCAAAGGAAAGTCATCCTTTGGGTATGCATTATTAATGTCATGAAAATTAGTGCACAATCTGATACCTTCTATTTTTTTGCTAACTAACATAATATTAGAGATCCACTCTGAGTAATCAATAGGATAAATGCATCTTACTTAAAATATTTTTTATAGTTATTTATTGACTGAGACGATAATGTGAGGATGCATTTTTCTTAGTTTTTTCTTGACTAGGTTGGCATCATGATGTACAATAAGATGATGTACAACGAAGATGGGGTCCAAACTTGGCATGTCAGAATAAACCCATGAAAAAATTTAAACAAACTCCCTAAGGAGGGTTATAAGGACTTCATGTTTCTCCTTATTAAGGGACGTGCCTAATTTGATCCAATTTGGATTAGCTAGTGTTCTAATGTTGACCTTAAAAGTATCCTCCACAAGAAGTTTTTGAATCATTATTTAGGAGAGTCAACAAAGATGTGAACTAGTTGGAAATATCAAAGTCATTTAGTTGGAATAACTCATCCAAGTATCCTAAATAAGATGAATTATAATCACACAATGGTGGTAAGGGCCATGTAGAAAATAGCTCGGGACATTCTTAGACAATCTGTTAAAAGGCCCACTATTCTTCTTCACTAATTTCAACCACAAATATGATTGTGGCCTTGGTGACATGCTGAGCTTTATCTAAGGAAGGGTGAATAACCCCATAGAATGGTGCCTAAAACAAGATTTCACTAAGAGACCGGCCTTTTTCTTTACTTTTACCCTAGTCTAAAAGTGCCTCAAATAAATTTCACTTTTGGTCCTTAATGTTTGATTTTATTTTTTATTTTTGGCAAAATAAGTTCGCTCATTCTCCAAAATAGGTAGAAGGATTTAATATAATAGAGAAACCTTATTTATGATCTCCAAATAGAATATAATTTCCAAGGCTTAGAAAGTTACCAATAGCCTCATCATTCTCAAACTTGTCAAGTGACATTGTGGATTCTTATTAGTCCTAGTCGATGAGTTGTGATGATGAAGGAAAAGTGGTTAAGGATGGATAACATGCATGATGGTACATACAACATGGGGGTTAACTAAGTTGGTATTGAACAATTCCTTATAAATACTATAATCATACTCTATATCACTATCAACATCATCATTATTAATTGTCAATGTAGGAATATGAATATAGTTTTTAGGGTCACCCTCAGGTGGTTTAAATCCAATACCATGAGTTTCCTTGTACTTGGTTATGGAAATCAACTCAAGAGTACCTTGTTGATTTTCCCATAGGCCTTTGCCTTCATAAGCTTGATTATCCATGATCTAATTAAGGATGGGATACTTTTTGCTTTGGTAGTATTTGGCCAAGTCATCATTATAAATTTAGGAATCATCTTTGGCAAGTGGGTCTTGTTCTTGGCTAGTGGCCAATGTGAAAATAATAAGCCGTAGGACATTAAACTTTCTTTTTTGTCACCATTTCATGCAAAATACCTTAGCTTTGGGTCTTTCATAGGATTTAGGGGCCTATGGAAGGTTAATTACATGAAATACATTATGTGTAAGGTATTCTCCTTGGCCTTTATTAAGGATGGTAAAATGGTTTGATATTTCAAGAGGAGGCATAGTGGAAGTAGAAGCAAGACTATCAAGGTATATATAATTAGAATCTGACATTTCAACAAGTAGTTATATATCTTTTTTAGGCTTAGGGTTTAGGCCAAAATGATAATTATAACTTTCATAATTGGCCTCTAGATGTTTGTAGAATTGGTATGGATATAGGTCAGCAAGAATAATTGCTTCCATCCCAGAATGGGGGAATTTGATGCACTAGTATAATGTGGAAGGTATTACCCAAATTTTGTGTATCCAAGGTTATCCCAATGGAAAGTTGGATGATAAGTTTAGATCTAACACATGATAAAGTGTGTCATGGGTCAAGGGTCCAATGATAATTGGTAAACAATTTATTCCTTGTGATTCTCATTCTTCATTATCATAGGCCTTAGTTGTAATGGTCTCAGGCTGTAGATCAGATGTCATGTATCCCAGATGCTTTACCAACTATAGAGACACAATATTAATGCCTGATCCATTTTCTATGAGGACACACTTAAATTTATGTCATAATATGACAGCTTTGATATACAATGGGTTATTATGGATAAAGCCTAGGGATGACATATCAATTTGGTTAAAGGTTAATTGCTAGCTAGGGGATAGGTTCTGATAAATATTGAAATTTATCTAGTGTGATGTCATTTGGTACTTGGGATTGGATCAAGAGTTCTATAAGGATATTTTTTGGATGGTATATGTATGCAACAAATCTAAAATATAGATTTGTGTGGACTATTTTACAATTTATCTACAATGTCATACATTTTCTCCTTAGTATTGGTAATTGGCTTTCTCTTAATTAAAATGGTGGATTGAATGGGCTCATTGGTAGAAGGTGGATATGGGCCTAGAATGGGTTGGTTATATGGACTTAGCTAAGTAGATGGTGTGTGCACTATTTGGACATGGTGAGATTATGTAATTCCGTTACTTCCAATATTCTTGTTGTGGTTATAGGCTTTAGGTTTCTCAAAAGTATTAACTTGAGGTGGTGTAGGAGCCTGTGTCTAAATTGGACTTTGGGCTTGGTTTTGACCTTGATTCTGATTTTGGCTCTGGTTCTAATTCTGATTAGGAGAAGATAATTTGATTATCCCCTTATTGATAAGGGCCTTCTCAATTTTTATACCTTTTTTAATGATCTCCTCAAATGTAGGAACACACTGAAGCTCAAGGTGGTAAGATATCTCACTAAGCAAGTTTTTGGTAAACATAACTATAAATTATTTATTAGGTAAATTGTGCATGAAATGGCTTACAAGTTCTCTCCATCATTATAAGTAGCTTGCAAATCTTTCACCAAACCTTTGTCTCGACTAACCCAAATCTACCATAGTAACCTTATGTTCGAGATCATGAGATAAATTTTGTATAGATTTGTCTAAAAGGTAATCAAATTTAGATACATAATTATTTGTCATGAGAATCCAATCTAAGGCTTCTCCAGTTAAAATTCTAGGGAAAAGGCTAAGCAAGTAGATATTGCTATAGGCCATTGGCTCTCCCGAGAGTAGTTTCACCAATTGGAACACTTAGTGGAGCTCCTATATCAATTGCTCTCATTCCTCTCATCAAACCATCTGTAGCACTCATAGCTATAGATCTAACCTTATTATTTCCTAATAATTGTTGTACCTCATAAGTAACACAAATTAGTTTACCAGTTGTATCATTATCCTTAACTATCAATGAATTGTAAATATAAGGCATATTACCTGGAGGAAAAGATACATCTAGTACTGGGCCGATGATTTGAGCAATATATCCTGCCTTCTTTTCTACACGAAACAAGTTGATAGAATCCTATTTTTATTGTTTACCTCCTTATATTAAAGGAGTTTATATTACAGTATTCTTTAGTCATACTTTTTTGTATTCTTTAGTCATACTTTTTTGTATTTTTTAGTCATACTTTTTTGTATTCTTTAGTCATACTTTTTTGTATTCTTTAGTCATACTTTTTTGTATTCTTTAGTCACACTGTTTTGTATTCTTTAGTCATACTATTTTTTTGCAATTTATTAAAATGCTCCCTAGGGCCACCTTTGCCCTTGTATTTATCAAAATTTGATGGCTCATAAACTTTTAGAAATGGTATTTGAAGTTACTCCATGTTGAATGGATATGAACATACATCATCCAGTTTAAATGTTTTTCTCTACTTCTTAGTCTGAATAATTATAATTGCATCCTTTATTTTTTATAGTTCTTGGGCTAGAAATCTAGATGGTACATTTTATTGTGATTATGTTTAGGCAATCAAAGGTAGATTACCTTGACCAGGGTAAAATGGATAACATGGTATTATGGAATATTATCTTGGTTAATTGATCAACCTGAAATATGTATCCTTTGGTTAGGATTGTATTACAGATATAGTACACATTTTTGGTAAATATTCTGGCTAGAATTATTAATATGACTCTAGTTTTGAGGGAACTATGACTGAGATGTAGATATTTGGCCTTTTGGAATGTATTATTCTTGATGGCTTTGAATAGGAACATGCTATTGACTAGTTAAACTCCATTTTATAAAAGGCACCCAGTATTGGTTAAAGGTCTATTGCTGAAGGTATTACATGTTAGAACCTTGTTGAATATGAGGGATTTTTTAGGCAATAGGCAATGATTGCCTAGTGGTATTAATCCCATATTATTTGGTGAATACTTGTTACTTATTTGGTACTTGTTAAAAATTTGACACTTGCTATTCACTAGACAATAACTACTATTGACTAAATAAGATATGTTGTTGATTAGACAATATTTGTGATGGATTTACCACTTATTTTGGTAGCACATTAGTCGGTATCTATTTTCATGGAATGTTGGTCACCACATTTTGGGGTGGAATAATGTTTACCACCTATTGAGATGGAGGATTGGTTACCCCCAATTGGGGTGGAATATTAGTTTATGTTTGGTTATTTACTACTTATTATATAGTTGAGGAAGCGGCTGGTGGAGGACTAGTTATTTGATGCATATGTGAACTAGAAACTCCTATCCCATGGAGTATTGGTTACCCCCTATTGGGGTAGAATATTAGTCTATGTTTGGTTATTTACTACCTATTATATGGTTGAGGAATCAGTTGGTGGAGGACTAGCTGTTTAATGCATATGTGAACTAAAAACTCCTACTCCATGTTGTTGTGAACCACTTAAGCTATTTGTGGGGGAAACATGCTATGAGTTGATTTTTTGTACATGCGACCATAATTAGTGTGAATTGGGCTAAACTTGTGTGTTATCCACTAGGATAACATTTTACAAGGGGTCTTGTGTAGGAGCTAAAGTTTTTACGCAATGATTGGGGTATTAAACATGTCCCCAACTTGGGTACTTCATGAAAATGGGTCCATATTCATATTGGTATAGCCTAATGAGTCAGTTTCCACCCTAGTTAATGGATTTAACTCTATGAGTGGTGCATTAGACATGGTTATAGTACTTAGGTTCTTGACCAAGTTAAGGTACATTTGGTATGTTTGTTGTATTTGTGTTATTTAGTCAACAGTTTGACCCTTTCCTTTTGAAAGTGAAAAAATCTCTTGGTTATCCGTTAGTATGAGGGCTTGGTTATTTATAGATAATTCTTTCTTGATTGGTCTAATGGCAGGTGTGTTATTAAGAACTTTGACTAAGCTAGGTTAAATTTCATGTGGAAAGTTGGTCGAGAATTTAACACCTACCTCTACTACTCTAACAAGTATTTCATTTCTATTATATAAGAGATGGTGATAAAATAAGTAAGGATCATAAGTGGTCTGATTTGGAATAGTCATATAGTAAGGATACTATTATTGGACTTGTTCCATATTAGGTAGCACACTAGCAAGATATTGCATAGTTTGGTCTTGAGCTTTCCTTGGATAAGGTATATTGGTAAGACAATATTCTAATGGGTCTTGACCTTGCTTTGTATAGTTAGTATCCTATTTGGGATATGGATCCATCTCATATGCTATGTCATCTCCATAAGGATTTTGAGAAAAAGGGTCACTTGTGATAATGTTTTCATTCTTTGAATTATACATGGTTCTACAACATGTATAATGAGGCATGGTTGAAGTACTGGTAAGCAACTCTTGAAAATATTAGTCTATTATTTTAAATGTTTTAAACTTGGCCTAAAATGGAAAATTAAACAAAAACTTGGTTCTGGTCTAAAACTATCATGAAAACCACACTTAATTCTTGGAAAGAGGTCTAAACTTTGAAACACGAATATGGTATTGGAAAGATCTATGCTATGTCTAAGGTAAACATGGAATGCAAACATGAAACTGGTCTTTGAGAAAGTTCATAAACTATCTAAAGGTTAGACAAACTTGGTCTATGTCTAAGAATGAAACTATTCTAGGTCTTTAGTAAAAGTCACAAAGCTAGTCTTGCAAATGAGCTCAATCTACACATAAAACTTGAAATAAAAGTAAATCTAAGGCAATTGGTTTGAAACAATAAGTGCACTTGGTCAAGGTGAACTTAAAAACTAGGTCAAAAGTGAACTTTATCTAGAGGAAATTATAATTGGAAAAAATGGTATGAAGTTATTCTAGGTAAACTAATTAGAAATTCAAATCAAGTACCACAAACTAAGTGCAAAAAGTAAAATATTCAAGCCTAAGTGGTAAGCAAGATTCAAATGTAAACTATTGTAATTAGATCTATACTTGGGAATAGGTTTCAAACTTGGTTTGAAAAGACAACTTAACTCTTGGCACAAAGGTCTATGTGAATGAAATAACCATGTTAGATTTGAAATTGACTCCATATTTTTAGGATGCTTAGAACTTGGTCAAGAGTAACTCTAATTTGTCTAGGTGAGAATGGTCAGCATAATAATGCTACTTAGAAACAAATGTCACAAATGGTTTTTGATCTGATTTGAACAAGATAAATAATTTAGAATAATTTTGGTAGTGTAACACTTCTTTGTGCAAGGTGGTGTGTATAACATGTGTTTGTTTGAATTTATAATTTGTTTTATTTTGAAAATTAATTTTGAACTCAAATAATAAAATTAAAAAAAGAAGCACCGAAGTGCATGCTCTTATGCTAAAACTGATACAAGGTGTGCATAGTATCTAGCAAAGCTTCCACCAATATATCAATTTTGAAAGGAATTAATAGTTAATCCACAAATAAAGAGCACATGTAGGTAGAGTTTCTTAAATCCCCCTTCTATCTCTGAAGAACTTATATGTGGCAAGGAAATTAGAGTGATGAAGTAACTCAACATTTGGAAGGATAATCCATAGTAAATGGGGTCAATTAATCTAAATTTTTAGCTTAGTTTATCTAGATGACCCGAAAGTGCCTAAAAACATTTGGGCACTTTAAATATCTATCAATGGATTCAAACCACTTAGCTTGTTATGCAAGAGTCTTATCCCTACACAATGACTTTATCCATGTATTGCTTAGTGAAGTTTGATATCTAGATTACCACTTGACTTGATTCCTCTTCCATCTAGTCAAACTAAATGCTCAACCACTATCCCCTTTTTTTATCACACTTAATTTATATACCCCACTAGATAAGTGGTGTTGGAACAATGTTGGGAGATGAAACCCCAGGTTATATTCCACCTAAATAACCTATGAGGAGGAAATAAATTCTTGCTCACAATCCATAAAAAAAGAAAAAATAGAATAAGAAATAGGTCATTTTTGAGTCACCCAAGTCTCTTGGAATAAGGGGAGAATATACGCTACATTTATTTTGGTTTGACTCAACAAGAGAAGTAAAACAATGCATTTTTGGTCACTTGAGTTCCCTAAAGGGGACAAAGGGAAAGCATATGCACAAGGCTCTATAAAAATGAAACTAATTTAAGAAATGAAAACAAGTGATTTGTAAAAGGATAAAAAAATCAAAGTGATCTTAGGATCTCCAAGTCTATTGTTATTGTTCCTTTTAAAGTACCTATTGAAATATGATTAAAGTTTGGTTTTTGTTGTAACTCTAAAATGAGAAAAAGTCATTTGTAAAAGTGTTTTAAACACTAAAAGATAAGTGAAATGACTTTGTTAGTAATGTGAAACCTCTTCTCTTTTGTTGAAATCTCTACATAAAACATTAGAGGATTAATTTTTGCTTGTTTATATTGCCTTAATGAAGAATTTTTGTAAACTTTTAAGGTCTCAGGTTTTTAGTCTTAGAGTGAAGTCGTTGATTATCAGATAGGGTGAAGTTGCCATTTTTTCTGTAACACAAGACACATACTTGGAAAAGTCTCTAATTATAAGGTGAAAAGTCATTGATTATAATTATCAAAGTCATTATTTTTATAATTTTTTTTTGAAATCACTGAATTCACAATATCCTGTTACTTGATAAAGCCATTATTTTTGTCGTTTAAAGTCACTAATTTCTTCTATCAAAGTCACAATTTCCCAAAAGGAGAAAGTTACAAGTCAAAGTCATCATTTTAAGGTGAAGTGATTATTTATTTTCAAAGTCTTTGATATGTAGTAGTGAAGTCGCTGATATCCTTTAAAAATGTAGTCACACACATAATGTAAAAACTAGCAATTCACCGATTTCTCAAGTTGAAGTTACCAATTAGAAGCAAACAAAAAACATGGGAATTTAAAGGCAAAAATATAAAACTAAGGTCTAATTTAAGTTTTTCTTGGATCCAATGAGGTCCAAAAATGCTATTATGATGAGTGTGGGGTGCATGATCCCATCGGGCATGCCATTATGTATATGATAGGAATCTAAGGGAAAAGATGCATTAGTCACTTATTGGTAGAATTAAACATCCAAAACAAATGAGCTTAAGATAAAGCATTCCTAAGCCTAGATAATAGGGGAGCTTAGATAAAATAAGACAAAATAAAACACAACTAGAAGAACAAGAGACAAATCCCTTTCACCTTCCTTGTAGCTTCAAATTGCTTGTCTAAATGGTAGTTAGCTTGCTCGGCTTGTGTCCAAATGGAGTCTTTATCAGTGATCTTGATTTATGGTAAACACATCCCATTTTTACACCATGGTTTTGGTCTTGGCATGTATTGGTCTATGAAACTTCTCTTATAAATTTTTCATAATACCTTTAGACAAAAGAGCTTATTGGAAGTGAGTGTAAGACCTTATATTTATAGGTTTTTAAAAAAAAACCAACCTAGACATGATTCGGTCTACGATAACCTTAAGGTAGGTTTGGGTGTATAAATCTAATAAATAATGTCCTTAATTATGCATTTATGGAGGCATGGCTCAACATTTCTCATTTTCAAGAATTTATGTTGATATTTTATAATTTTTGACTTTGAGGATGATGATGTCATCATGAAATCATTTCCTTTTAATATCTATTGAATTTTGATTTTTGGGAATTATATCTTCACTAATTTAACATGGATTATTCAACTAATAATTTAATTTAATTTTCTTGTTTAATTAATTTGCTTAGGATTTTAGTCATTTCAAGAATGTGATCAAGTGCCCTTCTTAATTGGTTGAAAATGTTAGTTTGTTAGGGTATAATCTAGTTGGGGATGAGTCCATGAGAGGTTATCATTGCATATAGGGTAATACCCCAAATAGGGATGCTTTGACATAATTCTTGGCACTTACATCCAATGTGCAAATGAATTTGGGATGTTCAATAGTTCTTAGTCTTGATTTGCATAACTTGGTAGAAACTAGTTTGAAGTCTATTTTATACATGAATGTGGCCAAAAAGGAGTGTCTACAGTGAGAATCCCAAAGCATTTGATCAAATTCACCATTAATATAACCTAATAACAAATTCCACTTTCCTTGTTATAATTACTAAAAATACATGAGGAAATAAATGTTAAATTAGGTTAAATATTACTCATGGAGGGCATCTTGAGATGACTTAAACACATGAGTCAAAATCTCAATTTTTTAAAAAAATATAATTAAAGTTATATCGTGAAAGCATTAAAATGCCTAATATAAGTGTTTATTTTATTATTTATTATTTTTTATTTGATAGAGCCATTACCTAAAGAAAAGTTAAAAAATTTTTTTGATGAAAAACCTAATCAATTTAACTTTGTAAAAGAAGAGGAATAATTGTTTCAATGATATTATTCAAAACATAAACAATTGAAAATTACTATTAATAGTTTGTGTGACTCTTCAAAAACCATTGCATATAAGTCACTTATTGAAACATTGGAGGCCATTTATAATGAAGTGATAAATGTCACTTCCTAACTTGATGCAATGCTACATCAAAGGGAGGTATCAAAATATTATTATTCTAATAAGTTGTCATATGAAGACATTAAAAATAAAAAAATAAAATAAGAATAATTATATGCTTTGTTTCATATCTGTGGAAACATAAAATCACCACCATATAGTCTCAAACACATTAGTATTGACTGGTATATTCATGCAAAGATAAAATCAAATATTAGGATAGGTGGTGGATGGTGTTTGATGAGTCTCCACATAATTGCAATGGGATTCCATTATATTTTCAATAAATTTGTATTGAGTTTGTTCTCAAATAAATCCCAAAATATTTTTATGAGGCGAGTCCTCATTTGATAAACTTAGTGCCAAGTGGGACCAAAACTACCTCCAAATAAAAAAATACTAATAACACATACTACCATACCTAGAATCCTACATCATAGTACATAGATAAACACCCTTGAGATAGTTAAAAATATCACATAGGTACTGATTGACCATGGGATGCATGCACTAAGTACCCAAGGTTCCTCCACTACATGGGATATAAATAACAACACATATGGTAATGTCCCTCCTACCATTGATACTTCACACAGTGGCATATGTAGTAATCACCCTAAAATTACTGTACATAGTATGGAAGTGTATTGTATCACTTTTATAAGTTAGACTTAAATGTATGACATATGTAGAACCAATAGGTACACTCATAAATACTGTTCACACATATTGAAAGGACAATACCCAATATAATATGACATCTATAGTTAGTTTAATACCTTAAGACACTACAAAACTATCTATGCATAACTTATCTACTTTACCATATGCATTCACACATGTAGTTAATTATAAATTATAATGTATTTAAATAACTATTGAGTTTACCTTAATATGTTTACTTAATTGATTCATATTTGACTTATTTCATTTTGTCCTTGTATAAATGATAACTGATCCTATGGGTACCCATCTAGATTAGATTTTGTTGTTGAAGTTGACATTAGAACTATACTACCCTAAATGTAGGTTATGCAACTATTGTTAATTTTCTATATTATTTTAATATTTTGTATACACCATAGTTGTAGTGTGATTTCTTTCTTGGCTTGCACCTCTCCTGTGAGAGATAGACATAAGGAGAGAGGGAGAGAAAGAGAGATATAATGTTGTATTCTTCTTTTTCTTTCCATCTCATTCTCCCTTTCTCTCCCTCTCTCTTTCTCACTATTTTCTCTCCTATCCCCCTATCTCTTTTGTAGAAGGATTAATTTACATTTAGCTTAATAGGTTTACTTTTAATTGATTTAAAATTTACCTTATTCATTTTTTATTTATATAGATGATGATAGAAACTATAGGTACCCCATATAGATTTCATCAATCTGTTGATGATGATATATTTAGAATTGTAGTTCTTACACTTTGGTATGTTTTTTACTCTCTCTCTCTCTCTCTCTCTCTCTCTCTCTCTCTCTCTCTCTCTCTCTCTCTCTCTCTCTCTCTCTCTATTTATGTATAAAAAATAATTTAAATTTATCTAAATGTTGAATATAATACCAATATGAGCACTTGATTATTAATGTAAGATTTAGTGTATGTGATTTTTTATGAGTTTAGAAAGGTTATTTAATTAATTTATGGCCTAAATTAATTGTTTGATCAAATTTGGAAACTTTTTGAGAACTTCATAAAAATTATTTAGGATTTCTAGTTAGAGTGAAGTTTATTGAATGTGTACTTAAATGAGCTCAAATGCTTATGCATTCATCCCCGAGAGATGGGTCACACTGTTTTTAGTTGAGTTAACTGAAAGTAATGTTATTTTAATCAATTTACTATCTTTTAGGGATTTGGGGTACCTAGCTTGATGAGGTTGCATGAATTGCTTGATTGCTAAGAAAGGATTCTTGCATGTTGACCTTATCAACACATAAATCTTGTTTTATTGAGAATACTTTAAGTTATATCATAGACTATTTTTAGTTTCCTTAGTTGTTAAGTAAACATCTTAATTTATATCTCACTTTATAGAAGCAAATTACTATGAAAGTTATCTTGTAAAAGGATTGTTTTAGCTTTGATTTTTATTGCATGTATTCAAAATGGAAAACCAACAAACATATGTATTCTAATTTGAAGTTATTTAGTACAATTTTTGTCATAAATCATACCTAAAACACTACTATATTAACAACTAATAATTATAGGACATATTAATTGATATAGATTCAATTTTTGAGTAAATCAAAGTTGATTTACACTCCCTCCATACATCAAAACGTTCATTAAAATAGTTTTACTTTTAATTGATTCATAATTGAATTCTTTCATTTGTTGCTCATAAAAATGATGAGAGATTCTTTGTGTACCCCTCTTGGATCATATCAATTTTATCTTGACACTAAAATCATGTCCCACGATATAGTATGTCCCTATCACCACTTGATTCATAGACAAAACTAGGGAGAACACATAGTATCTATATTTTTTTAAAACTTCAATTAATGATAATTTACATCATATTTATATTTTTATGTACATCTCTAACTATATATGAATGCTGCATAGGATTCTCTATCATTGATATGTTCAAGGCCATATATCCCTACAAAACTTTTTAGGTGGTTTGAGTTGAATCCATGATCACCTTATTGTAATTTTTTCTTAGTAATTATATCATTTATTATACATTATTTTATAATTTTGATGTTATGCAGTTACAACCATATTCTAAGGTTATGTCATAGCCATGTGATCCTTCATAGTATAATAGAAGAGTCTCTCCCCATAATCATACATCTATCACCATTGGTTCTACATCTAGGGTGATGAGGCACAATTGATTTGGAGGAACTAAGTATCAAGAGAGCTATTTGTAGTACTAGGGATATTTGTAGGTGTAATTAATTTTGTATGCTAATATGGCCCATTTTTAATGTCTATGTGGCCTACTTTATATGATGATATGGCTCATTTTATATGACTATATGGTTTAGATTGTATGCTGATATGGCCCAATTTGTATGTCATTATGACATGTTTTCGATACATGTACATACTATAATTAATTTTTTATATCATCCTATAAAACATTATTATTCGTGTATACATAATTAATTTTTATGGTTGTATTATTTTTTGTTCTTTTTGTACATTATCCTTCTTGGAATTATTCTTAAATAAATATGTTTGCATAACATAGTTGTGCCAATTGGTTATCAATCTTGTAATTATTCTTAAAATTAGGGTGGTGGAATTAAGGTTTCTAAATTTATGGCATGCCCAATGGAACCTCCTTTGGTTAATTACATTTATCGATTATTAAGAGGTTTTGTGATTAATGTTACTATTAGGAAATATTTGATTCATTTTTATATCAATTTTTTTAATATTATGACCCTCTATTCATCATTTTTATTTTATTTTTTGTGTCAAAATTTTAATTTTTTGCACAACAACATTTCTATTATGCTTATTAGCATTTTTACACTCTAGAGTAGCATTTTTACATTTGATAGTGGATTTTTTTATATGTATGTGTTTCTTCAGGTTTTGGATTTTCTAAAATGTATGGTGTTTCTACTCACTGTGTAACATTTTTTCATTCAACAATGGCCTTTTTATGCTAGTGGTATTTCTATTTCTAATTGTGACATTTTTGTTTCAAGTTGTAACCATTTTTATTTTTGTAGCATGTTTTTCAAGTTTACTCATTTTATATCTCTGATTTTATAACATACAATATTTATATTTGTTTTTTTACATAATAATAACTCTTTGGTGCAACAAATATATTATAAATAAGCCATAAACATTTAAAAATACTGACACTTTTGTAGGCAACTATTGAAAGAAGACTTGCAAAACAAACAAGTCTTCATCAATTAATCCTCTATTTTTTTTTCTTGTTTGTGTGTGGTATAACCCATCTATGCTATTTTATGACACCATAACATGATATTGAGATTCATAAATGGTTTAGTTCATGTGTGTATCCCTAGTTTAAGTTGTGCATGTTCTTTCCTTGTGCCATAAGGTGATCTTGGAAATTAGGAACAATTTATATTATTTTTTCTTAGAGTCTAATGACTTGGATTTCATAACCAAGCACTATCCAAAGACCATGTTATGATAGACTATAAACATTCCTTGGAAGAACTATTGTCATTAGCTAGTGAATATGTAGTGTTCATTGGTTTCCATGAAAAGAGATGCTTAACCACCAATACTTAGGCCTTAGAAAGAACCCTTGTATGACAGATTTGGGCCTTATGTACCACAAGGTATATCAATAACTATCCTCAAGAGTCTATACAAATATATTAAGATCCATCCAACCAAAATCATGTAGTCATGTGGGGAAAAAAACATTCTATAAGATTAACCACTCATACCCTTGAGGTATATTTGTGGGCCAATATATGGTTGTATACCTATTTTACTAGTATATGGTGTTATTGTGTTTGTTATTATTTTACCCCTTGTGTAAAACTAGTTTAAAATTAAATCCAAAAAAAAGCAAATGACACCTAAAACAAGATACCAATCTAGATAAAAAAAAGATACCAATGAACTTTTTGATCCAAATCCATTCATGATTGGTAGACCTTTCAACCTAGACCAAACTCATGATGATGATAATGATAGCATTTCTAAACAAAGTGAATAAAATGATGACATCAATGATTTTTTAAGAATAGAACAAGATAGATCCCAAGTAGATCAATTCCTATTTAAAAACCAATATGACATCCTTATCAAACTCATAGAAATAGGAACCAAACTTCCTGCAGATTTTAATTCTAACAACTTATATAACATTATAAGATGAAATGATCCAATCCACCAAAGCCAATAACATGATAATTTCATTGATACTATTGATCAAAACAAATAAAATCCATAATCTACTATTCAAAACGCCAATCCAAATGTTTCTCTCTTTGTGGCTGGCTTCTAGGCGCTGCCTAGATATGATACTTTACTCATAGGCTTTGCCTAGTGTTTCGTGACATGCTCTCATAATGCCTTATTTTTTTGTGAATTATTTATATATTTATATTAAGTTAATATATAGATATATTTCATAAAATAAAATAGTAGCAAGGAAAAACTAGTTTTAACACAACAAAATCCTCAAGACCAAAATAAAATTATGTTTGACCAACTTCAACAACTAAGTCAACAATTGAATAAATTATTCTCACATATAAGTCCTTTAACATCAAAACCTTTATAACATAATCAATAATCAACTGTCCTTTTATTAAATCTGGACAGATTATAGTCTACCATTAAAATTAGAAACTATTATTATTAGATTTTATATGATCAATTATTTCAAATATTGGAATATAGTTTTGCTATTATCATATTCCAATTTCTATTTTATTGTAATTAGATATCATATTTTTATAGATTCCTATTTAAAGGTTTTTTGAATTGAATTGAAATAAATAGATTCTACAATATAATTTGTTGAATAAATTTAATATTTTACAATCTCTTAAATTAATTAAATATATATAATATTGGATTTTTAATCTTAGATAAGTCTAATTGGGTGTTTTAGAGTTGGTTGAATTGGGGTCCTTTTTGTTAGTGTAAGATATTATTTTTCTTGTATTTATTATTATAGATTATTCCTACACTTATATTTAGCTTACTTAGGTTTTATTTTGAGGTCACTTAGGTGTCATAAATGAGGTAATTAAGGTGCACATGCACGAAAATCATAGTCAAATTGGGGGGTAAAGATACCCTTACACACCAATATTGACATATGGAGCACACAAACCATTTGGCAAAAGTCTTGTGTTCACATTGCCAAATGTCTTGGCTCTATGCCTCTATTGTACCTATAAATACACCTCTCATCTAAGATATTTTTAAAATGATTTATGAATGCAATATTATTATAATTCTTCTCTATTTTGATTTTAGTCTCAACAACAGAGTTCTACTTCTATTAGCTTTGCATTTGTAGTTCGTGTGTTCGATTCTATCAGTTGAATCTTGGACAATTCCATCATGGTATCAGAGCTTTTTTTTGGTAATGAACACTATTTTTTTTTAGTTTATTGAAATTTTGAGTAGTTTTTGATTTTGTTTTCTAACTGAGATTGTAAAGGGAAAACATGTAGATCTATGTGTATCATCTACAATCCTTTCTTCTCTAATTAGTAATCTTCATCAGTATTTGAAAGAAATAACCTTTATGGATCTTAAAAGAGAAGTCAAGATGGTTGTATAATAGACTAAATCATTTTTTTATACGGAGGCAAGATTTACAAGTTATTATTTTTTGTAAATCCATTTTTTTGATTAAAAACTACTGTTATTTTGTCAACTATGAAAAATGGTAGATAATTACTTAGAAATTTTTTTGGGTTCTATGCGTCTTGGTTTCCTCATTTCTGATAATTTTTAAATTCATAATTTCATTAATAATTATGAAAGTTATCATAGTTTTATTGACTATGATACAATTCAGAAATTGCAAAAAAAATTATATTTTTGATGGAGAAAATTTAAAGAGTTTTTTTTAGTTGTTTTTTTTATAAAAATAATATTGATGTGAGAAATCATATTTTAATGAGTTATTTATCATTATTTTTCAACACTTTATTTCATGAAGATGAAGGGTGAGGTCCGGTTTTGGTAGGTGGTCAAACCCCCTCCAAGCAAAACAAAATTTATTCTCCTTTACTTAACTCACAATTTAACACTCTTGTTCTCCTCATGGATGCTTTTTTAATTGATCTCAACGTCCATTTTTTGTGATCTTGCACTGTCACTTATATAATCATTGCATAGATTAATCATTTGTGGATGTATTCTCGATTGAGTCTGACATCCATTTTTTATGACTGTGCATTGCTATTTATGCCTTTAATGCAAAGATTTCACTCATTTCTATGCCATCCACTTTATTTCTATGTGTATTACGTGATAGTAAATACTACACTATAATGTGCATTCAACAATCTCAGATAGTTATCTTGTTGCTATATGTATTACACAATGATGAATACTACACCAAATCATGTAATTTGACAACATCAACTATCTCTTTGTGGTTTATTGTGTGGATTTATACATACAATTCATTATATTTGAGTACAGATCTACTATGTAGTATCTTATTTGTAGTGTATGCATCATCTATCCTTGGTACATGAGTTGAAGCCTTAAGAATTAACTCTATACTCATGTTTACAATTGTCTTTAGCCTTAACTGATATCTTAAGATTTGATGGGCTTTATTATGTAAAAGTTTTGGTACCCATTGTATATGCACTAAAGTGTTGATTGTATATACACTAAAATGTAAAGTACCAATTGTATGTGCAATAAAGTGTTGATTGTATACGTACTAAAACATAAAGTGCCAAACCTTTGTGATTGGGGGGGTTCTTTTTGATAGTTTCAGGGGGGGTTGTTGAGTGCCTTGCCTTCTCTACTGTTCATTCAGTTTCTGCTTGCATTGCATCATGGATCACAATTTGGTTCCACTTCTCACTCCATTCAATTATCATGACTAGAAATCTAAATTGCAAATTTTTATAAGACATAGAGGTTTACACAAGATAACCATTAATATGGAAACTGACCCAAAACTTGGTGTAGATAAAATTAAGTGGTATAATAGGTGTGATGAGGCATATGGTATTTTATGTTTGTCTATTTCTCCTAACTTACTCTTTCACATTAAATCTGCTAAATCACCACATGAGATTTGAAACACTTTGGAATAACTCTTTGGGAAACAAGATGTAATGAGGGGTCATGAGCTAGAGAATGATCTCATTAGTTTGAGTCCAGGCAATTTTTACACTATAGAATACTTTTTCATCGAACTTGAATCATTTATATTGTAATTAAAATTGTGTGGTATAGAGAAAAATGACGAACAATTGACCCTCTTTATTCTTTCCAAGTTAGGTCTTGACTACTCAATTTTTGTCTATACCTTTCATGCTTTGGAATGTGCCTTAGGACTTGCAAGGAGTATGCCATCCTTAGATGATTTTGCCAAATAATTAACTAGGGAGCAAGAAAAATTCATACAAATGGGTACATTAAATTCCTCTAAATCACATGCTTTTTTAAGTCATGACAAACCAAAGACTTCAATAAATAAGGAGAAGAAATAAAATAAAAAGGACCAAGAGCAATGAAAGGGTCAAAAATTAGATCCTAAGCTAAAAGTATCATATGATTCCTCCTCTTTAGGTGGGAAATCTAAGAAAGAGAGGATCACATGTGCATATTGTAAGAGAACTGGGCATGATGAAATAAAATGTATGAAAAAATAGATTGATCATTTAACAAAGATGCTTGAGAAAAACAACATCAATGTCCCTGATATAGTCAAATCAACGTCATTAGCACAGGAGTCTTCTAAGGAAAAATAAATTAGTAACGAGAAAGGTAAGGGTAAGGCCCTTGTTGTAGTAACATTTCAGCCATCCACATGGGTGATTGATTCTGGTGCCTCACATCACATGGCTTCTTCATGAGACTTATTCTCATCCTTAGAGCCATGTTTTATGCCATCTATTCTAGTAGGTGATGATACTTTTGTTGAAGTTTCTAGGAGAGGATCTGTTGAAGTTAATGATGGAACATTTAAAAATGTCTTATGTTTTCCATCACTATCAACTAATATCCTATATATTTATCAAATCATCCACATTAGATCAGGAAATAGAGTTGAGTTTACTCTAAATTTTGTTGTCATTAAGGAGCTGCATAGTAATACTATAGTGGCCATTGGGAAAGCAAATCACCAATAAAGTTGTACACCTTCTCAAATTTTGCTCTTGATTACCCTTCTACTTCATTACTCACTCATTTTGATGGAGTGAGAAAACTATAGCATGAACAATTTGGCCATCTAGACTATCGCTACTTATAAAACTTAGTCAACAAGATATGGTAATAGGGTTACCTCATGTTCATTTATCTAATGGTGTTTGTGAAGGTTGCATGCTTGGTAAACATCCCAAAGAGAAATATGATAGGATAGGTACATGCTTACCTTCATATATGACTTCTCTAGGTATACTAGGGTGTATTTTATTCAATAAAAGTCTGAGGTCTTTGACCATTTTAAGGATTTCAAGGCTCTTGTTGAGAAATAGTAGGGGAAAACCATTAGAGTTTTGTGCACTAATAATGGTGGTGAGTATGTTAATCATCACTTTGAGTAGTTTTGTACTTTAGAAGGGATTGATCTACAATGAATAGTTCCATATAGTCCTCAGTAGAATGGTGTTACAAAATGTAAGAATGGATATTTGAAGGAAATGGCAAATGTATGATACACTCCAAATCACTTACATCACAATATTAGGTAGAAACCATTAATTATGCTTGCTATATCCAAAATTATGTTCCTCATAAATCATTGAAAGGGATCACTCCTTTTGAAGCTGGGAGAAATTAAAAACCTAAAGCTAAGCACTTAAGGGTATTTGGATCTCTAGCTATGACCCACATTCCTAAGAAGAAACATAAGGCCATGGAATGTTAGAGTAAGAATTGCATATTTGTTGGGTATGTAGAAGGTGTTAAGGGATATAAGCTTATTCATCTTACCACACATGATTTGTTCATTGAGAGGAGTGTACACTTTCAAGAGGGTCCATTAGACTCCACACATGATACTTCTCCCTCTTCTTTGGACTTTTTGGGATATGATGATAGTTTAGATGATTTAGATCATCCAGATCAGATACCTATTGATGAAGATTCTTCTTCTAGTTTAATTGATGAGGATAGTGATAGACATTCAACTCATTCCATTTATAGTCACATTTCTAAAGTTGAAGAATATCCCCCTGATTCTTTGATTTTAGGTCCTCTTTGGGCTAAATAGACTCTACATAGTGCAAGTGATTGGGCTGGGAATCCATCATATGTCAGACATACTCATTCACAATTTCAAGGTGTTCCACATGTTTTCATTGCTTATGCTTCTGATCCACAATCATTTCATGAGACATCTAGCAATCCTAAATGGGATACAACTATTCATGAAGAGTATAGTTCCTTAATAAGGAACTACACTTGGGATTTAGTACCACTTCCCAAGGGAAGGAAACTTGTTTAATGTAGGTGGATCTATCGAATAAAATTTTTAGTAGATGGGTTGGTGGATAAGTTTGAAGCATGTTATTAGCAAAAGTATTTTTAGAATTTATTGGCTTAGATTATACTAAAACATTTGCTCCAGTCACTAAAATGAACTCTATTTGACTCACTCTTTCCATTGTCATAGCTTATCATTGGGATTTTCATCAGATGGATGTGAAGAGTGCATTTCTTCATGGTGACCTTGAGGAGGAGATATATATGGAACAACCACAAGGTTTTGTGTAAGATTCTTCCTTAGTGTGTAAAATTCAAAAATATATCTATGGCCTCAAACAAGCCCCTCAAGCTTGGTATGCCAAGATGGATTCATTTATTCTCATACCTGGGTTCACTAGATGCAATTCTAATCCAAATGTCTACATATTATGGCAAGATAATTCACTCTTGATTCTAGTTCTATATGTGGATGACCTATTGATCACATAGAGTTATTCATCCTCTATTACAATAGTGGAAACTACTCTACATGATAAATTCTCTATGACTGACTTGGGTTTATTGCATTACTACCTTGGTATTAAGATTTTACAATCTGACTTAGGTATTACCATTGCATAATCCAAGTATGCACTTGATTTTCTCACACAGTTTCACATGGGTACTTGTAAGCCAACTCTGACTCCCTTTCTTTCTGGAGTCAAACTTGAGGTTGAGTGTTCTTCTCCATTGGTTGATGCTACTTTATATCGACAACTAGTTGACAACCTCATCTATCTGACTCACATTAGACCTGATATTTCATATGGAGTGGGCATGGTCTTTAGGTTTATGTAGACACTACATGAGCTATATTAGAAAGCAACCAAATGGATTCTTTACTACATTCAAGGTACTCATAATTTTGGGATTCACTATGGAGTAGGCATTGATATTGACTTGATTAGATACACATATTCAAATTGGGATGACAATATTCAACATCACAAGTACACTTCAAGATATAGTTTCTCACTTGGTTTAGGACCAATTAGTTGGTCTAGCAAGAAGCATAATGCTATTGCTTTATCATCTACTAAGGCTGAATATAAAGGGGCTATCAATGCTATTATTGTAGCTATTTAGATTTAAGATATTCTTATTGAGTTTGGTATACAGTTCAAGTGACCCATAATTATCTTTTGTGATAACCAAAGTACCATTTGGATCTATAAAAATCTAGTCCAACATCAATGGACCAAGGACATTGAGATTCATATGCACTTCATTCAAGAGCTCATTTATGGACATGTCATTGATCTCAAATTTTTCTAAACTACAGAGTAGATAGCTGATATCTTCACCAAACCCTTCATTGAGAGTAAGTATATTCACTTGCATGCTCTTCTTGGGGTACATGATGTATCAACATCATCTTCAGGGGGGGCCTTTTATTCCTCTTCTTCTTTTCTTTATTTTGTGGGGGGAGTTTTTTCCTACAAGTTTTCTCCTTTTCCTCCACTTTGTGAGAGTTGAATTTTACTTAGGTACCTCATCAAGCCATGTTGCCAGGACCCAATTTTGTCTTCCCACCTAAGCTACACTTAAGTAGGGGTGTTAGTGTAGGATATTATTTTTATTATATTTATTATTATGGATTATTCCTACACTTGTATTTAGCTTGATTAGGCGTTATTATGAGGTCACTTAGGTGTCATAAATGAGGTAATTAAGGTGCACATATACATGGTAAAATTGTAGTTAAATTGGTGGGTAAAGATACCCTTACCCACCAATATTGACATATGGAGCACATAGACCATTTGGCAAAAGTCTTGTGTTCACATTGCCAAATGTCTTGGCTCTATGCCTCCATTGTACCTATAAATATGCCTCTTATTTAACCTATTTTTTTAATGAATTATGAATGAAATATTATTATAATTCTTCTCTATTTTGATTTCAATCTAAATAATGGAGTTACACTTATATTTTCTTTAAATTTACATTTACAATTTGTGTGTTTGATTCTATCAGTTGGATCTTGGACAATTCTATCACTTTCTCCCTCCCCCTTGGTTTTCCTTTCTAGCTTGGTGAATACATTTTCACCTTTTGGCTCCCTTTATGGATTTTAGTTGCCAATCTTTCCCCAATACCTTCCCCATCATTTTGTGCTGTGATTTTTTATTAAAGAGTGTGTCAATCCATTATGTTGGTTCTTTCTGATTGGATGCTCTCCCTTGGCACGTGGGAGTAAGTAACGTGGCTTCAACTGAGCATTTATTTACTATGTGTTTTATTATGTGGTATGGTGTTTTGTGTGGTGGATGTTGTGTCTTGAATCATCCTTGGTGACTTCTTTTTATTGCTTGGGTAGTTAACAAAACATCCTCTTTTGATGGATCAAAGTGAAAAAATTGTTTTTAATGAAACTCTGTTCAACTTAAAGGTAGAAAGATGAGAAATGGATTTAAATAATAGGTTTCGAGATGCAAGGTTAAACATACTATTTTATATTTAATCAAAGTAGATTATAGAGGCTATTTAGGCTATCATTAGTTAAGATTTTTTATGTTTTTAGATTAGATACAAAGTCAACTTGGAAATTACTGCTACCATCATGAACAACTTGATTTGATATTTGAAATACAATGTCCTCACATATAAGGTTATTGAGAATTTTGTGTGCCCCTACTTTTTCCTTGAGATTGAATTAGTCTTGGATGTAGTGGTTTTGGATAGCCCCATGCATCTATTGTTATCCAGTTATGAGTGTTCTAGTCTCATTCCCATTTCATTCTTCCAAGATCTTGAAGAGAGTTTCATGTCCATGTCTACTTATTTAGATAATTTGTTAGAAAATTCCTAGAAAAGTGGTCCTCTAGGGTTTCCCCCCTTCCTTTGATATGAAAAGTGTATTCTCTCCTTTGGATTTATTGTAGAGGATTTTGAAAAATACACAAATAAACTACTAGTTTAGAATAATGGTGTTAACATGCAATTTTTCGGGGTCTGCTATTAGTTTTCGATGTAGTGATAATTCTGCTCCTTAGGCTAGCATGGTGTTGGTTCCTTTGGAGGAGAGTGACGAAGATTTGTTTTTCCTTCCCAAAAATGATTCCTTTGGGAAGAATGTGGTTGTAATGGATGTGGGATATAGTCTTTTTTAATATGGCTTCCTTCTTGTTGAGTTTTTATGTATAGCTTTGATTGCCTTTCTTTGGCTTGGTTTTTTATAATATGAGGTTTGCCCCCAATTCTGTGTAGTCTGGTTTTGTTCTTCATATTTTATATGAGTCCATTTGAATGACATTCTATGTTATACTTGTATCATATAAACCATTATATATATATATATATATATATATATATATATATATATATATATATATATATATATATATATATATATATCGATATCGATGAATTCATTCCTCTGTTGTAGCTATGTGGAATTATATATTTTATATGTTCTTTGAGAAAGTATTATATTTGAATATTTTTTCTCTATGTATAATTGTATTTCAATTTATTCATGGTTCATTTTTATACACTTTTGAAATACCATTTTATTATAAAAATTATTCTACCTATATCACATTAAATTAGTATTTAATAGTTCTATAGGAATTTTAAAAAGTTCAATGAAAGGCAATAAATAAAGATCATAAAGAGAAACAAATCTAATATGTGGACTTGTTTTCAACATCAGAAAATGGGCATGAGTCACTCCATAAACAAAATACATGCTTGGAAACCAACCTTGGGATAATTATGTGAATAAGATGATATTAGTTTAGAATATTTCCTAATTAGGAAAATCTGTTTCGGAAGGATTACTTTAAGTATAGAAATCTTCAATGAAGCCATGCAAAATTGCTAGTACATTCCCCCATTAAAAATAGTTTTAGAGTTAGTTTTGACTTCAAAATTATGACATTTTTATTGAATTTTTATTTTTGTGAGCTTGACTAAAAAAATTAAGTGACATTTTTTAGAGTAGAAAATATGACGATAATAATTTTAGTAGTTTTTTTTTTGGGGGAGGGGGGAATGTGTGGTGAAGTAATTTCATGAAACTTTTATATGTCATAAATTTATGTCATGTTCCAAACAAAAAAAATATTTTGAATTTTTATACTTTTGTTTGGTTTTCTAGGGTATCAATGAACATCAAAGTTTTATGTCAATGCATATGATTTTTTACTTGGGGAAAAACCAATTTTTGGTATAAAATTTTAAACAAGTTTATATAAGAAAATTAATTAATTACATAATTATTGTAGTTGTACATTTTTTTATAGAAATTATTTGAGTTTGAAGAGAATTATTATAATTATTATAATAATAATCGACTAAAATAATATTTTAAAATTACTTAAATGTTGTAAAATAATGATAATTATTGAATGTAGGTACAAAATTTATTACCAATGCATTATGTTTCGTCTAATGTTGATGTTAGTTTTTTGTAGTCTTGATTTTATTAATATATTAAGGGTAAGGTACCCCCAACCTTTAATTAATGATAAATAATAATAATAATAAATAAAATAATTTTATTTGACTATAAAAATAATCATCTTCCATTTAAAAATGCAAGAGCAATCTTTATAAATAATCAATTATTATGCAAAAAAGATTCCAATAGTCACTATAAAATTTAGCCAAATTACCTTTCTTTATTTAACATGGTATAACAAATACAATGCAATATTATCAATATAACTCAATTAAAGTGATTAGATTTTATTTTGTATGTTTACAAAGAGCAACACATATTTGGCTATGGCCCCACATGATGTAATCACGTACATAAGTGTATAAATATTTTTCTATTGGAATGTAGCATGCTATCAAATTTCTAGTTGGGAGGCAATCTAAAGAAAAGGGCTTCTTTTTTGTTGCGAACAAACCATATTTTATCGCCTATGAAAAAAATGTTTTCTGTTTCATTTATGTGTGTATACTTGACTAGAACCTTTTGTATATTTTTTATGTATACTTACAAAATATTTATTTTCTTCTATTTGATAAAATAGTCATTAATTTCATAATGTGATATCCCTCATGTAAAAACAAATTTCACATTTCATAGCCATTCAAAGTATTGAATGAAAGAATGTTGTACTCTTGAGTTCAAGTAAGTAAACCACAATCCAATGTCAAAATGTTTCCTTGAAATATTTAATAAGTCAAGGTTAAATGTATGATTGAAGTATTGGTAACATGAACATGAAAAATATAGATTTTTGGTTGGCAATCTAAATTTAGTAATCCTCGAAACTCTAAGTAACAATCCTTCTACTCCCAATACCAACAACTTAATTTCAAGTGGAATGATATTTAAAATAGTCAATCAATACAATTTATTTTTTAATAAGGTGAGTTACAAATATTTTATTAGAATTAAGTTCTTGCCACCATTGCAATATTTATGTTAAACACTAACTAAGAATAAAATTTAAAGATTAAGTTGTTTCTAAGAAACTCATAGTAGAAAAAATGTTTGGGGAGAAACTCATAGTAACAACAATACTTGAGGAAAAAATATTTTTTCAATAGTACCTATTTATAAAATAATCATGATTAATAAAAAAGACTTAAAACCATAGAAAAAATGTTGAAAAAGTACAAAAAGCTATTTATATTTATACTTAAAGTATTAGTGTATTTGATAACTCAAACAAATATGAATGCAAACATATAACTATCAATAACATATATAGTAATGTAATTTAAAAAATTCTTAAAAAAAATATTTTATACAAGCAACATAAACTAAATTTCATTTATTACTTTATTCAACACTAGTCACAGATGAACTAGCTTATTTCAAAAATTTCCTTACATCACTTGGATCCCCATTCACAGCTAGTTGTGTAAAAATGTTTCCACAAATCATTTTCCATTTTTAAAATCCTTTTTAGAAGAAACAGTCATTGAAATGATAAAATTTTCTTTAGGTACACCTTTGTTTAGTGGGTCAATTATAATAGTACTTATAAAATTAAAAGAAATTTTAGGTTCCTTCCAAATTGTGTCCAAATACTTAATAATTATTTTCTTATTTCTTTGTAATGCTCATAACCCCAAAAACACAAAGTGCATGCCTCTACTTTAGCTTTTAGTAGTAATTTCATTATAATTTTTTGTACATTGACATATATATCATATGTGGACCAAAATACTATTTGAAATTGTGGAGATGCAATTGTTAAAATTTGGGTAAAATATTTTTTTGGTTTCACGTGTTCATTGTTGACTTTGAATGTATTATTATTTTTCAAAGAATGTTTTTGAATTAATAATCATTATAAGTTGGGAAAAAAAAAGAAATTTTTGGAGATAGTGAAAAAAACAATAATATTGAGATTTAGTTTTACATTGTATTTATTTTTGAATGTAATAGTAATACGCCAATTAATATTTTACCTACATTCTTAAGAATTTTTATAGATTGTACATTGTCTCTAGTCAAATATACACAACAATTTAAAATTATAATTATTTAATGCTTGATAAAAAAAATCAAACCAACGTTGGGAATTAATGAAGTTTTCAATAATTGATAAGTAATAATTAATACATGTTTGTGAGCAAAGTGTGGCAATTGATGATGCATGCTTTGATGTGGTTTCTATGTTTACCACAAAAAATTGAATGTTTTGTTGAAGTTCATCTTATTGGTTATATGTGTCATCTATCTATTTAATTGTTTTCCCTTGATCTAAAGTTAAACATTTATACAATTGAACTTTATCATTTAATTCATCATATACGTTCATCATTGTTTGTAATGACTTAACAATTTATACCAACAAGGAATATAAAATTTTAGAATGGGAATTAAAAATTATGTAGAATGGGCAGCTGCCCATTCTCAAATTCATGGAGAAGTCTAATTTTCAAGAACAATTTCCCATCAATTATTAGAAACAACTCAATGTAGATAATTAAGTGTAATATGTCATGATCCAAAGTATTGATTTTAACTATTAAAACAAATTATTTTACTACATAAATTTTATGATATAATTAAATAGTGTGTGTACCTGAGGTGTAGTGAGATATTTGTAGTAATGTTTAAGAATCATCCCGTACTTTAGATTTTCCACTCTGCATATCAGTGAGGTCATATTTATACTTGTGACAACTTATTTCACATTTGTGCCTCCATAAAGTATCAAAACATTGGACGAGTTTATGCTACATCTTGTGAACATGTGCTCCCAAAAAATTATATGCCTCTCATGTTTGATTTTTTTTTTGATGACAAAATCCAAGTATTGGTTGGCATTACAATATCCAAAGGCTTTATGTGTGACTAGTCAAGTTCTATTCCCATTTCATCATTGAGTTTGTATTTTGAATTATGGACATCATAAATGCTAAAAATCACCAAAAGTCCGTTAGACCCACCTTCCTCATTCAAAATATTGTAACTTCCTTCGAAAATGATTTCATTCTTATCTTTAGCCTTTTCAATGTAGATGTGTACATAATTATGAACCAAGTAAGCTTTGAGCACTAGAATAAGAAATATATACACACAACTCATTGAACTAGACCCAATGCAAGATAACTGATCTATAATATTATTTTGTGTGATATGAGTCATAACATTATAAAAATATGTAATACCCACCTTTGGACTAAGAGGAGAAAGATGAGTTTTATAGTGATTTCAATGTTTTACCCAATAGAAAATGAAAATACACTAGCATGTGAACTCATAAGTATCTTCCCCCTTCGGTTGAGAAAACTTAGTAATTAATTATATATATAGTTCTAAGAGGTTGATTGAATCATTTGATATTACCATATTGTCTTATATTTTTTCTTCAACTTCCTTGCCCTATTTGAATAGTTTATATTTATATTTTTCTCTTTTCATATCTGAATTCTTCATAGAGTTGAATAAAAGTGAGTTTCATGCATGCCAATTTTTTTGATCACATTTGATGCAATGCATCCCATCAGAGATACTTATTCAAGAACACATGAATTCATATAGTCCATGATTTTCACCCTTGAGACTCTGGTCTCCTTTACTCTTTTGAAATAGGCACTTAACTTTTCTATCTTCACACCAGGTTCAAGAGTTATTTGAAGCCAAAATTATTCACTAATAAATATGTCTATGAGTATAAAAAATTCATCAACAAATATATCCCTTATTCCCTTGAATAAACTTGTTTTAAAATAATCCAATGAATTTACCTTAAAATCTCAGCCTCTTTATTTCTTAGGGTAATAAGATAACCAACCATTTATGTAGAGATCCAGAATCAAAACCCATTTTTTCTAGATTTCTTCAGGAAGGAGAAATGATAACCTATCATTAAGGTTGTCCCTTTCTTTTTAAAACTATTCAAAATATCTTGTTCAAATTCTTGTATGTCAACATAAAAATAGTTCACATCAATCAAACATACATATTAAATAAATTAATATTTTATTTTTAATTGAACTGAATTAAATATTTTAAGTACCTTTCTGTTATCTACCTTTCATGGATAAAACTAGGGTGTTTTGATATTTTTTCCATGATCCACATCGCCTTGGATTTGTACAACTAGTTAATAAACTTTGTTTGAACACACACCTTGTTAGACATAATTTTTTGTTTGTAGATACTACTTATTTACTCTATTATGGATTTGGAAGAAATAATGAGTAGACATTTATTTTATTCTATCATGAAAAGAAGAAAAATTATGGTTTATTTAGATAATTTTATAAGGTGTGATAGTATGTTATCCATCAATAATATAGAAGTCAGTCTCAGAATCATGAAATTCATGCTCGAACTCAATGTCCAATATATCACCAATTGGTTTTTATAAGGGAAATCATATTACCTCTCACTAAAGTGACACAAGATTAAACAATATAGAGCTAACAAAAAAATCAACATTAGCTAAATCAAGAGATTAGTTTGGTATTTAGAAGGAACTTAGTTACAGTGTTCAACTCTAATCTTGAATGATTTTTTTATTGCGTAAGAAAAGTTAAATCTCTTGAGATGTTGAAGATTAATTTTTATTAAATTCCTTTTCAGTGTGCTTCAATAAATTTTTATCTCTTGTAGATGTCCTTAGCTCTTGAAAATGTGCCACTGATGTTTCTTGTTCTAACTTAGATAATATTTGCCTACTCATATATGTAAACATTTTTAATGTTTTTTTTTACAATTATTTATCCATATTCAAATAGTGGATAACAGATGAAGTAAACACATATTGATAACATATTATGGATGATATTGTAATTATATTAAAAATATGTCGACTGGTTTCCACCTCAGTGGTGTCTCCATCTGTATATGGTTATAATTTATAGCTATAAGAATAAAATGAATCATTTTGATATTTTTATGAAATAACCATGCCACTTTTTATTTATAATATAACCTCTAGATCCATTTGAATAAATTGGCATGAATAAAAATTATTGTTTATTTTCTCTACCTGAACATTTAATACATTATCTTAAATGTATTTCATGTTTAACACTATGCTTATATGACACTTGGCCCTATTGAACATTTAATACATTATCTTAAATGTATTTCATGTGGAAACCTCCTTAGGCTACTCCTCTAAACTTTATTGGGCACTTGGCCCTCCCACACTTCCTTTGGGCCATCTAGAAATCAAGGCATGATCATACATTTGTAAATAGAGATATTTTTATGGTCTTTATTTTCCAATGTCTATGTTTTGTAATATCATAGAATTGGTAAGATTTTAAACCCAAATAATGCAAACTATTCTCCTGCAGAGGATTCCATCTTCAATTGATAGAAACTATCCCAGATTGTTGAACTTCCTAAATCTATGGATTTGAGACGTACCAAAAAATGGTCCCCTCCCCTGGTAGGGTCGATGAAACTTAAATTTGATAGTTCCTCCAAAGGTAATCTAGGCCATACTTGGGGGGGGAGGAGTCATCAGGGATCATGAAGGCAAGGTATTATCTATATGTGCTAGATCATCGGGCCACCAAACAAACTATGTGGCTGAAGCTATGACTGCCCTTTGAGGTATTCAATCAACCTTCTATGCACACGTTTCCAAGTTAATAATTGAGGGTGACTCCATCAACATTATGAATGCTTTTTTAAAAAAAATCATCCCCTCTCACATTATAAAATCCATAATTGATGATTCTTGAAGCATTATATCCACCTTCAAGGAGTCTTCTATCACCCATATCTTTTGTGAGGAAAACACAACCATAGAATGCCTAGTCAACTACTGGGTTGAAAGCAAAAGAATGGCCATGTGGGATGATGAAAAATAAATCAAAACCCAAATTTTTAAAATTATTACCAATGTTGATGCATACAAGACTTAAATGCATAACAAACAATTCACACATGGGAATTTCATCTCAGGGTGTGTGAAACTTCCCCTTTCAATTTTATGATTGCCAGATCAAGGAGTTTAGATCTTACACTCTTGACATTAATTCCAGACTTTAAGTTTTACTATTTAATATTTTTTCTAGAATTTCCCATCATAATACTTAGAGCAAGATAAGTAACATTCAATCTCAAATGGGTAGCAACCGTGATTGTATGAAGTTAGTGTCATGAATTGAGGTGTAGGGGAACAAGAAAGTATGGAAGAAGCTAAGTAAAGGGTCCCTAAAAAAATTTATGTTGAGGATAAAAGGCCATGATGAGGTATTTTTTAAGGAGTTTATTCTTGGAATAAATGAATCATGAGGTTGAGGGGAGTGAAAATTACTGTGTCTGAAGAAATTATCAGTGAAGCCACATGGATGCCTTATGAAGGAGTGAAAGAATATAAAGAAAAAAGTCAAAAGTTGGAGTTTATACATAATTTTTTAAGGATAGATGCAGTGTTAAAGACTGATAAAAAGGGTTTTCCTAGGAAAGACCTTCCTCATAGATGGCTAGAGGTATGTTTACAAATCATGAAATACTTAACCCTAGAAAGGAAATATACTTTGATATTTTCACATCACTTTTTAATTATTAATAATTTATGGGGTTATAGAATCATCTTTCCATACTAATTTCTTAAATCCATCAAAGCCACAACCCTCACTTTCTAGGTCAGTGATAAAAATGACATAATACAATATGGCCTCATCCCCTTACTAATCTAACAAGGTGAAGTAATGCAAGGTAAATACTTTCCCTTGGATAAAGATTCCATGGTAGAAGAAACTTATATGGAAGACACCCCTATCAAGAATACCCTAGCTAACGACCCTTCTAAGGAAGATTCTAGATTGCTAGGAAATGAGGAAGGCTCCCCAACCCAAACCCTCATTAAATCCTCCTCCTCCTTTGATATGATAACTACCCTCAAATGCCCTTCTATGTTCTCCAAAGAATCATCAATAAATAAATATATAACCATAACCATTCCATCTAAAAAATGAATGGTCACTCCTAGAAATAGGGACTTTAATAGTTTAATGGACAACAAATTAGAACAGGGAAAGAAATCGGGTGTTTTTCTAGAGAAATCAGACGACATTGGGTTGGATATTTCAGCCCTCATTAAATATTAGAGTGAGATAAAGGTAGAAATAGTAAATCTCAAACAAGACCTAGATAGGAAAAAAAGAAAATAACATCACTTAGAAAAAGGGGAAAAGTGAAGTGGGGTAGGATTGTACAAAACACATCCAACCTTCCCCAAAGGCAAAAACAAGAATAAGAATACCTTAGCTAAAGATAAGATAAACCATTATAGAGGGCCATTGTAAACATACATAGGGAAAAAAAAATCATGATCTAATACTAGATAAGAAAAAGGATAATGAACAATCCACTTCAAAGGAGAAATCCATCTTAGAAGAAGGCTGTTATATCTGGGGTACCTTTTGTTTGTTGTTTTATCTATTATACTTTCCTACTAGTCATTATAATTTAATTTTTGCTATTGGTCTTTTGGTTGGTAGCCAGTGGGGCTTAGTTTCATGACTTTTTGTCTTATTTTGTATAAAATTTTGGTTATTAGATCCATGTAAATCCATCTACACTTTACCTATTAAATAAAAAAAATATTTAACACTATCCCAATAACTTGATGTTCCCTTGATAGAGAATGAAACTAACAAATATCATGGTGATAGTTAGATGGACATTATGTTTATACAAACCAATCCTCATATCTTTTCTCCTATTCCAATTCACCTTCAATAAATGAAATATGTCAGTAGGGAGCACTACCCATAAGAGCCATTATTTCATGTTGTAAATAATTAGTCATAATTTGTCGATTAGATTATGATTTTCAAAGATTAAATATATGTTTAAATCATATTTTTAAACCATGTAAAAACAAAATTTAGACACATTAGTAACTAAATTCTAAATTTTAATGGATGGTTATTATTTTAACCTATAAATCCTCATAGGATTGATAGAATATAAACATCTATATTGACCACTGTTGATAAAATTACTATAGAATTATGTAGAATGGGAACATGCCCAATTGAAACAAGATATTAATAATATGAACATCAAATGACTCTATTATTATCTTGTGTAGAATGGACACATTCATATTGGTGATGTTACTTATAATAAACAAAGTTAATAATACTTACCTTGTTGCTTATATTATTAATTATGCAACCAATATTATTATATTCTGTGGAATGGGCATATTCACATTAGCCTCTGATAATTGATAATATTCCTATCTTATGTAGACTATTTTTTTAAGAATACAGGCCATGATACTCATATTATCAATTAAAAATCCAATATTATTATCTTATGTGGAATGGGCACATCCACATTGGCCTCTAACACTTGATTACATCCCTATCTTGTGTAGAATAGGTACATGCCCATTCTAAACAAGATATGAATAATATGAAGATTAGAGGAATATATTATTATCTTTTGTAGACTACATAAGTTAAGAATACAAGACATTTTACTTATATTATCAATTAAAAATATAATGTTATCATCTTATGTGGAATGAGCACATCTAAATTGGCCTCTGATAGTTGAAAATATTCCTATCTTGTGTAGAATGGGCACATGCCCATTCTAAACAAGATAGAAATAATACGAGAAACATGGCTTATATTTTTATTATTGTTAACAACACACCCCCATTTATTTTTTTAAAAAATGGATACCCACTTATTCACATATCATTAGCTCAAGTTTATTAATTAAATAATATTCAATAAAAGTTTTGGCTTAACTATTTATGTCATCGTAGATAAATTTTTTAGGGTAAAAAGTTTTTGTTATGACCAACACACACCATTTTAAAATTTAAAATGGAGACCCATTTTTTGATTTATTTTTATTTTGATCTCTATTTCTTTCATGATATTAAGACTTGTGATTAGATTCAGTCTAAGTTTTGTTTATCATGATCATTTTATATAACTTTGGTTTAAATTTATGTCGAGATAGTAATGGTTTGATTAGACAAGTGACTTTATTTCTAAAATTAAATTTATTTTATCTAATAAAGTTAACCTATTTGTAATATGAGTATATAAAAACTACTTGTGTAGATCACATTTAGAAGTAAATGTTTGTAACTATCTATTACTACTCACAAGAAATTGAAGCTGACTACTTGATATAGTTTTCTCTAAGTTTTGTATGGTCTTATTGTGAAAATGTTATTCACATCTCTTCTACAACACTTGTAGTTTGATGTACAAGACTCAACATATCCAATATTGTGATGTTGCAAGAAGCTCCTACATATCAAGATACTTTGGTATACATGTATTATTATCATACTATCACAAATTAGGATTTAGAAAGGCTACATTATAAATGACTATGATGGTGCAACTATGATAAAGGATTCCTTATGTTTTCTTATTGTAGCCTTTCAAACCTATGTTCAAAACTTTAAGCTAACATAAACATGTGATAAATGACTATGCACAATCATGACACATGTACTTATTAAGTACATTCAAACACAAGTACACATAATAATTTAAATTTTATTGTGATCATGTTATGTATCACCAAGTGGTACTGAAAATGAATGAAATAAAGTAAAGAGATAAGCCAAATTCTAAAAATAAGTGATAAATTGATCCTTTACTAAAAGCTCCCATGAAATCATAAGTCATAAGATCAAAATTTAAATAGAAATAAAACTATCATGCATTGTTAATGATAAATTAATTATCATGAATTAACAACTACAACATTGGGATCAACACTTAGTAGTGTAACTTATTTGATCCTAAATAAAATTTAGCACCATTTGTAATCAAATAATTCATAGGATTAAAAATTTATGGCTCCTTACTTTCTTCATCCCTTCTATAAAAAGAAGTATCCAGTTCGAAAGACCATTGTAATGGTAGCCTAAAATCAAATTCTAGATCCATCATTGTTATAATATGAAAAAAAAGAATATAAAGAGATTGATTTCAATTCAAACATCTTGCATGGGAAATTTCCACATTTCTCAATGATTTACGAAGTAGTCAAAACAACTTACAATTGTAATGATGAAGGTGACTTTCCTTTCCACCAATGGGATTACATAGATGATTTTTTGGCCATTGAAGTAGTAAGGTCACTTAAATAAATAACAAAACTAGAAGTATTTACATACATTTATCTCCTTATTAATTTATTCATTATAGGAACCCACACAAATTATACATCGTATACATTACAAGTCAAATTTTAATAGCATACATAACTAGTGGTAGATTTTAGAAGTATCACCAATTACCTCTGCCTTACACAACCTACAATCAATAAGTCACCATAAAATTATTTAAAAACCATTATGTTAGATATACATTACACATTTAGGTGGTGAAACCTATTAACTTTGTTAAAAAGAGGAGTATAAACTCTATTACCATTTCACAATTTAGGCTAGGAGTGAGAATTAGGATGGCCCTACTGAACAAATTATATGGATCTAAATCCATTTAAAATGTAAAAGAGGTTTAGATTACATTTCTATCAATTATTATAGATGAAATTAGTGCCCTTGATTTAGGGGAGATATTACATTTCAACTTAATCCAACAATACTTCCAAGTTAGACAAAATTACAGTTTCTACATGTTATCCTATTTACTAGATGCAAATTTTTCCACTATGATTTTATTAAGGTCCCCTAAATGACAACCTAAAGAGGACAAGAGAGTCTACAAAGATTTTGACATGTTGTATATCCATAAATTTAGGCACTATATACAAAAATAATTGATCAGTTCTACCCAACAATATATCAAGGTATTAACATGAAGCAAATGCCAAGATTATCTATTGAAATAAATAGGTCCCTAAAAAAATTGGGATATTACTATTTTTATCTTGACCAAACTATCATAAGAATAAAGGGAACACATGCGGTACCATTCTACTTACCATGACAGGTTCTTAACAAAATATCATTTCAATTAACTTGAAATATATATGGAGATTGAAAAATTACCAAGGTGGATATTATTTATAAAATTACCTAGAGTATAGGAAAGACCTATTTTTATTAGTTGCCCCAATTATCTAAGTCCTCATGACACAGATCATCCTTCAAATTAAAATTTGTAAAATTCAGATATTCAGATCTTAGGGGTCTAGTTGTTAGTCATTTAAAGAGTCTTTATAGTAGGGTCAGAGCTTTATATTATCATAACGGATATGATCATATCAAGATATTCCTTAATGTTGGAGATGAATATGAGGTATATAGAAGAATGAACATTATTGGTATGACCATGAATATTACACAATAGATCCAATATTATCCAAATTTTAAAACTATAAAAGAAGAGTTTGATAAAGAAAAGTCCTTAGAGGAGATAAATGAGTAGTTGAAAATAAGAATAATCAAAGGGATTCCAAAGGCTACACCTCCATAGAATTATTCTATAGACACATGAATTACACTAGGTTTGCACTAGATCATTAGGTTACATACATTCCTATTATGTTTCTCCAAATCAACTAGGTTCATCAATGGTTACAAACTAACAACCTCTTTCTCCAATAGCACACATTACAACTTGATTTACAAGCTCCATCAATATTGACAAAGGATAGTCAACAAGAAACAACACAAATTTAGGTGTCTCTAAAATTTCTTTATCCTTGATACATAAAATACATCTCCTCGAGAGAAGATTTAAAACATGATAAATTTATAAGGTATAATGTTTAGAATGAACCTAAGGCCCCTCCATCTATAGATACTACAATACTTAGTCCTTCTTGTGTCATTATTCCTCATGATATTAGTCCTAATGTGACAATAAATGTTTCAAACACCAGTCTTGTTTCAAATGTTGTGAATTTTAAGGTGGATACACCTACTATTTTTGCTACCCCAATCTCCACCCGTGCTCCTAGCACAACATGTGTTACCACTTATTTTGGGAAAGATCCTATTACTCTAATAAAGGATACAATTATACAACCTATTATTTCCTCACCAATAATTATTTGTATAACCAATAATACATCAAATAATTCAACCATTGTCTTTCAAACTCCAATGTTTGAAGATTTAGTCCCACAATCCATTTTTTCCACTCAACCCTTGCAAAGACATTCCTATACATAATTAATTATATCCATTCCTACTGAAACTTTAGATGCATCCCCAATGATTAAAATAATAAAATAATCTCCTAATTTAATTCATGTATATAAAAAATATCCCAAATCTGATTAGGGCATGAAGAGAGAAGATAGTTAGGCTCCCATTCCCCACTTCTCTCCACTTTTCACATCTCCTAGTTCATCTTCTCCACTTGGCCCTTTATTCCTCATGCCACCTCATTAATTCACTGTATATTATCCTTCTCCTTCATTACCCAAGTCATGTTAATATATTGAATCAATTTTGACACAACCATGGATGCATCAATTATAAATTGAGAAGTTGTCAAGGAAAAATTTGGTCATCCTTGAGGACCCAAAAATCACTTTAGAATTTGAGGTAAAAAAAATAGGTTAAAGAGGATCACTAGAAGAATTTTTTTAAGAGGAGTTAAATAAATTGATTTTTGAAAGGAATAGGATCTCTTTCAATTGACAAAAAAAAGGAAAATGAAGATTGGAAAACATGATGAGGCAATAGAAGATCTGATATCAGTCATAGAAGCTATTGGTGTGTAACTAAGATAATAGTCCACTGTCAGGAACCTAGAACAATAAACATGCTCCAATGCCTACTTAGTCAGGATCTTGCTCCCTTAATAAGAGCACAAATATGATTACTCTGTATAAGCAACTAATCACGAAATTTAACCAGAAATATAAAGTAACTAGAAATATGAAATAACACAGGAATTGAGAGACAATACACAATTGTATTAATAATCACTCAGAAGAATATACAATAAAGAAGATGCCACTTCTTCTTCCACCTCAAAGGCTTGCCACACCTCAAGACCTTCTTCCCTCTCTCTCTTGGTCACAACAATCAACTCCAATACAGAATTGATGTTCACCTCTCCAACCAGTCAGTAACACGCTGCCAGTACACCGAGTACACAACCGTACTCCAAGTAGATCCCCTGCTCTCTGCTGCTACCTGCAAATCACTAGACCTTACTCACCATTATAGATCTCCTAAATAAAGTCATGCACACATGCTGACCAAGATCATACACATACAAAGAACCCTGCTGATTCTCCAAACCAGTACCCACCTTGGTACTGTGGCACTAAGAGGAACACACCATTTCTCTCTTCTCTCTAAAGGAGCTTATTGCTCTCTTACTCACTAGCTACAAGTTTACAATACAACCCATGAGTCCATATATAGATCTCATGCTTACAATAATTAGACTACCTTAATTACAATAATTAGACATGCAACTCAAGACTAAGACTAGCCTTTGACATGCAAACAAATAGTCCAAAAATAGACTCTTTGGGATCAACATGCAAACTACATGTTCTCGCACAGGCTGTCGACATTGGCTCCTCCATGACCGATGTCAGCCGACTAGTAACCGACGCCAGTTGCTTCCTCACTACCATCTGACCAATGTCAGTTGATCAGACTAACATCAGTTTCCCTGTAACACATTCAACAACTCTCTATAACTCTGCATCCTCCGTAACTTCTCCTGTTTGCATCCTGGTGAAGCTTTTAGCTCCACAACCTAACAATCTCCCACTTGGAGATAAATAGCTGCACCTATACCTGTACCTATACACCATCTAAATTATTCCCTAGCTTGTATTCCTCTTCAAGATCAATCCTGAAGACCAACCACCACACACCCTGTGATGCTACGCCTGTCATTCAAGTAACCTGCCACATCCAAACCTACATATCCATGTAGTGAAGAACTTGACCCTGCATAACAAGAATCCCTACTACTGATCCCTCTCAGATACCTGAGAATCCATTAAACTGCCCTCCAGTACTAGTTCCCCGAATTGGCTCCATACTTTCTGACAACCCCCACTGCTTGGGAAAAAACTTAGGTCTACACTAGACCTCATGTGATTTCAAACACTAGTTCTAAGCACTGCTTGAACTATCTAGCCCTTGGTGTGCTTTCTGATTCTGTAACTTGCATCATGAACCCCACCAACACCGTCTTCACATCAGCTCCCACTGGAGATAAAATCTCCATGTCTCTTATGCCAAAGAATTTCACTGCTCCAAATTCTTCATGACACACCTCTGAACTAACCTTACCCTTAGCTCAGAAAATCCCTGTATGTACAAACCTGCTAGCAAATAACCCACATATAGTAACTGAATAATGTTGTAATCATCATCCACCTGGTAAGACAAACACAATAGTTACACTGACATTGACTGAAGCCATGCTTAGTCATCCACCTGTCAAACCTGTACCACTATCCTATAGCTTCCTCAAGACCTATACCTTGGCCTTCCATCTCACGTATCCATCCACTCTCTTCTTTAACTTGGGAATCCATTCTATCTCTCAGTGTTTACTTCCAGCTGACAACTCTACCAACAAACACCTATTTGGTTCTTCTCCAAGGACTCACACTCCTCATCCATGCCAAGCTCCCACTGTATCTAGATTCTTCCTGCATTGCCTCTTCACATCTTCCTGGTTCTTGACCATGAATAAGCAATATAAATAAGGTGAACAATGAATATGAGGTTCACTTACCCTTTCTGACCTTGATATGAGCGTTTGAGACTTGTTGACAGTGTGCTGTCCACCTACCATCCGTACCAGTGACCAATCTCGGCCATCTCACAGTCTGCTCTCGATCAATGTCAGCTCCCTGTACTGACCCTGACTGTCGATGTCATTTCCTTGGCTGACGCTAGTGTCCCTCTTGCTAACGTCAGTTCCTTCATGACCGATGTTAGTCTTCCTACTGTCAACATCAGTTACTGTCTGACCAACGCCGGTACCTATGTTTGTCTGTGAGTGATAAATTTTTACCCACGAGCTCTCCATGGATCAAAATCCTAATCAAATCAACCCTGCTCTGCTCAAAATAATTTAGTTCCCTCACCTGATCTATGTCCGTCATCTCCTCCATGAACACCAAGGCTTTCTAGTTCTTTAGCTTGTCAAAGACATCTGACTTCTACTTCAAAACCTGCATTCTCCTTCTACATATGTGACTAAGCTTATGAAGCCACATCTCTACAATAGAAGGTGAATCAACAATATAAGTAGATAGATAAAGGATACCTACTTTCTTACCACCATCTAATTCAAGTGTATCTGCTGTGAGAGTTACAGTGCATCTCCCATCACCCAAATTTCTTAAAGAAATTAGACTCATCTCCAAGACTGGTACCTGCATGACTTCCTTCAACCATTGTGTGTCATTCATCTGCAATTTCAGCTTCACTTCCCCTTCGTCAATCATCTGACAAGGCTCTCCAACCCCTAAATAAATCTCTCCAAAGTCTCCAAAGACGTACCCATGAAAAGATGCTCTATTTTGGGCTGCATGGAAAGAGGCAAAAGAATCTGTAAACAAAGATTCCACTTTATCCAGAACATCTTGTGCAACATCACCTACAACATATGCTTCTACGCGTTGATCTTTTACCGACCAACAATCTCTTTTTACCTGCTCTTTCTTTCCATCAATCAGACCATTCGTGCTATTCAGTTTATCCATTCGTAGCTTACTTTCTTCTACCATTGCTATACTCCCACTCAATCTGAAACACCTGTGAGTGACCTATAATCAAAAACACTACCAAATTTGAAACCACCTATTAGTCAACCCAACCAAAAGCTCTGATACCACTTGTCAGGAACCTAGAACAATAAACATGCTCTGATGCCTACTTAGTCAGGATCTTGCTCCCTCAATAAGAGCACAAATATGATTACTCTGTATAAGCAACTAATCACAGAATTTAACTAGAAATATAAAGTAACTAGAAATATGAAACAACACAAGAATTGAGAGACAATACACAATTGTATTAATAATCACTGAGAAGAATATACAATAAAGAAGATGCCACTTCTTCTTCCACCTCAAAGGCTCGCCACACCTCAAGAACTTCTTCCCTCTCTCTCTTGGTCACAACAATCAACTCCAATGCAAAATTAATGTTCACCTCTCCAACCAGTCAGTAACACACTGCCAGTACACCGAGTACACAACCGTACTCCAAGTAGATCCCCTGCTCTCTACTGCTACCTGCAAATCACTAGACCTTACTCACCATTGTAGATCTCCTATAGAAAGTCATGCACACATGCTGACCAAGATCATACACATACAAAGAACCTACTGATTCTCCAAACCAGTACCCACCTTGGTATTGTGGCACTAGGAGGAATGCACCATTGCTCTCTTCTCTCTGAAGGAGCTTATTGCTCTCTTACTCACTAGCTACAAGTTTACAATACAGCCCATGAGTCCATATATAGATCTCATGCTTACAATAATTAGACTACCTTAATTACAATAATTAGACATGCAACTCAAGACTAAGACTAGCCTTTGACATGTAAACAAACAGTCCAAAAATAGACTCTCCAAGATCAACATGCAAACTGCCTGTTCTCGCACAGGCTGCCGACATCGGCTCCTCCATGACCGATGTCGGCTGACTGGTAACCAACACCGGTTGCTTCCTCACTGCCATCTGATCGATGTCAGTTGATCAGACTGACGTCAGTTTTCCTGCAACACATTCAACAACTCTTTGCAACTCTGCATCCTCCGTAACTTCTCTTATTTGCATCCTGGTGAAGCTTTTAGCTCCACAACGTAACATCCACATCCTAAAAGAAAAATAAGATAATGGAATCTCAAGCAATAATAGAGGAACCATATGATATATCTAAAAAAGTATTAAATGTAGTCTATTCCTTGTATAGTATTCTACTTACTATTCGTATAGTTAGATACAAGGGACAACTCAAATGGTGGAGAGTTATCAACTTCAACTAAAATTTAAAACTTATTGATGCCAAGTTATTTAACATTTCCAAAGTAATTAAAGAGAATACCTTCCTTGATCTTAACTTGATGTTACTCAAGGATATCAATTCAACCCATAATTATGTTAATATCAAGAGGGAAGACTTGGTAGATTGAAACAATCAAATGTATACATTGATAACTAAACTAACTACCCATGAAAATAAGACAATTACATTACTAAAAAAATACTATTTAATGTTGTATATAGGCTGTATGGATAAATCATAAAATATGGTATGTTTGATGGTCAATTACAATATTCAATCTAGAACTTCAAGATGAGGATCAATAATGCTACTCATGGTGGCAGTGAGACAGTCATATATTTGATCACCTTTGTAAAATAAAATAGTGAGTAGGCCCATGAAATTAATCAGCCATTCCAAGTTTTCTTGGAAGCACATAAGAGTATTTTGGGTAAAATGAAGTCTTTACATAAAATAAGTACTATTAATTTTCAGGTCATTGAAGTTGATCGCATGACATATTTAAAAGCTCAAAAAAGGAACAAAGAGTGAGAGACTATTAAGAAATAGGTGCAATTTTCCTCTTAGAATTACCAATTTTATGTATAAAATTAGAATTACCTTATTTTTAGATTTTTACATGTAATGAGATTTAAACATGAGTCAATGCCAATCCAAATCCTATTTATACTTGAATTTAATTAATTATGAAGAGAGGGGAATTTTGAAACGTTAATGCAAGCAAGAAAGTTTTAAAAATGTTCATGAGTTTGTATTGATTTTTTTCTTCTCAAATCCTATGGTTATTTTGAAGAATTTATGATAGGTGGATGATGTTGTGTGGATTAAGGCATTTATCCTTATAGAGGTTAGTTTGGAATGTATGTTAGTATGAAAATACAAGACTTGAAGCACAACCTAAGATAAAGGCACTTGCAGATGTAAGTGATAGGGTGCAAGGAGTAGTTTAGACATTTTATTTCCTTTTTATCACCATCAATAGTAATAAGGCCAAAGGACAACCAAAATAGGAGAAGATAATTACATTTAATTGTAATCTAAACTTGGGTGATGCCAAATTAGATACCATGGCCAAAGTAATTAGACTAAATTAGTTTCTTGATTTGAATTTATTATCATTGAAAGACATAAGATTGGCCTGAATATATGTCAATGGAAAAATAGTAGATTTGATAGACTAACATTATGAGATGAAGGTCATAATAACCCAACTTGGCACCTAGGAGATGAGGATAGTCAATCTCTTTAAATAATTACTCAATCATGTTGTATACATATATGATGGTAAAAAGAATATATTTTGACAAGTTAATACAATCCATAAAGTTTAATAATTTTTCATGAATTGGGAAACATAAAACACACAAACACTACATATGCTAATAATACAAGCCATGTCATTCATAATTTCACAATTAATAATCAAACATTATTATCTTGTGTGGAATGGGTATATCCACATTGGTCTTTGATAGTTGATAATATTTATATCTTGCATAGAATGGGAAAATTCCTAATGTAAACAAGATATGAAAAATATTAGCATTTGAGGCTTATATTCTTAGATTATCATGTCGAATGAGCACATATTAATTCTATAAAATATAATAATCTTGGATTCTTATTTTATATTTTTATATATTCTTATATATATTTTTTGTGAGAAACACACCCCCATGTTTAATCAAAATAGGAACCCGATAAATTAATAAAAAATCACTACACTACACTAAATGTCTTGTACATTTATCATATTAATTTAAAATATTCATCGGATAGTTATTATAGCCATAAATAATACAAATTCACAAAAATAATAAGAATGTTTATCACATAGATATGAAAAATACATAATGCTAGAAATAATGCTCTATTTAGTATATTACAATTCATCATTACATGGCCATTCAGGGTTACAAGATGGTTGAGGTCTTTATAATGCTAAAAACTATTAATACTATTCCTATTATATGCCTAGTAGTATATTATGATCTATTTATGTCATATACTTAATCCAACATCATTTTATTTAGTGTAACTGTTCTTCTCCTTTTTTTGTACAAATCATTTGCTTTATTTTCATAAGCTTGTATCTACCTTACATGCCCTATGGTATCTCAAAAGACACCAATCAATAGTTAATGTGACACTATGTTCCATGCCATTTACCTCATCATAATCTACCATGAGCATATACTTCATCTGTATTTACACTTTTTTAGAGACACCTCATACTGGCAAGCCTTCTGTGCTCTATGCCTCCTTGTCCTCTAAGACACTTTCTAGTTCTTTGGTAGTAATTAAAAATTTCACACTCTTCCTTATATTTACTTTTCCATGGGTAGGTCTAAACAATTATCCTATTTGATTTATTTCCTACCCTTCTCTAAATAATTATTCTGCATTTTACATTATGCATGTGGGCTAAAACTAGTCCTCCATGTGGTGGGGTTTTCCATGGATTTCAACTTTGTGTTATCTTTTAAATTTTAAATTACATGTTACCTTATATATTGATGTGCCATTTTTTTCTTATGGTGAATTTTATTATTATGAATTATCCTCAAATAATCCTTAATGGGTATATGTATTTAACCCTGTCATATGATATTCCCAACTATGCTCTTGACAACCTTCTTTTACACATCCGCCATGTGTCTCCTACTCATGTAAGTCCTCACACAAAGTGCAACTAGATTTAGATCAAAATTGGGGTGGATTATTATATGGATGCAACCATAATGACACTTATATAATTTTCTATGAGGCTCTCCCTAAGGACTTCCCTTTATGTTGAGGTGGGTCTAAACATACACTACCAATTATAATAGTGTAGAGACTATCTGTCTCTTCTAATTGCCACACCATCACTTTTTCTATTTAAAGTATCACAGTCCCCTTGGTGAACTGATCCATAAAATTCATTGCATATTAGATCTCTTTGTTTAGTCTCCAATCTTATCTAACACAAAGATGTTGTCACTATTCTCGACCCATTTCCTCTTTTTTCTTTGGGTTCACTCCTTGTGCTTTGTACCTTATACCCATTTATGCTTGATGGAGGACATTGAATCTCTTCTAGGTAATCTCCCTCAATATCCACTCTCTACCCATCCATGCTCAATAGAGGGTCTATATTTTATTCAATTTATATTGGTTGCCTTACTTCTTTGGCAATCTATCAACTTATTCCACTCTTCAACTTTTCTTGTTACCTACCTCAAGAGTTAGCATCTACCAGTTCTTAATTCCTCCTTGTCACTCCTCCAATCTATTACCTGCAGTCCCTTATTTTATTTAATTATCCAAAGAGGGGATCTAAATCTCATTGACTCATTTATTATAACTCAAAACCACACACATAATACATAAAATAAAATATAGCATGGGGGTTTCAAGTTTTCAAACATTTAGCTACATAATAAAAGATCATCAACTACTTCATAAGGGTATTGGATTAATGCCTCACTCTCCCTCTCTATCTATACCTTACAAAGTTTAATTTTCTCTTGAAGGCCTTTCAATCTTCTTATATGGTGTCTCATATGTAACTTTCTCTTCTACCTAACTCTTAGCAGTTACCTCTATTAATCTTAAAAATAACCATATTCACTACAACATCTTCTTAATTATAAGACCCCCAATTGAACACAAATCCATTTAAAAATCTTATTCATATGATGAATTCCTCTAATTATAGTTGTGAGGGTTGATTACCTGTTGATCTAGATCCTAGGTTGGTAGTTATCCTACTAGTACTTTGGCACCCATTTTTATAAACACCTATCCATAATTCATGGGGGTGAGTCATATCTTGAGCTATTAAAATTTGACATTGCATGGCTAAGTCATGCCTTGAGACACTCAACTGTGTGAATAATTAATTATGTTATCTTTGTCATTGAGTATGAAGGTAAACCATAGAATCCTATAGTCATACTAGGGCATTAGACATATACAAACATAATTAATAGTATTGACATTACTTCATAGCATCCCATTGAACAAAATAGATAAAATAGTCGTGAATAAGAGATGTGTCTTTTGAATCTCTGAATGCAATATTGTATTTAGTTTTAGTATTGAATTGAAGGTAGTATTAAGAAGAATTCCATTTAGTTTTTTCTAGTGAAAAACTTATAAATCTTCACATTGAGTATAAATATAAACCATGAAAGCCTATAGTCATACTGCAACATTATACATCTATAGACATACTTCACATTATATTCAATGCTTTGCAATATCCCATGGAATGGTACAAAGAATTATAATCACAAAGAAGATGTGAGTATTTTGACACTTTGATATTATTATATAGTATTTAGTTTTAGTATTGATTTAAAGGGAAAATAAATACATCAGTCCAAATTCATATCTTGATCATGTACTTGAGCTATATATTTGGCTAGTGACATTCTTGATAGAACATATTCAATTGATAAAGATATTACTTGAATATTATCAACTGGTGACATTCGTTATGGAACCAATTCAACTGATAAAGACATTCCTTAAACATTGTTGGCTAGTGACATTCTTGAGAATTCTACACTAAATAACAATATATGCCTCATAATTATTAAACATAAGCTAATATTCATAATATATCTTGTTTGGAAAAGGGGAATGCCCATTCTACATAAGATAAAGCTATATAATTTTTGCCTAATCTATAAATACTTAGCATAAAAAGTTCATCTTGAATATTAAAATTAAGTTCCCTATAATTCTAGCAACACTTATGGTGTGATCTTCCCAAGATGTTAGTTATTGATGTTCCATTTAAAATTAAATCAATATATGACCTATTCTTACAACTTTGTCAATTGTTGATGTTCCATCTAAAATCAAATTAGTCGATAATTTCCTTTGAACCTCTTTAGTTGTCAATTATCTTAATGGAATTTATTTAACTAATAAAGACTTTCCTTAAACATTATCAACCTCTAATGTTCCTGATGGAACTGATTCAATTGATAAAGATGTTACTTGAACATTATCAACTACTGACATTCTTGATAAAACTAAGACCACCAATTCAATTGATAAAGATGTTCCTTAAACATTATTAACTATTGACATTCTTGATGGAATTGAAATCACCAACAATGCTGATAGAACATTCAAAAAGTAAAAACAAAGTTTTTATTACTTCCCATGGTCTCTACACAACCCAACAAAACCAAAATAAATTATGTTATTATCTATTCATACCCTATGGTTTATTTTATTCAAGTTCTTCATTTTAGTTATATTTATTAAATTACAATATTCTTCATTGAACTAGAAAAAAAACAACAAAACCCCTCTTTTTTCTTCAGACTTGTGTAAATCATTGTAAAAAAATTAATTTTGGTAAAAATATGTAACTTATATGATTTGTGTTGCTTGACCATTCCACCTGTGAAGACACATCCTCCTTCTTGATTTCATATAATCATCTTTATTTTATTGTAAGAAGAGATTTTTTGATGACCAAGTCAAGCAAGATGAAATACTGTTACCAAGGATATGAACAAATGTCTTCCATGAAAAATGACCTCCCATAAATTAGATATTCAAGGCCAAGGCATATCAACATGATTGATTTTTGATAGAGGATGTAAAATGAAAACAAAATCCCCATTTTTCAAATAACTTCAAGAGCAGGATTACACATACAACCAATTTTCCCACCTTAGTTCAATGTAATGACTTAGTGTTTGTTTATGCTAAATATTATAATGATGAAACTAGATAAGTAAGGCCTTTTGAATATGAAGTGGTTGCAAAACTAGATAGTGAATCAAAAAATATTATCTTCAAGCTTCCAAAAAGATAAGAATATGTTAAAATGACAAAAAAAATTGGACAAGTTAATTTTGAAGGAAATAAAGACATCTTTAAGTAAGTAATAGCTCAATCATGGTTGAAATAAAAAAAGGAAAGGAAGATCCACTCTATTTTTGAGGAGGTCGAGGGTAGATATCTATTATGTAATGAATTATATGATTCATAACACTCTTATATAGAGTGATGAGTCATAATGAAACCAACACATTCCAAAAATAGATGTTTCTATTCATCAATATCATTTGTGATGGGACACAATTCATAGTTTGAGGCCAAATTATCAACAATAATCTTCATGAACAACTTACTGACTTGGATTTAAATCAATAGTTCTACATGACTTCTTACTTGTTCTATTCCATTCCAATCATGAAAATATGCCTTAGATTCACAACTAATGGAACATTCACCTCTACAACAATCATCTCTAATTACTATCCCCAGTTTGTTTTAGAAGAATATAATAATTTTTTTTGAGGTTGACTTATGTTTTCACAATGTTGACAATAAGGAAATTATAAGAGAACACTGCAATGAGAAATTTTCCTAAAGTTGATACTTTGGTAATGAAATATGATAATTACTTCAAATAGTTCCCCAAATTTACATATATCAAGATTGGTGGGTTTGTTGGTATTCATTAAAAACTACCCTAATTTTACAATGATAAAATGGTCTTGATTGAGGCATGCAAGCAAATGGATAGGTAAATATGAAATGAAAAGAGAAAAATAAATATGGAATCCCATTTATAGTAGGCTTTAGCTATTAAATTTGTAGGGCTTTAACTGATGCAAAAAATATTGAAAGGATGTTGGATAGTTTCACAATGTATTTATACTCGAAGAGATCTTATTTTGACAACAAGAGTTATGTAAAATCCAATTTTAAACTTGGATTATGTAATCACCACATTACATAGATTGAAGACTACTAGAAAGACCATGAAAAAGACTTTGAGGTAAGAAAAAGAGACTAGATGAGAATGACTCTAGATCAGTTAAAGTCATACATGTTAGAATGGGTTATTTAAGGAATTTTATATGATGATAGTGATTTGATTGATCATACCTTTGGAAAAATAATCCAAGTTCTTCTATTAATAGTAATAAACTGGGCAATCAAAGAGATAACAAATCTTGGGGAATGAACTAAATTTATTTTGTAAATGTCCATAGTATGGTTTATGAGGAAAATTTATGAATGCACGATGAAAATAATTATGCAAATGAAGAGTATTCCAAAAATAAAAAACAATTAAACTTATCCCCATTCACTCAACCTTCTAGTTTATCTTCAAGAGGAAATAGAAAACCAACATATGGAAGTGATGATGAAGACCTGAACAAAAATTAATTGCCTAAGAAAACTTGCAGTGACCATTCAATATCAAGGAAGAAACTAGAAATAAAGAGACCTATAATTTATACAACATTTATTGACAACACAAAAATATGTTTCCTTTGGCATGGATATTGTTCAGGTGTCATTGGCACCTTCCACTTCCCTATTTATTGTTTTGTGTCCCCCTCTTAAATCACCATCTCCATCGCACATGTTAATCCTACCTCTCAATCTATATTATCTACACTTTCAATCTCCAACTCCTTATCCACCTCATGTTTCCTATCTACATAATACTCCAATTTCACCCTCAAATCAAGTTTTTGAATTAAGTGTTTCCACTCAACTATCAAGTCCCCTTATTTCTCCACCTATTGCTAACAACACATAAATAGTTGTTTATTTGGGTAATCCACTATCTCCTTAGGTTTAGGAAATAGTGAAAAGAAAAGGAAGATTACCAAAGCTATTTTTCCTAAATTTTATGTTGTTAGTAATTTATTGTAAGCAACTCCCATGACTAAAAAACCTAAAATCACCTCAAGGTTAAAGATAGATTCTTCATCAAGCATACAATAAATTGGAATTACAAAACCAATTATGAATAAAAATGAATAAAAAATGACATAAGTTTACTATGATATAAGTCAAGTGGAGATCATCCATCAATAGATGGTGATATTCACAACATCAAGGTGTCTTATACCAAGTTAGTTTAGAAAGTTGAGGAGGAAAATCAAACTAAGAAATAACTTAAAGAATAGGTCCACATAATATCTACTTACAATAGGTAAATTGTTTATATGATTAAGGATCATATTTATGAAACTCATCTTGCCTTCAAAACATATATTTCTAGTGGTGATGTTGATAATAATACCATTGCTAAGATCAATAAATACCATATCTATGAGAGAATTACAAAGACTTGGGTTGAACAAATAACTCTTGATGGCCTCAAGTTCATTTAAGAAGATAGAAAATTTTATGTCTCAATGGAATAAAATCAGAAAAACATCAATGATGAGATTGATTTAGTGAATAAATAAGAAACCCTATGGAAAAATGTGATCCTTGATCTTTACGAAATGACTTGTACTGATGATAATTTATTAGTATCTAAATAAGTTTTCTCAAAAGTTGGTGATAAATTTTATCATGTATGGGAATAAAGTGTGTAATGGAAGATGAATGTACTAGAAGAATATGTTAAAGATTATTTAAATACCAACAAGCTATGCGATGACATAAAATTTTAGATAAGGGCAGATATATGATCATTTCATTTTGAATTTCTAAAAGGAGAATATGAACTCTTCATTATTGAAAAAATGAAAGAAAACTCTCAAAAAATGATCAAGGAAGATTTTTTCCACAAGTATGTATTTAATTTGAATGGGTATGAATAATTTGAATGTTATTTCCTCTGCACTATTATAATGCAATAAGAGTCTACCCAAATTCTTCAAGTAAAGTAATAAAACAACTAAGACATTGAAAACTTGGTTGGTTCATCTTTCAAATATAATTGTTCTCAAGTATAAAGGAAACTTTAAAACTATTCAAACATTTATAACATATAAATTTAAATCATATCAAATTGAGTAGTAATAAAAACATTAGTAATATATCATAACATAAATTGATCATGATTTTTGGTACGATAAGGATTATATTCCTTCTTCCTAACTTTATCTATTTAGATTATATTTTCTTATTTCATTTTTTGGTATGACTTAAGTAATTTTGATTCACTTTTTATAATAATAAAAATAAGGTTTTGTCCTCTACATTAGAGTTAATTTTGATGAAGGTCATGTTAGGCCAAATGAGATTTGTTTTAAATTTGCCTATTAAAGATATTAAGAATTTATTATCTTGTTTAGAATGGGTACATGCCCATTAATATAAGTTGTTTAGAATTGGATTAATTTATAATATTATTATATTATGTATAATGGGCACACATTTCCCATTATTCATAATATATTTCAAATATTATAAATTAATCCTATTATTTAGCAGTTGAAGAAGCAATAAAGAAAAATGGAAGCCCCATAGGTCATGCAAATACCACGCTCCTAATTCATAAATGTAAGCATGTCCCACTCAAATATTTAAGGCTAGAACCCTAAGGATCATTCTCATCCATCCCATGCATATTAGGTCATCTCAAATATACATTCAAGTATCATAATTTATACCATACACATAACTAGCCATAAGTATCACAATTTTTTTAATAGGCCACCTCCTTTATGATATTTACTTATTGGACCAACCACACCATATTACCATAAATGATATTGAATGAATGATATCATTAATGAATGAGTGAACAATCATATAAAATTATGATAATAAAGGGTCTACCAAATCATAGGACACTGGCAAATGTTTGGGGGCTCTAAAAGATAAGAGAAATCACAATTACTTCAATAAAAAATCTAATACTTGGATATAAATTAAAATCAATGGCATGGAAAATTTAATTTATCAACAAAGAGGATGATAGAAGCCCCAAAATCATGATGGTAGCATGATATTATCTCCTTAAAAACCAAATACAATCTCTACTAGGCTCTGCTTTACTAGTTTAACACCAATGTTGACAAAATCAAACATGATAAGCATGGATTCTATTATGGCTCATTACTCACATGTTTAGGGATGTATTTTACAAGTACCCTCCCTAGATAAGATGAAGAAGTTTAGTGGGCCATATAAAAACCTATAGGAAAATAAATAAAAACCTATATAGACACAATTAAGATAGTGGAACAATTTTTAGTTATTTTCCAAAGGGGTGATACACTCACTAGTAAATTTACTACTAGATCCCACATCTCTATACAAGTCCTAAATGCAAATTTGGATTAATTATTATTTGTGGTGAATAATAAATTCATTTACATCCACCATTTTTAACCATGTATCTCAATAGTACCCCCACTCCCCTATGATATCTTCAATGAACAAGTAGATAAAGTTATTTCTATCATCAGGTCATTCCCCAAGGCCCTTGATAATCCCATACCACCTAATATTAATGAAACCATATAATATATTCTAGCAGAGACATAGGGCCAAAATTAAGAATGCATCCAAATTGAATAAGTAGAAGAACCCACAAAAAAATTAGAGGGCCCAAACCAAAACATTTTAAGATGAAAAATCCATACCAAACTATTCCAATTTGAGGTCTGATATTCAAAAATATGGGAAGTACTTACCACAAATAAAATAGAGGACATTTAATTATCATGAAAATACATAGGGATAATAAACTATAGATTACCATAGATGAGTGACACAAAAAGACAACAAACACATCAAAAATAAAAACCATTATAAATATACCTACCTAAGATACATAAACAAAAAGGAAAAAAAGTATGCTTCAATATCCCTATATTATCTTCAACCAAGAAGATGTGTCAGAAAATGTATTAGATACAGAGATAGATGAAGAATAAGAGCCATGGGATCAAATAGATACCATATAGGTTCAAACTATATAAGAAGATATAGTAGACAAAGAAGAGAAATAAAAAGGCAAATAAAAATAAATTGAAATAATGTTAACACTAGAAATAGCCGCAACCATATCAATGGCCAAAACATAATAGAAAACAACCATAAAACTTTTATAATTGAAACATTACAATTAGGGCACACATAAAAATAAAATAAAAATGGAAACAATAACAAGAATAAAAATAAAATGAAACATAAATAAAGGAAAAAGAACAAAAAATGAAATAAGCACAAAGGGAACATGAAAAATAGGAATAGAAAGAAGCTACGGTAAAACATAAAGTGGAAGAGTATTTAGTATCCAAAATGAAGGAACATAGGGAAAAACATGAAAAATAAAAATTATAAAATTAAAATAAAGAAGAAGAAGGCAGAAGAAGTTGCACAAAAAGCAGTAGTAGAGAAGAAATAAATGACATAATAAGCCATTGAAAAATTAGAGGCAAAAAAGAATAAGGTGGTTGAAGATTCTACCAAAAACAAAAAGTCATTGATGAATCCATAAGGAGGGAAGAATACAAATCTCCACCATCCATCCCTCCACAATAAATCATCACACCATCCACATCACAATCCACTATAGCTACATAATTTATCACCCCATAAGACTCACTCACACAAATAAAGGCCATATTATCAAAATGAGAAAAGATTAATATTGTGAAGTTGGCCCCAAATATGCTATAATCCACACCTCAAGGCACCCACATCCATCTCAAAAAATTATCTCCAACATAGAAACAACATCTGGGTAACAATTTTCAATAAAGTGCAACTAATGATTAGATGCATTGATGTGTTATTTTAGAAGAGGCAATTTACTAGGTTATAAATAATATATCAAAGGCAAGGATAAATATGAAATTAATCTAAAATGAATGTTATAACAACACATATAAGAGACAATTAAAAAATTGATAAAACGTCAATCATTATCAGAGGTGGAGAAGTAAACCATTGTAAAATTACTGTGGAAGAGTTTAAGTTTGAATAAAACACAAAACCATTGGTAGAGAATTTACAACATCAAAATATAGTGAAAAAATATATTGCTTCCCTTCATAAATTGATTTCAAATGCCTCCAATTACTTTACATTCATTATAGGGTGGTCAATGACAAAATAAATAAAAAATAAAAACATAAATGCTTTGGAGGAATAAATAAATCAAGGCATCACACACTACATCAATAAGGACCCTATTAGAGACAAAAAAAGGGTTGTTAGATGTGGGGCATTAATTCCATGATAAATAAGAAAAATGGACCCACATCATCACCAACCTAGAGGAATATGGAGGGATAATCAATAAATTTATGTAGAAATCAGAAATAAGTGACTAAAAAAATAAATATTTTTTACAATCTGATAATAGTCAGGCTCCATCAAATGACATCATCTAATTAGTCCAAAATAATATTTTATTAGAATAAAAAATCATAATGATTAGATGGGTACCTCACCAAATGGAAATATTTTGAGACCAGATTGACTGCTAAGTATCACCAATTTTTACAAGCCAATCAAAGTTCTTAGTATCCATGATTCTTCATTTTTTGTTATCTCAAGGTTGAGATAAAGATTAAGTTTGAGGATGATGTTGAAAAGAATATTCATTGGACTATTGAACATATAATATACCATGAAAGTTTACGATGATACCATGACATTATATAGATACATATGACATTCTTAATATCGATTATACTTCGCAACATCTCACTGAGAAGACCAACAATGTATAACCATGAGGATATGGGTTTGTTGATCTTTTATATTATATTGTGTTTTAACAATGAATTATGTAGATATGATCCTGGTATATTAAATTGAGAATGATATAGACATATGTACTTGTGCTTCATATATTAATGAGAATTAAATCATGCATCATTATCTATATTATATTCTATCATCATTTTGTTTATTCATGCTTAATTAAGGAAATGTATGTTAATATAAATGAAAAGATAATTTTCATTGTATACATTAGAACTATCTGAGACATTAAACTATGAACTCAAAACTTGATGTAGGGTTTATATTATTAATTTTATGTTATTGATGTTATGCTCATTTATGCTTAATAAAATGTATATTATATTAAGTTAAGAAGGACACTTCCCTTGTCTGATGTTAGACGAGGCATTTAAACTACTAACTGATGACTTAGCATAGAGTTATGTTAATGCATATTGATCTTATCTTGTGTCAAATGGAATTAATTGATAATATTATTAATATTTTATGTAGAATGGACATGTGCCTATTTTAAAAAAGATAAGAATATTGATCCTATCTTATGTATATTGGTCTTAACTAATAATACATGATCAATATTCTTATATTGTTTAGAATGAGCACATGCCCATTCTTATCAATTATGTATAATAGAATTAATTAATATTTTTATTATCTTATGTAGAATGAGCACATATTTACCATTATTCAAAAGATAATAATGGTTAGACATATTCTTGTTTAGAATAGGCAAATGCCTATTCTTATCTTATGTAGAATGGGCTTAATTGATAATATTCTTAAAATCTTATGAATAATGAACATATGCCAATTCTTCATAAGATAAGAATATTATTAATTAACCCTATTTTACATAATATAAAAATATTAAACATTTATAATGGATACTTATCCATTCTACATGACATCAATATAAAAATATCCGCCTCTTAAAAAGAAGCTAATATTCTTATCATGTGTAGAATGGGCACATGCCCATTCTACAAAAGATATTAAGAATATCATCAATTAAGCCCATTCTATAATACAAGATATAAATATTGAATATTATCAATTAAGCCCATTATGTAATAAAAAATAAGAATATTGAATACTATCAATTAATCACATTCTGTAATACCAAAAATGATCAATATTCTTAACTTGTGTAGATTGCGCATATACCTATTCTACACAAGATATTAAGAATATTATCAATTATGTCCATTTTATAACACAAGATGTTGGTGGGATATTTCATTGGAGTATTGAACATAGAAGTACATCACAAAAGTTTATGATGATATCACAACATAAAATAACTATGAACATCATTCATGGTAATGATTGTTATTCACATAATCTCATGAAAAAGACCATAAATGTATAGCCATGAGGAAAATATATGTATTTTGATATTTTGTATTTTATTTAGTCTTAACAATGAATTATATGGAGATGACCCCAATATCAAACTGAGCATGCTATAGACATATGCACTTGTGCTTCATGTATTAATGAAAGTTGAATCATGTATCATTATATGTATTATGTGTTATTGATGCTTTATTTATTGATTCTTAATTTAGTAAATTTAAGTTAATGTAAATAAAAGATAATTCTCTTTGTATACATTAAAACTATTTGAGACATCAAATTATGAACTCACAACTTGACATAGAGTTTAAGTTATCAATGTTATACGTGTTTATTCTTACTAAAATTTATTCTAGTTTAAGTTAAGAAATAAAATTCCCCTTTAAGATGTCAGATGAGGTATTCAAAAAACTAACTCATGACTTAGCATAGATTTATGTTAATATATATTGATACTATCTTGTGTAGAATGTGATTATTTGATAATAGTCTTAATATATTATGTAGAATTTTTATACAAGATAAGAATATTGGTCTTATCTTGTGTAGATTGAAATTAATTGATAATATATGATCAATATTATTATCTTGTTTATAATAAACACATGCCCATTCTTATTTGATGTGTAGAATGAACTTAATTGATAATATTCTTATTTTGTGTAGAATAGGCACATTTTTTCCATTATTAACAAGATAAGAATGAAAATGTGTCCATTATCTTATTTAGAATGGGTAAATGCCCATTCTTATCTTTTTTATAATGAGCTTAATTGATAATATTATTATATTGTGTAGAATTGATACACATTGCCTATTCTTCATAAGACAATAATGAGGATGTGCCTATTATCTTGTTTAGAATGGGTATTATTTTTAATATCTTGCAAATAATGGGCATGTGTCCATTCTACACAAGATAATAATATTATTAATTAACCTTATTCTACACAAGCTAAAAATATTTGACATGGGTAAGTGCAGGGAAATGATGGGCCAAAAGGGGGTCTCAAGTGGACATGTTTTTACTAAACAGAAATAAATCTCAACTTGTACAGATTATTTGAGACACCTACATTCAAAATTTGAAGATATCATGTGAACATGAACTATAACATTTCAAGTTTAGTTTCTAAACTAGTAATGTTTTTTGAAATGGTCAAGTATAAGTATGTCAAATGTCAGAATTTCGAAGAGGTAGTACTATTTTTTGGAAAAAGATGAGTAGCTAGATTTTTGTGCGGCTCATCATTTTTTGAGCATAGTTTAATTTTGTTTTAAACCCTTTGGTGGAAATTTAATTAAGATAATCTAGTTAGCAATCTATATATATTTTAAATTAATTAATGAATATATATTTTACTTAATTTCACAAGTCAATAGATCTTGAAATATGATCAATAACATATAGCTAACCGTGAGGCCCCCCTAACTACCTCAAAAAATATTAAAAATTAGATTTTTTTTTAATGTGTATAGAATTAGGTCTAGTTTACTACCATATAATTTTTTTTTAGTTTAAACTGATGAATCAAATATACATAAATAAAGATGAACATGTATAGTTACAACATATAGAATTATAAAAAGACTTAAAAATAAATGTAGATAACAACCTTAAAAGTAATATATATATATATATATATATATATATATATATATATATATATATATATATATATATATAAAAGAAGAGGAGAGTGTATTCGATGTTGTAGTAATATTTTCAAGAAAAAGTTTTATAAAATTCATAGTGTTCATCATGGTTGAAGTTGAATTTTGTTGTTTTTAGTAAAAAACATGCATTTTATTATGTGTTTGTAGGTCCGTGCCTAAGGCTCAAGAATCCAAGCCATTCCCAAGCCTTTAGGCATGTGTTTGAAAATTGAAATATAAGAATAGTGTATGCAACAGTATTGTTTATGGATTTTTTGGTGAAACAAATTTCACATGTATTTCACCATCCTTTTATTTTATTCTAGTTTTCTTATATTAATTATAATTAAAACTTATAACTTATGGTTTAAGGTATAGGGTATAGGGTTTAGGGTATAATCACAAAGACAATTGAGGATAATTTGAGCTGCTTAAACCTATTTATGACTATAAAATGTGATTTTGGGCACAATTAGCTCCAAAAACATCATAAATTAAGCCAATCAATCAATTAGGCCAATAAGTAATGTGGTTTGCATTGAATTAAGCCATGTGAATGTAATTCTTACTCTAAAGGATGTTAAGTGGGGTTAAATCAATTGTTTTAAGGTTTAGAGTTTATGATTTATGATTTAGGGTTTATGGCTTAGGGTATATCAAGTTTAGGTTTTAGGGTATAAGGTCTAATCATGAAGGCACATGGGCCAAATTGAGATCCTTTAACCTATCTGTGACTATAGAATATGATTTTGGGTTCAATTGGCCTTGGGTACATCATTACAGATTGAGCCAATTAGTCATTTGGGGAAATGATTGATTCAATTTAGGTCAAATTGGGCCCTATAAACATAATTATTAATCTAAATGATGTTAATTAAGGATAAATTGATTGGTTTAGCATTAATTGTTTAAAATTTAGGGTTTAAGGTCTAATCACGAAGGCAATTGAGTTGCTTGAACCCATTTGTGAGTGTAAAAAGTGAGTTTGGATATAATTAATCCCATCGTCATCACAAATTGAGCTAATCAACTAATTGGGCCAATAAGTAATGTGATTTGCATTGAATTAAGCCCTATAAAAATAAATAATTGGGGTTAATTCGAATGGTTTAAGGTAAATATAGTTTATGATTTAAGGTTTAGAGTCTATGGATTAAGGCTTAGGGTATATAGGGTTTAAGTTTTAGGGTATAAGGTCTAATCATGAAGGCAATTAGGGCTGAATTCAGCTCCTTTAACCTATTTATGACTACATAATGTGATTTTGGGCTCAATTTTCCCTTGCATCATCATAGATTGAGCCATTTAGTCAATTGGGGTAATGAGTGATGCGATTTGGATGAAATTGAGCCCTATGAATGTAATTATTACTCTAAAGAATGTTAATTGAAACTAAATCAATTGGTTTATGATTTAGGGTTTAGGCTGGATAATAGTGAAGGCAATTGAGTTGTTTGAACACATTTATGGTATAGAAAGTGATTTTGGGCATAATTAGCCCCAATGCCATCATAAATTAAGCGAATCAATTAATTGAGCTAATAAGTAATATGACTCACATTGAATTGATCCCTATAAACATAATTAAGGTTAAATCAAATGGTTTAAGGTAAATATAGTTTATGATTTTAGATTTAGGTATTAAGACTTAAGGTATATAAAGTTTAGGTTTTAGGGTATAAGGTCTAATGGTGAAGGCAATTAGAGACAAATTTAGCTTCTTTAACCTATTTATGACTACAAAATTTGATTTTAGGTTTAATTGGCCCCCACATCATCACAAATTGAGCCAATTTGTTAATTAGGGCAATGAGTGATGTGATTTGGGCCAAATTGAGCCCTATAAACATAATTCTTAATCTAAATGATGTTAATTGAGCATAAATTGACTGGTTTAGGGTTTAAAATTTAGGGTTTAGGGTCTAATTGCAAAGTTAATTAAGGATAATTTTAGCTTCTTGAACCTATTTGTGAGCATATAATGTGTTTTGGGTTCCATTAGCCCCTATGTCATCACACATAGAGTGAAATAGTCAATTAGGGCAGTTGGTGGTATGATTTGGACCAAATTAAGATAGGTGGACCTAATTCTTAGTCTAAATGAAGATAATTGGGGCTCAAATGATTTTTTTAGGGTTTTAAGAGTTTATGGCTTAGGGTTTAGGGTTTTTAGGGCTTTAGGTTTAGGGATTAAGGTTTAGTTGTGAGGGTATAAGGTCGAAGAGATTAAGGTTTTAGTGTTAAGGGTTTATGTTGGGGGTGTTTATACATACATCCAAGACCACATATGTGGTAAAAAAAAACATTTAGGTCATCTCCTCTTTTTTTTTTAGATCAAGACTTCTATCCCTTGGGTACTCTACTCTATTTTATTTTATATGCTGTAGGCCTATTTTTTACTGATTTGATGCATGTCCCCACCCTCAAAAGTAAGAAACTTTGTCTACTCATGGTTGAATAAAGAGTGCATGTCTATTTTTTAATAATTTGATTATTGTCCCCACTTGGCACTACGCATCAATCAAGTTTTATTTTTAATAATTAGATTATTGTCCCCACCCTCAAAAGTTGACAACTTTATGAAATCATGCATGATGGATTTTGTAATAGTAAGAATAGGCTAAAGTAAAAAGTGCTAGAGGAATTACAAGTGGAGAGAGAAAATAAAATGTAACTAATGAAAAAACTTAGTTTAATTAAGTATACTATCCCTAATGAATTGAATGTCACAAATAATGATGAAATGAATAATGATATTATACCACATTCTAAAAGTAAAATTGACAATTTTGATAGTAACTAAATTATAATGCAAGTCCACATTTAAATTCTATGGTTTTTTATTTTGATGATGATGATAGAATGCATGATGATGTAAATTTCATGGAAATACTGATTGGTGAAAGTAATAATCAAGAAAATACTATGGGAATACCATTGAATGAAGAAACTAGCAATGAAGAAAATAATATGGATATACTAAATTAATCAGATTTACCACTAAGAACATCTCCTAGGATTTTGAAAAGAAGACCTATGTATTTATTTTAAATTGATGAAAATATTTTGAAACCAATGCCTAAAAAATGTATTTGTGCCACATGAAAAGAAAAGATGAAATATTTTGGGATTGGCACTTTCACGAATTAAACAAAACTCAAAGATGCCAATTATTTGTTACATTGATGAAAGTACATAAGATGAGACCTGTAGACACCTAAATTTGGCCACCAATGACCTCCAATCAAGATTTTGACCAATTTTCACCTAAAGTGCACAATTTGGCCTAAAAACACTAAAACACATTAAAAGCTTTGAATTTGACATATTCAAGTGACAATTTTGGCTAAGGTATCCCTAGAAGGGGCAATGTAATTTATGGGCCAACTAACTTTGATCAGATCATTCCATGTCAAAATTCTAATTTTGTACTTGGGTGCTCTGGATTTCTCTTTCCTATCAAATATCTTGCACAAGACACGTGCCTTTGTTATTTTCTATTGGTAACATCCTAAATGGGAATACAATTCCAACGCATCAAACATTGAATTCAAATTCTAATCCAATCAAATTTTAGACTAATAACAAGGCATTCTGATCAATTTGAGTAATTTGTGCACAAAGTACTTAAACATGTTTAAGAGTTAGTTAAACCAAATTATAGCCTAATCAAGAATTACATGGAAAATTTTTGAATACTTAGTTTTGGAAATGACTATTGAATATATGCATCATTAGATGACCTCATTTCTTGGGAAGACATCCCTTGGCCATAAATGCCACAAATACTAGGATTCATGCCCTCCATGCTTCATCAATGCCTTTCGTGATGCCCTTCATGCTTCTTAATTACCCCTTCTTCCAATGTCATGATGAGGATGATTATAAAATTAATTAAAAAAATTGAATTAATCCTCAACCACACATCTCAATCTCAGAATGGATGGTTCAGGTTGATTTTAGACATTCTAAAAAATCTATAAATAGAGAGGCCATGAACATCATTTCTAAGCTTTTTTGGTGCAAATTTATTATGCTCAAATATCTTTACAAAGATATTTTGGTGAAAAGTTATAATGCACAAATGTATTTAAGAAGCCATTATAATTAGTGTTACCATGCCAAATTGATTCCAAGCCAAGCCAAGCCAAAGCCATAAGGTGCCAAGGAGAAGAGGAGATAGCTAATCCTCCTTTGATGAAGACTTCATGAACACAAGTTAAGAAAGCCACTAAAACAAGCATTTTGGAGCATCCAAGGAAGGTAAAATAATGTTTTTTTTTGCATTTTTTTTGTATGTTTATTTATGTTTGTTAACTAAGCTCTCCCTAGTGTCTAGGCCTAGAGATGTTATGCTAGTTAGTGTGTTTATTTCATTTTGTTTTCATTTTGAAACCAACATAATACTAACCATCCTCTCTTGATTCAAATTATTAGTTCACATAATGGCACACCCAGTGGGACTAGATGCATTCCACACATGAAGAAGATCATTATGCATCTTTAAAATCTTCATTTGGATCATTAAATCTCTTACAATTTGATTTTTTAACTTTGTTTTGTCAGTTTTCTTTGTCACAGGTTTACATAGTAACTGATGTTGGTTAGTAAAATTGTCATCAATTAGATAGATGTCATTGGTCACTATTGGTATAATTGATGTCAGTTAGATAACCATCATTTGTTAGTAAGTTTAACTATCATCAGTTATATAACTAATGTCAGTCACTGTGTTTTTATTAAAACATAAACCTGAGAGCTCTTTTTCTGAAGTTCATTATTTCAAACCCAAAATAGCTTCAAGGCTAAAGGACATGCTAACATTTTTTTTGTAGGACCAACCTTGACATTTGCTAAAAACATGTTTAGATCACCTTTTTCATGATTAAAAATGGATTAGGAACATTATTTTGGTGCTTAAAGTAACATTTAAGGTGGTTAAATAAGTTTTTTCAGCATTGGTTTTCAAAGTTACAACTAAGACCAAGGGGTTAAAAGAACACCACCTCATTTTTTGAATTTGGGATTAAAAATTAAATCACTTTTCAAAGATTTTTGTATTCACTTAGTTATTTAAATTAGATTTTTTGTTTGGCAAAAAGAGAGATGTTACGTGTATGCTCTTCCATTTGTCCCATTTAGGGAACCCTTGGAATCAAAATCACCATTCCTATTACAAATAGCCTAGTCCAAGGTTTATAAATAAATTCATCTAAAGCACTCCCCAAAAACTCATCAAATTTTGGGTGACCTTGAAAATGACCCTAAAGTCTTTCTATTTTCATGCTTTCTTTATTTTTATGCAAACTTGGCTTTCAAGGGGGATTTCATCACCTCCTGTGAGTTATTTAGGGAGGCTTTGACCTGGGGTTTCACCTCTCAGCATTGACTTCATTTAGATCCTCATTAGAGTTACACATGGGACTTAGTGACACTTTAGACATCACACTATATTGAGTGATTAGTAGGATGTAGTGGTTGCAAAAAGGACTAGACCTTTTTGTAACAAGCCCAGTGATATGATCCCAAAATATGTGCTTTTATTTTGCATTATTTGGCATGAAGGTCATTATGTAATTGATTCCCCTAGAAAGTTCAAAAACTTGTTAGATCTTAGATAAATCCCCACTTGCTGTGGAAGTATTATTAGTGCAAGGTGTACCTCAAGGTCCATGTCACAGTACTATCATTTGAGAGAAGGAGGGGGTGTAAACACCCTACTATATAATGCACATTTAATTTTCTATGAACACTTAAAATCCTCTCAAATGATATATATATATATATATATATATATATATATATATATATATATATATATATAGATTCCAACAATACCAAGCAGTCTTGTCAGTTTAGAGTTTAAGAGTGATTAATTAGTTGAGTTTTGTCCTAGATTAAAGTCTTGTTTGAAGTCCAAAATTGGTATAAAAAAGTGATACGAACCAAAACACATGGTCCTCATTTTTATTTGAACAAAGGCAAGTTATGCTTCCCATGTGAGATCATCAATTTTCCTTGTTCAAAAGTCCATCAAAAACTTGGGAGTCATATCATCCACTTTGGCACAATTATGCTACCTAATTGAGTCTAAACCTTTGCTAAAGTTGTTTAAGTCCTTCATTTGTAATATAAATTTTAAATTTCACATTTATAAGTTCATAAGGTTGATGTGTTAAGTGGGTTCACCATTTTCACTAAACTTGAGGGAACTTAGGTTTAGTTTCTCATTTGGGTTGAAGGTTGTTTTAGACTCAAGATCATTATCACCAATTGATAGACTTAAGCCATTTTGTGTTAAACACTTTCAATTTGAGTCTATACACCATAACATTTTGACTTAAGAAAAGTAGTGTTATGCTATCAAAATTGTGGGAAACTATCTTTACCTTGGAGATTTTTTTGAAACAAACATTTAGCCACACCTTTTGGTTGGTGTAGTGTCCTTACATTGCCTAAAACATTTCAAATATTATTTTATAGACCCTCTTACATAGAGTAAAATTTGTTTATACATTTTTAGACCAATCTGAGTGTACTTTTGTGATCCTTTATCTATCATAGTTATATCATTCACTTTTGTCTAGCTTATTTGTCAAAAGAACCAAGTTTTATATCATTATTTGTGAGAAAATAAACTATATCTAAAGTGTCTTCTGTTTCATACCTATACCTAGTTGATCAAGTTCATGTCCAAGAATCAAATGCTTAGTGTTTTCTAGAAGTGTTTAAAATCCATTATATTAAAACTTTCATCTATTTCAAAGTCTAGCTTTTGACGTTGTTTGGCCAAGAGTCATAACACATGCCTTGTTTGAGCCTAGCTTTTGATGCCACATTTGGCCAAAAAACCTAACAACTTTTAATTTCTTAGATTAGATTGATTTGAAGTACTTCAACCTTATATTTTAGCATTTCAATTTTTGGTCCATTTACTTGCTTATCTTTGTGTCAATAGTGAAACATTAGATACTTCACACTAGCTTGTTTCCTTATAAATCTTTACATAAAACTTTTGATCCTTTTGACAAATCTAGATCAAGTTAGAACATCATCTATTTTAGATATTATATTTTTTAGAGTTTGTATAACTCTTTGAACTTCTATCACAAATCCTTGATTATGGATCCCAACATGTATTCCTACACTCATAGTGGACTCATGTATAATCTAGGGATTAGAAATGTAGTTGCACAGGAAGAAATGGTACAAGACCCCTAAACGGATAATATTGCTTATATATGGATTCTTATCCCTATTATAATACTCAATTAGGGGCACAAAGCTAAGATCCATTAGCTAATTATTTGGTTAATACACCACCTTATTCAGAACAAGACCAAGAACAAACTGCACAATACCTAGCTAAAATACCCACAATGGATGAGCCAGTTCTTCAACAATCATATTCTACTAATACAGCTTCCACGTATGATACATTTTTTTAAGAAACATTTTGTAGAGAACAAAGATGAGATTTTGGTTAGATTCATAGAGGTAGGGGCCAAGTTTCTAGCAGACTTCCCTCATGAAAATTTACCAAGCCTAGTAAGAGTGCTCCATAATATCATTTATGATCAATAGGCTTCTTTTAGCAATCTTATGGCTCTAGTCCAAAGAACGTATCAAGACCCTAATATATATAATCAAGGAAAAAACATCATAGAATACCATTTTTATAACATCAAAAAACCTACCTAAATCTAGTATGTAATTTCAATCAGATAAACATGATAAGTAAACCTCTTATTGACTTAGTTCCTTCAACAAGAGTGTTGATAGAGGTAACTAGATAAGGGAATCCAAGTTCTAACCCATTTATGTAAACCAATTCGGTAGATAACTTGATGTATATGCCTATTATTGAAGAAGTGTCTTCAGCCTCTACATAGAATAGTGAGCCAAACATATTGGGCAGTGAGCCAAACATAGTGGATAATGTGCAAGTAGCATCCAATTCTAATCTAAGTGGTGGTAACACACAAACAACTAGTCAACAACATGTGCCTATAGTTAATGTGATCTAGGAATTTGACTCAAAAGAGGATGGTAAGTATGGTGTTAGTTTCACAATGAAAATAAAATGAAAGAAACACATTAATAACATAACATCTCCAGGCCTAAACACTAGGGAGAGCTTGGTAACAAAAATAAATGACAAACACAACTAAAAAGTAAGGAATAAAACCCAAGAATTCCTTCACCTTCCTTGGATGCTCCAAATGCCTTTGTAGTAGTGGCTTATTTGGCTTGTGCTCATGAAGTCCTTGGCAATGGAAGCTTGGGTACCTCCATCTCTCCTTGGCACCTTTGGCTTATGGTTTGGCTTAGCTTGGAATCAATTTGGCAAGGTAACACTAATTGTTTGAAGCTTTTTAATCAATTCTAAATTATAAATTTGCATTCTCAAGTCTTTTGAAGATATTGGATCATAATAAATTTGCACCAAAATAGCTTAGAAATGATGTTGTAAGGCCTCTTATTTATAGATTTTTGCAAATGTCTAGAATCAACCTAAACCATCCATCCTGAGATTGAGATGTGTGGTTGAGGATTAATTTAATTTTTGGAATTAAGTTTGTAATTATCCTCATCATGACATTGCAATAAGGGGAAATAAAGAGGTATGGAGGGCACCATGGAAGGCATTGATGAGGCATGGAGGGCATGAATCTTGATATTTGTGGCATTTATAGCCTAGGGATGTCTTCCTAAGAAATGAGGTCACCTGATGATGTAGATATTCCATATTAATTTCCAAAAATAAGTATTCAACAAGTTTCTATGGAATTTTTGATTAGGCATTTATTTAGATTAATTAGATCTTAATCATGTTTAAGCACTTTATGCATAAATTATTCAAATTGATTAGAATGCCTTGTTATTGGTCCAAAATTTAAATGGATTGGAATTGGAAGGTGATATTAGATGAGTTGGAACCATATTTCCATTTAGGATGTTACCAAAAATAAATAACAAAGGCACATGTCTCATGTAAGAGGTTTGACAGAAAAGAGCAATCTAGAGCACCTAGGTGCAAAATTGACATTTTGACTCAAATTGATATAATCAAAGTTAGTTGGCCCATAAATTGCATTGCCCTATTTAGGGATACCCTAGCCAAAATCAGCATTTGAATATGTTAGTTTCACATATTTTAGCATGTTTTAGTGTGTTTAAGCCAAATTATGCATTTTGAGTGGAAATTGGCCGAAAGCTTGGTTGGAAGTTATCAATGGCTAGTTTTAGGTGTCTATAGTTTGACCTTGTTTAGGAAGGAATTGTAAGTTATAATCACAATAACATCTTCTCAAAGAATGAAAAGGTCTTGTATGCCTATAAATTCAATGATGATAAACTAACTGTATGATACCCACTCGAGGGAACAATTGGCATAAGTAGTCAACAAATGGTCCCTCAAAAAGAAAGAAGTGAAATGAGGGGACCAAAGAAAGGAAAGATGATGGGGTGAAAACAAAATGATATTGAAAAAGTAGTCAATCATTGAGAATGCATGTGGGATGGTGCACAATGGTTTGCCCAAAGGTGATTATAAACATTATACCCTGATAGTGGAAACATGGTATAATAACATAATGATTTGCCCAAAGGTGGTTATAATCATTAAGAAGATTGAGATACCCCAATTAGGATAGACAAACAAGATAACATGCCCTTGTATAGGTAGAAAAATTAAAATGTAAATGGGATGGTGTGCAATTATTTGCCCATAGGTGGTTATAATCATTGGACCTTGATTATGACAAACATGATAAACTTGGCCAAAGATGATGACAACTTAACACAGAGGGTAATGATGAATTAGAGAAACCTACTAGTAGGGAGATGCTCATCTGAACTAATAAAGGTTAAAATTATTTTGTGGTTAATTACTCTGTTTGGAATATGATTGGGATTGAATCAGGATGTCAGTGCTGAAGAGATGTCATTGTTGAATAGACTTATTGAAGTTTAGGTTTGTTTTAGCACATGTCGATAGGCATCATGGTATAACATCATAAGGACTTGGATGAAATATGCATAAGGACTGACTCTCGTAACCCAGTACTCAATAAAAAATAATGCACCAATGATAGAAACCATGATGACAATGTAAACATATGAATATAGATGGATTCAAGTGTAAGTGTGGGAAAGGAATCACCCAATGAACACACATAAACTAAATCAAGGCAATAGTTCTGAAATCAAACAAATAGATAGACAAACAAACAAAATAAGCCAAAAAAACAATGTAATAGAAACCCTATGAACATTTCCCCTAGAAAATAGATGAAAACTTAACAAACAAACAAAATGGGGGAATAAAAAAAAAAGAAGGGGGTGGCTGAGCTTTCTCCATATGCACTAGGCAAGTGGACACTACCTACATAGTTTCATGGATGTAATATCCAATTAAAAAACTTTAGGCCAAATGTGGTTCTCCTAGGGAAGGAGAAGAATGTGATAACTAAGGAAAACAAATAGAATGGATGTGATAGAAGAAGAGGAATGGTCTTAAAAAATGGGAAGTGCGTGAGAAAAAGGGATAAAAAGGATGGGGAAACTAAATGACAAGTGATTTGCTTGTAACTTAGTAAGGGATCTTAGAATCCTTAAGGCAAAGAAGTGGTTAATGTTTTTGTTATTTTATAACAATTTTACAAATGTTTTTGGAATTTTGGAAGTATCTCAACTCGATCAAGAATGACAAGACACCAAATGATTCAAGCTCACAAAATAGTGAGAGCATTCAAACTTAGGTTACTCATAAAATAGGGAGAGCATGGCTTAGGGTGCTTGCAAAATGACAAAAGCATTTAAACTTAGCTTGCTCATAAAATGGTGAGAGCATGGCTTAGGTTGCTTACAAAATGATAAGAGCGTGGCTTAGGTTGCTTATAAAATGGTGATAATGTGGGGAAAAGGGTAACTAAACTAACCTCAATAAGTAATGAGCACTACCTACATAGTCCCAGAGTAGGACCTCAAGTCACTGTAGTTTTTCTCTTACAGTGGAGGAAGTCAACTAGTGTAGCAATCAATTCAAACGAAGAAGGCACAATTAGTAAAAAGGCATAGTATGACATAAGAAGTGGTAAGTTGGTATGTCAAGGCTTAATGTTGGCCCTAGCTCTCCTATAGGTGGTTATAACTAGGACACAATGACATAGATTGATGGTACTAATTTACCCATAGGCGGTTATAAATAGGACACAATGACATAGATTAATGGTACTAATTTGCTCATAGGTGGTTATAATTAGTATCAAGACTGGTGGTAAGAAAGAAATAATAAATGAAGGATGAAACTACCAAAAATTCTATCATGCTATCCTAAAATATGCTCTCTATCTGAAGTACTCTAATTAATTGATGATATTGATTAGATACCTCAATGCTGAAACTACATAACAAATGACAAAAACCAAGGTCAAATGGTCTAGGCTTTGAAACACACTGGGTCAGTAAGATGGAAGCAGAAAGTGGATACACTGAAGAGGATATATAAGGATGATATTTGTATAAATAAGAATAGTGATAAAATGGCATAACTAAAATAATCCTTATAGATAATACACCTTAACACTCAAGCATAATATTGCTTGAGATGAATAATATTCATCGACTTTGGAAGCTCATCTTTGTCTGGTGTGGCAAGCATGTATGCTTCTGATCCAAAATTTTTAGTAATGATGAAAGGCCCTATCCAATTTGGTTTGAATTTCCCTTTATGCTTCTTCTCAACCATGGTATTCTTTTAGTTTTATTTTAGAACAATATCAGCAAGTTCAAATGTTCTATACTTAACACATCGATTATAGTGGCCTTTGAGTCAATTTTGATATGCTTAAATATTATTGAGCACGGCCATGCATTATCATCATGTAGGTCTAGTTATTTCAGGTGAACTACTCAATAGTCATAATCATCTAGGGCATGCTTGAAAGAGATGCATAGTGAAGGTAATTCAACTTTAATGGGAAGGATGGTTTTAATACCATAAACAAGTGAGTATGGAGTGGCTCTTGTGGGAGTATGATGATTGGTATAGTATGTCTAAAGGGCAGGGAATATCTGGAGGTGCCAATCATGATCAACATCATTGACAATATTTTTGAGAATATTGACAATGGTTTTGTTGGACGCCTCAGCTTGGAAATTACCCTAAGGGTAATATGATGTAAAAAATGTTGTGTGATGTTATATTTAGTACATAACTAGTCTACATCCTTATTCTTGAATGATCCTCCACTATCAGATCTAATGTCAAAGGGAATACCATAGTGGCAAATGAGGTGGTTTAAAATGAATTTGGAAATTTGCTTTCTAGTCACGTGAGGGGTATAGCTTCAACCCACTTAGTGAAATATTCAGTGGTGATAAGGATATGTTTATGGCCATCAGATGAAGTGGGTTTAATATTCTCAATGAGGTCAAGTCCCCATGTAGAAAAGGGCCATGGAATCAACATTAGTTTTATAGTTTTTATTGGGGCATTAATCATATTAGCTTAGCGTTGACATTTATCACACTTTTTTACATATGTTGTGGCATCTATGTCCATTGTGGGCCAATACTAACTAGTACGTAAGAGCTTTTTGGATAGGACTACCCTGCTAGAATGAGATCCACATACTCATTCATGAACTTATCTTTACGCTAGTGTCGACCGTACTAAAGTTAAACAACAAATCAAAGTTCCATCAAGACTGTGATGGTAAAGGGTGGATCCAAGTAAAGTATAATTAGTGGAGTGATAAATGAAGGCTTTGGTTTATTTTTGAGATAGGTTAGGTAGTATAAATTGGTCATGAAGGTAATTATAAAGGTTTAAGTACCAAATAGAATTAGGACCAATAATATCACAAATCATAGCAACATTTGAAGGTTCATGAGTTGGTGCTGACAAATTTTCAATGAAGAACTGATATTCTCTAGCTTTATCTATTTGTCAAATCATAGATCCAATAGTAGCCATGGTATTTGTAGTTTTGTTACTAGCCCTTGGTATGTGCTTAGACTAAATATTAGCAATTTGTCATTTAAGAGTGTCAACCATGACTTTATACGGAACCAACTTGTCATCTTTGGTCTAAAAATGATCTATGACCTAATTGATGATTAATTGAGAATCACCATAAACTTGAATATGAGATATATTCTAATGCACTTCTTGTCAAAGTCTTACAACAAGTGATTCATACTTGGGCATGTTTTTTGTACACGAAAGCTAATTCTAAATGATTTAGGGATTAGATCCCCATATGGTGTAATCAATAATAGGCCTACCCCTGATCCATGTGTAGTAAATAATAATTCAAAATATAGCTTCCAAGGTTGCTCCTCAAGTGGTGTGTTAATGATAGTCACTATGAATTTATCAAGAAATTGAAATGTGAGTGGCTGTGTATCTATGAGAGGTGCTTCTGTAAGTTGATCTGCAAGAACTTGTCCCTTGATTGCCTTCTAATTGACATAATCTATGTCAAACTCACTGAGAAACATGATCCATTTAGCCATTCTACCTTGGAAAACTATTTTAGATAGTAGATAATTGAGTGGATCTATTTTTTAAATGACCATGGTCTTATTATTCAACATGTAATGGCACAATTTATGAGCTATGAAGACCATGACTAGACAAGCTTTTTCAATAGGTGCATAGTTATGTTCATATGCAACCAAGGTACAACTTAGGTAGTATACAATGTGTTCCTTTCCTTTGTTATCATGTTGAACCAAGAGTGCCCCCAGAGCATGATCGGTAGTTGATAGGTATAACAAAAATGGCTTTCCTGGCATGAGAGGTAATAAAATAGGCATATTAACAAGATAGTCTTTGAGTTGTTGAAAATCTATTTAGCAGTGATCATCTCAGTGAATTGCAATTCCCTTTTTTAAAAGGTGTGTAAATGGATGATACTTATATGCTAACTGAGAGGTGAAGTGTCATATTGACTAGATCTTACCCTACAAACTACAAAGTTGCTTTAAATTGGTTGGTGGTAGCATCTCAGTTATAGCATGAACTTTAGCTAGATCGACTTCAATACCTCTACGAGAAATGATGAACCCATGGAATTTGCCTAAAGTTACACCAAACACACATTTATTTGGATTGAGTATGACTTTGTACTCCTATAATATTTTAAATATATTATGCAACACTACTGGTTTGTTGGCCTTGGTTTTGGATTTTCTTAATATATCATCGACATAGTCTTCAACAATATCATGCATCATATCAGGGAATATGACAGTCATGACCCTTTGATATGTAACTCTAACATTCTTAAGGCCAAATGGCATTACTTTATAACAAAATGTTCCCCATGGAGTGGTGAATGCTATTTTATGTTGGGCCTCTGGTGTTATTTTGATCTAGTTATATCCTAAAAAGCCATCCATGAGTGAAATCATTTCATAACTGACCGTCGAGTTGATGATCATGTTGATATTAGGTAAGGGAACATAATCTTTAGGACAAGCTTTGTTAATGTCTTGAAAATCAGTATAGATTTTGATCCCTTCAAGATTTTTACTAACAAGTACCACATTAGTGATCCATTCTGAGTAGTTAATGGATCAGATACATCTTGCTTCTAAGAGTTTTTATAACTCTTTCTTTACCAAAACAATAATGCAAGGATGCATCTTATGTAGATTTTGTTTTACTAGTTTGGCATCAAAATTAACCACAAGATGGTGAAGAACTAAGGTGAGGTCTAAACCTGGCATGTCAGAATAAGCCCATGCAAAGATATCTAAAAATTCTCCCAATAGAGCTGTAAAGATGTCACATTCCTCCTCAGTGAGGGATGCTCCTAATTTTATCCATTTAAAGCTTGATGGAGTCCAAATATTTACCTCTATTTTATCTTTGACTAGAAGGGTCAAACCATCTTCTAGGATAGTAGGCAATGACTTGAAATGTTGAAATATGTTAGGGTCCTCTATTAGGACTTACACTTCAACTTCTCCTAAGCATGATGGATCTGAGTCCCTTAATGAGAGATTTGGCCACGTGACAAAAATAGTTGGAAATTATTCAAGAATTTGATCAAATGATTTTTTTTTATCAAATTTAAAATCTGATCCATAGGCAAGTTCATCATTGGTGGTCTCCTAGTCTAAATTCAAATAAAAATGAACACCCCCATCTAATGGTCCCTGAAATAGGTTTTCACCACTAGACTAGCCTTTATCTTTACTTTTTCCCTGGTCAAAAAGTGCCTCAAAGAGGTTTTCACTTTGGGATCTCAATATTTTACTTATTTATTTTTGGCTAAGGGTGTTCACTCACTCTCCAATATCAGCTGTAGGATCTAATGTGATTGAGAACCCTGATTTGTGATTTCACAATGAAACATTGTCTCTAAGGCCTAAAAAGTCACAAAATGCCTCATCATTCTGGAACTCATCAATTGATATAATAGATTCTTTTTGGTCCCAATCTATCAGTTGGGGATGATAAAATGGTAAATGGTTCTGATGAATAACCAATGTAAGGGTATAAATAACATTATTATCAAACAGGTTGGTTTCATCTAGGTCATCAAAGGTGAGACTATGATCGGACTATACTTTGTTTTCAGTATCATCATTAATAGTTGTTGGTGATGGATTTTGAATAAGATATGTGGGGTCATCCCCAGGTGGTTTAAATCCAAGTCCATAAGGTCTTTCATACTTAATCATGGAAATTGGCTTGATGGTTCCTTACTGATTTAGTTTGAGGCCTCTTCCTTCATAATTGTGATGCTCCATGATCTTATTAGGAATAAGATACTTGGAATTCTTATAGAAATCAGCTTGGTTTTCATTGTATAACCGTGATTCATCCCGTTTAAAGTTATCAGGGGATATGTCACTATAAATAGTAGATTAGGTCAAAAACTCATTCAAGATGCTTTTTTGGATTATTGATGTCCGCAACAAATTTAAAATAAAAATTTGTGCTTGTGTTTTTTACAATTGTTCCATAATATCAAACTTCTTGTCTTGGTCAGTAGTGAATGGTTTATTCTAAGGTTGAATGGTTGGTTGGATGATAGGCAAAGTGGTAGATGGTTGTGGGCTTGGGATAGTAATCTTTGACCTCTGAGTTGTGATTGCACAATCAGGATTAAGTACTGGACCATTATTCCTAACCGATGTTGGAATGGTGTGGGACTAGACATGACAAGTCTCAATTATTGATGCACTTGCATGTGGTCAGTGGCAAGGACAAGTTATTGATATAAGGTCCAAAAGGGGAATCCCTAATTTTCTAGTTTTCTTATATGCATTCCCAGGTCAAAGAAGGATTATCCATTTAATTTGGCTAAATGTTGTTGTTTAGCAATGGTCTAGACTAATTAGTGTTTTGTATAGGTTTAATGGAGATGGTATTAATGCTACCCCCCAAAATATGACCTAAAACTCTATTGTAGTCATGTGTAACTGAATGGTAGGTTTGTTGGTTATTACCATTTTGACCTTGGTTTTGTCCATTATTCTATCATTATGGGTTTTGATGTTAATTTTGTTAATTCTACTGGTTTGGCCTTTGATTTTGATACTATTGATTTTGTTTCTACACTAGCCATTGTTGTTGTTGTTGATTATTCTACTGTTATTGATTTTTATGTTGAGGAAAGGGGTTTTGATAGATCCTAAGATTTTGATTAGAAGTGGAAGCACCATTATCTAATTTTATCTCCCCATTCTCCAACATATTCTCAATTAAATGCTTTATTTAGAGAGATCTTCATAGATTATGCTCATTAACTCGATGATAGTCATAGAATTTATTTTCATGATACCAATCAAGATAAGGCATGCCTTGCAGATAATTCTTTGGTATAAGCCAAATAATTAGATTAGCGGTAGCAAGCTTGTAAAATATAGACTCAATAGGTTTTCTTAGGTCAGTAAAGACATGATGTGCAGGCATGATTCTTCTAAGAGGAGGGATTTGCTATGGTAATAGATGTTGTATTTACTATGTAGGTTTTGGTTATTGTGATTGTATCACTAGTTGAGTAGGACTAAGTTAAAAAGGTGGTGTAGATGATGTTTTCACTATTTGCACATGATGGGATTTGGTTACTCCATTTCCCACAACATTCCTATTGCAGTTGAATTACTTCAGTCTTTCATGGTTATTGGCTTGTGCCAGTTGTGATGCTTACACTTAGATGGGATGTTGGTCATTTTCCTGATTGGTACCTTGATTTTAATTAATTGAATTAAGTTTAATGACTCTTTTATTGATAAGCACCCTCTCGATCAACAAACCTTTATCAATGATCTCCTTGAACATATGTGCACATTGTACTTTCAAATGATAAGCTATCTCACTATGCAAATTTTTAAAAAAACATAGCAACTAATTGTTTATCTAGTAAACTATGGGTGAAATGACTTGCAAGGGATCTCTACCACTGTAAATAACTTACAAAACTCTCATCGTATTTTTTCTTTCTTGAGTTAAGTCCACTAATGAAATATCATGCTTGAGATTATACAAAAAGTGCTACATAAACTTATCAGAAAGATCATCAAAATTTGTTACTAAATTTTTGGGAAATTTCAAAAACCACTCTAAGGCTTGTCCAACCAAGCTTCTTGGAAACAACAATAAAAGGTATATGTCATTATATGCCATTGGTTGACATGTGATAAAGAATTTGGTCAAATGAGCATTAGGGTCACCTTTCCCTTTTTATTTATAAAATTTTGGTGGTTCATAACCTAGAGGAAATGGTATCTATAAATACTCCATGTTGAATGGATAGGAACATACGTCATCCAATTTGAACTTTTTAATTTGTTTACCATCTTGAATGGTAGCAATTGCATCCTTCATCTATTGCGATTCTTGGGATAGAAAAATTGAAGGAATATTAGTTTAAGGGAGAATTTGGGTTTGGATAGATGGTTGGGAGGTCAAAAGTGGAACACTTTGATCAAGGTATGATGGAGCTACCTATTGGAGTACATTGGCTTGGTTGGAGAATAGACTAGGAATACACATACGTGGATTAGGATGTACTTGACATTACACACTTGGTTGTGCAATATTTTGGTTTTTTGTTAGTGATAAAGTTTTGACTTGGAGGATTTTATGGTTGGGATGGAAGGATATAACTATACTGTGCCTACTATGGTTGAAAAGGGACATACTACCAACTAATCAGACCTTGCTATTGAGTGGGAATTTGTAGACCAAGACCCGGTCTCTAGATTTGTGGCACATTTTGAACCAATGATTATCTAATAGGTACTTGAGAAACATAGGGACCTCTTTGTTATATGAATCCCTATGAGGAAGTGAAAGTGAGTTTCAGATTTGACATCTATCATTAACCAATATTTGCCCATTGTTGACTAGTCATTGCTTGGTTTTGGATTGACATATTAGTCTACAACTTAAAATGTATGTTTATCATTACCTAGTGAGGTGGAACATTTATTACTCCTAATTAAGGTGGAAATGTATTTGTCCTCTATTGCATTGATAAACTAGATTGTGCTTGTTGTTATGGAATACTACTCGTTACTTGTTAAGGATTAGGATTTATCACATTCTATCATTGAGGCATGATATTGGCCATTGTTTGATTACCTAATCCTATAGGTTATACTTTTGAGGAAGCAATCAATTGAGGTTGTGGTGTAAAAACTCCCACTCCCTAGTATGATGACCTATTCATAGGATTAACTATAGGCACATGTTGTTGGCTAGTTGTTTGCACATTAGTACCACTTTGATCAGGACTGGATGTTATTTGCACATTATCTACTACATTTGGCTCATTATTCAGTGTAGAGGCTGAAGACACTTCTTCAATAATATGCATATGCATCAAGTTATCTATTGAAATGGTTTGTACGAATGGGTCATAATTTGGATTCTCTTGTCTAGTTAACTCTATCAATACTCATATTGAAGGAACTAGGTCAATGAAAGGCTTACTTACCATGTTCATCTAATTGAAATCATGTGATAGATTAAAATATGTTTGATATGTTATTTGTATTTGGTTAAAGTGCTCTTCCATGATTTTTTTGCCTCGATCAGATATATTAAGATCTTGGTATGTTGTTTGGACTAGAGCCATAGGATTGCTAGAAGAAATCTGTTGATCATAAATGATATTGTGGGGCACTCTTACTAGACTTGGTAAATTTTCATGGGGAAAGTATACTAAAAACATGGCCCCTACCTCGATGAATCTAACTAAAATCTCATCTTTATTCTCTAACAAATGTCACTCAAACAAAAATCGATCATACGTGGAAGCCATATTATTAGAATATGACTATTGAAGTATTAGCTCATCCACTATAGGTATTGTAGCTAGGTATTGCATGGTTCTCTCTTGGTCCTATTTTGAATAAGTTGGTGTGTTAACTAGATAGTTGGCCAATGGATCTTGGATTTGTGCTCCGGATTGAGTATTATAAGAGGGTTAAGAATCCATCTCATAAGAAATATTATCCATATAGGGGTCTTGTACCATTTCTTCCTATGCAACCACGCTACTAATCCCTAAATTGTACATAAGTCCAATATGAGTGTAGGAATGAATGTTGGGATCCATAGCCAATGCTTTGTGATAAAAGGTCAAAGATTTATACAAAATCTAAAAAGAATAATGTCTAAAACAAATGATGTTCCAACCTAGTTTAGATTTGTCAAAAAGATCAACAGGTTTATGCAAAGGTTTGTGAGGAAACAAGCTAGCATGAAGTATATAATGTTTCACTGTTCACACAAAGATAAACAAATAAATGGTCCTAAAAATCAAAATGCCAAACTCTAAGGTCGAAGTTTTTCAAATTAATCTAATCTAGGAATTTAAAATTTTCTAGGTCTTTTGGCCAAATGCGACATCAAAAGCTAGGCTCAAACAAGGCATGTGCTAGGACTCTTGGCCAAATAATGTAAAAAATTAGACATTGAAGTATTTGAAAAATTTAATCTAATATATTTGAAACACTTCTAACAAATACTAGGCATTTTATTCTTGAACATGAATTTGATCAACTAAGTATAAGGTATGATATAAAAGACAGTTTAGAAATAGTTTATTTTCTCATAAGAAATGGTATAAAACTTGGTTCTTTTGACAAACAATGATCCAAAACTCAAAAGCTTTGGTTGAAAGATAATTTAAGAAATAAGAAGAACACAATTCAAATAATGCTATCTCTGAGAAGAGATGTTTTATTGATCAAATTTGTAGACGCAAACATATGCCTATCTCTGAGAAGAGATGTTTGATTTCCATTTCAGATTACATCTTCATTTATACATGTTTTGAAGGTGTGAGGAGGATGTGGAAGGTCACTAATCTCGAGTGAGATTAAGTGGTTTGAATTCCATGATTTACAACAATACAGAATTTGAGGAATTACTAGTTTTAGAAACTTACTATTTTTAGACTACATTACTAAAATTGAAATTTGGGGCACTTTCATTGGGTTAGCTTTTCAATGGTTCAAATGGTGAGTCAATTGGAGATATGGTGCAAAATTTATGGCTCTCGAAAGTTCCATCATCAATTAGGGTGGACCCATGCCCTGAATTGTTGCCTGAATTGTTACCTAGATCAAACAAGCTAGACAAAGGTGATTAGTATAATTGTGCTTTAGACAAAGGATCATAAAAACTATACTCAGATTAGTCTAAAAATGTAGGAACAAATTTGAAACTCTATGAAACAATATTTGAAATGTTTTGGGCAAAGTAAAGATGCTATACTGCCCAAAAAAGTGTGATAAAAATGTTTGTTTCAAAAACTCTCTTAGGAAAAGATGCTTTCTTACAATTTTGATAGCATAACACTACCTTTATTGACTCAAAATGTTGTGATGCATAGACTTAAAGTGTGAATGTTTAGAAAAAAATGGCTTTAGTCTATCAATTGTTGATGATTATGAGTCTTAAACAGCCTTCAACCCAAATTGGAAATTAAACCTAAGTTCCCTCAAGTTTAGTGCAAATGGCGAACCCACTTAACACATCAACCTTATGAACTTATAAAGGTGTAATTCTGAATTTAGGTTATAAGTGAAGGACTTTGAACAACTTTGGTAAAGGTCTAGACTAAATTAGGCAACATAACTATGCCAAAGTGGATGATATGACTCTCAAGCTTTTGATGAACTTTTGAACAAGGTAAATCGATGATCTTACGTGGGCAACATAACACCTCTTTGTTCAAATGAAAATTTGGACTATGTGTTTGGTTTGGATTATTTGTTTACACCAATTTTTGACTCCAAATAAGACTTTAATCTAGGACAAGACTAACTAATTAACCGTTCTTAGATCCTAAACTAACAAGGTTGCTTGGTATTGTTGGAATCCATCAATATACATCATTTGAGAGGATTTTAAGTGTTTATCCAAAAGTAAATGTGCATTATATAGTAAGGTTTTTACACCCCCACTTCTCTTAAATGAAATTACTACGATATGGACCTTGAGGTGCACCTTGCACCAACAATATTTCCATGGAAAGTGGGGATTTATCTAAGATCTAACAAGTTTTTGAATGATTTAAGGGAATCAATTGCATAATGAACTTCACACCAAATAATGAAATATAAAAGCATAGATTTTGGGTCCGTATCACTTGAATTTTTGTAAAAAGGGCTAGTCCTTTTTGCAACCACTACATCTTGCTATTCTCTTAGTTTAGTGCAATGTACAAAGTGCGACTATGTCCTGTGTATAACTCCAAAGGAGCTAAATGAAGTCAATGCCAAGGGATGAAACCCTAGGTCAACGCTTCCCTAAAGAACTTGTGGGAGGTGATGAAGTCCCCCTCACAAGCCAAGATTCATAAAAAATAAAGAAAGCATAAAATTAGAAAGACTTTAGGGCCATTTTCAAGGTCACCCAAACTTTGACAAGTTTTTAGGGTGTGCTTTAGATGACATTCTTTCTAAGCCTTAGACTAGGCTATTTGCAATAAGAATGACACTTTTGATTCCAAGGGTTCCCTATAGCGGACAAATTAAAGAGCATACACACAAAATTCCTCTGTTTTCCAAACAAAAAATTGATTAAACAACTATTACAAACAAGAATTAATAAGTGTGTTCAATTTTTAACCCAAAATGAAAGATTTGGTGGTGTTCATTTAACCCCTTGGTCTTAGTTGAAAACTTTGAAAAGATTCACCAAAACTTCTAAGTCCTTTGTTAAACACCAAAACAAGGTTCCTAATTGATTTTTAAGTATGCAAAGGTGATTTAAACATGTTTTGAACAAATATCAAGCTTGGTCTTGTAGCAAAAATATCAGCATGTCCTTTACCTTTGAAGCTCTTTTTGGTTTGAAACAATGAAATTTGGAAAAATAGCTCTCGGGTATGTGTTTTTGGAAAAATACAATGATCGATGTCGGTTATATAAAACTAATGCTAGTTACGTTGGCTAACCAAAATCTAATCAATGTCAGTTTTACTAATCGACGTCAGTTAAGCCATGTAACTGATGTCAGTCTTACTTGCTGACGTCGATTACTGTGTAAAACCATGGTAACCACAAATGGTAAAATAAAGTTAGAAAATTAATTTTCAAGAGTTTTAAGGGTCTAAATAGATATTTTAGAGTTGGAAAATGATCTTGTTTAGGTGTGAGATGAATCTAGTCCCACTAGGTGTGCCATATGTGATCTAGGAATTTGACTCAAGAGAGGATGGTTAGTATGGTTTTAGTTCAAAAATGAAAACACAATGAAAGAAACACATTAATAACATAACATTTCTAGGCCTAGACACTAGGGAGAGATTGGTAAAAAAACAAATGACAAACACAACTAAAAAGTAAGGAATAAAACCCAATAATTCCGTCACCTTCCTGGGATGCTCCAAATGCCTTTTTAGTAGTGGCTTACGGGCTTGTGCTCTTGAAGTCCTTGGCAATGGAAGCTTGGCTACCTCCATCTCTCCTTAGCACCTTTGGCTTGTGGCTTGGCTTGGATTGGAATCAATTTGGCATGGTAACACTAATTACTTGAAGCTTGATAATCAAATTTTCATTATAACTTTGCATTCTCAATTATTTTGAAGATATTTGATCATAATAACTTTTCACCAAAATAACTTAGAAATGATGTTGTAAGGCCTCCTATTTATAGATTTTTGCAAATGTTTAGAATCAACTTGAACCATCCATCCTAAGATTGAGATGTGTGGTTGAGAGTTAATTCAATTTTTGGAATTAAATTTGTAATTATCCTCATCATGAAATTGGAATAAGGTGTAATTAAGAGGTATGGAGGGCATCATGGAAGGCATTGATGAGGCATGGAGGGCACGAATCCTACTATTTGTGGCATTTATGGGCTGGGAATGTCTTTGCAAAAAATGAGGTAACTCGATGATGCAGATATTCCATATTCATTTCCAAAAATAAGTATTCAACAAGTTTTCATGGAATTTTTGATTAGGCCTTGATTTTGATTAATTATCTCTTAAGCATGTTTAAGCACTTTGTGCACAAATTACTCAAATTAATTAGAATGCCTTGTTATTGGTCCAAAATTTGACTGGATTAGAATTGGAAGGTGATGTCAGATGCATTGTAACCATATTCCCATTTAGGATGTTACCAACAATAAATAACAAAGGCACATGTCTTGTATAAGAGGTTTGACAAAAAAGAGCATTCCAAAACACCTAGTTGCAAAATTGGCATTTTGACTTGAACTAATTTGATCAAAGTTAGCTAGCCCATAAATTGCATTACTCTATTTAGGGATACCCTAGCAAAAATAAGCATTTGAATGTGTCAGTTTCACATACTTTAGCATGTTTTAGTGTTTTAAAGTCATATTGTGCATTTTGAGTGGAAATTGGCCAAAACCCTGGTTGAAGGTTATCAATGGCCGATTTTAGGTGTTTACAGTTAATACCATGAGTGGATCATCATACCAAGGAGTAAGAGTTTCCACATCCCAACCTCAACCAACTACTTCCTCAAGTACACAACAAAAGAGATTAGGTAGTCAACCAACAACCAATGTCATGCCTCGATAGTTTAATGTGATGAGCCCTACTCCTCCTCAACAAGTGATGAGTAGTATCCCACAATAATAGGTACAATCTAAGGTACCAATATAATAAAGGCCAAATATATTACCACCTCAACAAGGGGAAACTAATATTCCACCTCATTAGATAGTGGCCAATATACCTCCTCAATCACAGTTCAGTGTACAAATCCAAAAGCAAATGATGACTAATCAACAACATACAAATATTAGTCAATGACAGATGCAAAATTTGCAACTTGATTTCACTTCCCCATAGGGATTCATGAAATGAGGAGGATCACATGTTTCTCAAGCTCTTAATAGACAACTGTTGGTTTAAAATGTGCCACAAATTCAGAGATAAGGTCTTGGTCCATAAGTTCCTACTTAACAATAAGGTTTAATTATTTGGCAGCATGTCCCTTTTCAACCATAGTAGGCACAATATAGTTATATCCCTCCATCCCAACTATAAAATCCTCTTGATCAAACCTTCATTGCCAACCCAAACTAGCATATAGCGCAACCAAATGTGCAATTTCAAGTACATCCTAATCCATGTATGCATATTCCTTGTCCATTTCCCAACCAAACTAATATACCCCAATGGATATCTCCATCATGCCCTAATAAAAGTGTCCCATTTGTGACCTACCAACCATCTACCCAAACCAATATTCTCACTCAAATTAATGTTCCTTCCAGTTTCCTATCCTATGAATTACAATAAATGAAGGATGGAATTGCTACCATTTAGGCTGGGAAACAAACTAAAAAGTTTAAATTAAATGATGTGTGTTCTTATCCATCCAACATAGAGTAATTACAGATACCATTTCCTCTAGGATATGAACCACCAAAATTTGACAAATACAAAGGGAAAGGTGACCCTAAGGCCCATTTAACTGAATTCTTGGTTGCATGTCAACTAGTGGCATATAACAACATATACCTTTTGTTGTTGTTTCCAAGGAGCTTGGTTGGACAAGCCTTGGAGTGGTTTTTAAAGTTGCCCAAGAATTTAGTGATAGATTTTGATTATCTTTCTGCTAATTTTATACAACACTTTTCCTATAATTTGAGTATGAGATTTCATTAATGGACTTAACGCAAGCAAAACAAAAATCTAGTGAGAGTTTTATAAGTTATCTACAGTGATGGAGAGCCCTTGTAAGTCATTTCACCCATAGTTTACTAGATAAATATTTAGGCACCATGTTTACTAAAAATTTGCATAGTAAGATAGCTTATCATTTGGAACTATAATGTGCATATACTTTCAAAGAGATTATTGATAAAGGTTTGTTGATCAAGTGAGTGCTCATCAATAATGGAGTCATCAAGATTAACTCAACTAATCAAAATCCAGGTACCAATCAAGGAAATGGATAAAACCAACATTCAATACAAGTGAAAGCATCATAACTAGCACAAGCCAATAACCAAGAATGATTGAAGTAATTTAACCATAATAGGAATGTTAAGGGAAATGGAGTAACCGAGTCACATCATGTCCAAATGGTGTAAACTTTATATGTACCATCTTTTCAACTAACCCCTACCCAAGAACCTCTCCAACCAATACCACAAGCACAAAAACCAAAACCTACATAATAAATATAACAACCTTTACCATTATAAACCCCTCTTCCTAGGAGAATCATGCCTACACATCATATCTTTAGTGGCCTATGAGAACATATTGAGTTTGTATTTCATAAGATTGTTACTACTAATCTGATTAGTTGGCCTATACCAAATCATTATCTATAAGGCATTCCTTATCTTGATTGGTACCATGAAAATGAATTCTGTGAATATCATCGGGTCAATGGGCATAATCTATGAAGATGTATCCAAATCAAGAATTTAATTGAGAATATGTTAGAGAATGGGGAGATAACATTAGATAATGGTGCTTTCACTTCCAATAAAACTCTTGGGATTTATCAAAACCCCTTTCCTTGACATAACAATCTGTAGTAGCACAATAATCAATAACAACAATAATGGCCAGTGCAGTAGCAAAATCAATAGTATCAAAATCAAAGGGCGAACTAGTAGAATCAACAAAATCAGTAGTAAAACCCACAATGATAGAATAATGGACAAAACTAAGGTCATAATGGTAACAAAAAACAAACCTACCATGCATTTGCAAATGAATAAAATAGGGTTGTTAGTCATATTATAGGGGTAGTGTTAATACCATCACCATTAATCCTAGACCAAGCACTAATCAGCCTAAACCATTGCTAAACAACAACATTTAGCCAAATTATATAGATAATTCCTCTTTGACTTGGGAATGCATATAATCAAACCAAAAAACTAGGGATTCCTCTTTTGGATTTTATATCAACAACTCATCCTTTCCACATGACCATATACAACTACACCGACAACTGAGACTTGTCTTATCTAGCCTTACATCATTCCAAATATTTGTTAGTGATCATAGTCGAGTATCTAATCCAGATTGTGTAATCATAACTCAGAGGTCAAAGATTAATATCCTAGGCCCATAACCATCTTCCACTTTATACTTGTTATCCAACCAACCATTCAACCTCAAAATAAACCATTCAATACTGACCAAGATAAGAAGTTTGATATTATGGAACAATTATAAAAGACACAAACACAAATTTATATTTTAGATTTTCTATGAACATTATTAATCCACAAGAACATATTGAATGAGTTTTTAACCCAATCCACTATTGCTAGTGACATATCCCCTGATAAATTTCAAGCTTTGGTTGGACACCTAGCTCCAGCCTAACAAGTCACATTCAACCAAAGTGATATTTCTTCCCTTGGCCCACTCCATAATAACCCATTATACATAGAAGTTTATATAAAGTGGCATAAAGTGAAACATGTCCTTATAGACAATGGATCATGCCTCAACATAGTGTCTCTAAAGCTCATCAAGCTTATTAGGTACACAATGATAGATCTCTAGCTAGAAACAATAACTATAAAAGCCTATGATAATCAAGAAAGAGAACCACAAGGCACCATTAGCTTTCCATTTATCACTCAACATTTGACCCATGATACACTTTTCCATGTGATTGATATTGGGTTGTCATACAATATGATTCTAGGTAGGCCTTGGTTACATGAGATTCATGCAATCCCATCAATGCTACACCAATGTATCAAGTTTTCTTACTCAGGGATGGAAGTGAATATTTTAGAAGATTTACACCCATATGAACACTACAAACATCTTGAGGCTGAATTTTAAAGCTACAATTATCAGTACGACATGAATCCAAATTCCATGTAGGATAAAGGAAAGGATATACTTATTGATCCTTCACTAGATAATTGCATAGATCCTAATACCTTAGATTCCCTTTCCCACATGCCACCTCCTAAAGCTTCTAATCATTTCACCATTTTAGATAATGGACGGAGAGAGTATGTGACCCATGATACATTTCATATTGCCAATCTTTCTCAGAATCTGAAAACCTTTGGGCAACCTAAATTCACCCCACATATGCATTGGCAATGAAAACATAAAGATAAGGGACCTATCATATTTATACTAGCATCTAGCCTAGAACCCAACCTTCTTGAAGGGGATGAATCATGGTTATACAATGATGACCAAGCTGGTTGTTATAAAAGTGCAAAGTATCCTATTCCTGTTAGGATCATGAAGCATCACAATTATGAAGGAAGAGACCTCAAACCAAATCAACAAGGAACCATCAAGCCAATTTTCATGACTAGTTATGAAATATCTTATGGACTTGGATTTAAACTACTTGGGGGTGACCCCACATATCCTATTCAAATTCCATCACCAATGCCTAGTGAGGATGATGTTGACAATGAAGCAGAGTTTGATCACAGCCTCACCTTTGATGACCTAGTTGAGACTAACTTATTTGATACCAATGCCATTTTTACCCTTACCCTAGTCACTCATCACAACCCATTACCATTATACTATCCTCAATTGATAGATTGGGACCATCAAGAATCTACTTTATCAATTAATGAGTTCTAGAATGATGAGGCATTCTATGACTTCTTAGGCCTTAGAGACAATGTTCTATTGGGAGATCACAAGTGAGGATTCTCAATTACATTAGATCCTAAGGTCTATTTTGGAAAGTGGGTGAACACCCTTAGCCAAAAACAAATAAGGAAAACATTGAGGTCACCATGTGAAAACCTCTTTGAGGTGCTTTCTGGCTAGGATAAAAGTAAAAATAAAGACCAGTCTAGTGGTGAAAACCTATTTCAAGTGCCATTAGATGGGGATGTTTATTCTTATTTGAATTTAGATGAGGAGACCACCAATGATAAAATTGCCTATGGATCTGAGTTCAGTTTTGTAACATTAGGTGCATCCCTCACTAAGGAAGAATGTAACATCTTTATAGCTCTATTGAGAGAATTTATAGATATCTTTGCATGGGCCTATTTTGACATGCCAAGATTTGACCCTGCCTTAGTTCTACACCACCTTGTGGTCAATCATGATGCCAAACTAATAATTTTTTTTACGTAAGATGCATCCTCACATTGTTGTATTGTTAAAGAAAGAGTTGGAAAACCTCTTAGAAGTAGGATATATCTGATCCATTGACTACTTAAAATGGATCTCTAATGTGGTACCTATTAGTAAAAACCCTAAAGGGATCAAAATCTTATTGATTTCTGAGACATCAACAAAGATTGTCCTAAAGATGATTTTCCATTGCCTAATATTGACATGATCATTGACTCCATGGTAGGTTATGAAATGCTTTCACTCATGGATGGATTTTCAAGATATAACCAGATCAAAATAGCATCAAAAGACCAACATAAAATAACATTCACCACTCTATGGGGAACATTTTGTTATCATGTAATGCCATTTGGCTTTAAGAATGCTAGAGCTACATATTAAAGGGCCATGACTATCATATTCCATGATATGATGCATGATATTGTTGAAGATTATGTCAATGATATATTATGAAAATCCAAAACTAGGGTCGATCATGATACATAAGATATTTAAAAGATTATAAGAGTACAAAGTCAAACTCTATCCAAAGAAATGTATGTTTGGTATAACCTCAAGCAAATTACTTGGCTTCATCATGTCTTGTAGATGTATTAAAGTCGATCTAGATAAAGTCCATGCTATAATCAAGATGTTGCCACAAACTAATTTAAAGTAACTCCATAGTTTTTAGGGTAAGATCTAATCAATCTGATGCTTCATATCTTAGTTAACAAACAAGTGTCATCTATTTACACATATTCTGAAGAAGAGAGTTGTATTTCACTAGGATGATCACTACCAAATAGCTTTTCAACAACTCAAAGACTATCTTATCAATTTGCCTATTTTATTAGCTCTTATGCTAGGAAAGCCATTCTTATTATACCTATCGACTATTGACAATGATCTAAGGTAACTCTTGGATCAACATGATGACAATGGAAAAGAGCATGGCATATACTACCTAAGCTGTACCTTGGTCACATATAAACATAATTATGCACCTATTGAAAATGCTTGTCTGGCCATGGTCTTTGCAGCTCAAAAAATATGCTATTACATGTTGAATAATCAAACCATGGTCATTTTAAAAGTAGATCCACTCAAGTATCTACTATCTAAAATAGCTTTTCAAGGTAGAATGGATAAATGGATCATGATTCTCAGTGAGTTTGACATAGAGTATGTCAATCAGAAGGTAATCAAGGGTCAAGTTCTTATAGATCAACTTGTTGAAGCACCTCTTACAAACACATAGCCACTCACATTTTAATTTCTTGATGAATCCATAATGATTGTCATTGACACACCCCTTGAGGAGTAGCCTTAGAAGCTATATTTTGATGGTTCATTTACTGCACATGGATCAGGGCAGGCCTATTATTTATTACACCATAGGGGGATCTAATCCCTAAATCATTCAAAATTAGCTTTCCTTATATAAAAGACATGGTTGAGTATGAAGCACTTGTTTTAGGACTTTGATAGGTAGTGCATTGGAACATATCTCATCTCCAAGTTTATGGTGATTCCCAGGTAATCATCAATCAAGTCATAGATCATTTTCAAACCAAAGATGTCAAACTATTTCCATATAAAGTCATGGTCGAAAATATTAAGAAATAAATTGATAACATTCAGTTTGAGTGCATACCAAGGGCTAGTAATAAAACTACAGATGCCATGGTTACTATTGTCTCTCTAATTTGACAAATAGATAAAGCTAGAGAGTATCAGTTCCTTGTCAAGAACTTGTTAGCACCAGATCATAAACCTTCAACTGGTATGATGATTTGTGATATTGTTGGTCCTAATTCTATCTGGTATTTAGACCATTATACCTATTTCCATGACCAATTTTTACCACCTAGCCTATCTCATAAACAAACGAAAGCCTTTATCCATCAATCCACTCATTATAATCTACTTAGATCCACCCTTTACCATCATAGTTTTAATGGAACACTTCTTTGTTATTTAACTTCGGTAGAGTCTACACTAGCATTAAGAGAAGTTTACAAAGGGGTATGTGGAGCTCACTCTAACAGGGCAATCCTATCCAAAAAGCTCTTACATACTAGTTATTATTGGCCCACAATGGATGTAGATGCAACTGCATATGTAAAAAGGTATGATAGATGCCAATGGCATACTAATCTAAATTATGTCCCAACCCAAACTCTAAAATCGATGTTGACATCATGGCCATTTTTTACATGGGGACTTGATGCCATTGGGAAGATCAACCCCACTTCATCTGATGGCCATAAATATATCATTATCACCACTGAGTATTTCACTAAGTGGGTTAAAGCTATACCCCTCACTTACATGAATGGAAAGAAAATTTCCAAATTCATCTCAACCATCTCATTTTCTGTTACGGTATCCCCTCTAAAATTATATCTAATAATGGAGGATCATTCAAGAATAGGGATGTAGACCAACTATGTATCGAATATAACATCACACAAGATTTTTCTACAACATATTACCATCAAGGTAATGGCCAGGCTGAAGCATTGAATAAAAAAATTGTTAACATTCTAAAAAATATTATCAATGATGATGGTCATGACTGACACCTTCAGATATTCCCTACCTTTTGGGTATACTATACCAATAATCATACCCCCAAAAGAGCCACTCCATACTCACTTATTTATGGTACTGAATCCATCCTTCCCATTGAGGTAAAATTACCTTCATTGTGTATCTCTTTCAATAATGTCCTAGATGATCATGACTATCGAGTAGCTCACTAGCAAGAGCTAGACCTAATTAATGAAAAATGCACAACTACGCTCAATAATCTTCAGGCATATCAAAATTGACTCAAAGGCCACTATAATCAATGTGTTAAGTATAGAAAATTTGAACTTGGTGATATTTTTATTAAAGAAAACCAAAAGAATACCACACTTGAGAAGAAGCATAAAGGAAAATTCAAACCAAATTGGATAGGGAATTTCATCATTACTATAGATTATGGATTAGGAGCATACAGGCTTGCCACACTAGATAGAGATGAACTTCTTAACCTGATGAATATTATTAATCTCAAGCAGTACTATGCTTGAGTGATAAGGTGTATTATTTGTAAGGACCATTTCATGTTGTGCCATTTTATCACTATTATTCTTCATACAAATGTCATTCTTATCTGTCCTCTTAGCTATATCCACTTTACCTTTCTGACCTATTGACCTAGCATGTTCTAAAACCTAGCCTATTTGACCTTGGTTTTTTCCATTCATTACACATTTTTAGCATCGAGGAATCTAATCAATTTCATCAATTGATTTAAGTACTTTAGATAGAGATCATATTTTGGAGCAGTGTGATAAAAGTTTTGGAAGTTCCATCTTTCATTTGTTATTCTTTTCTTATCATTGGTCTTGTTACTAATTATAACCACCTTTGGGAAAATTAGTACCATTGATCTATGACATTGTGTCCTAGTTATAACCACCTATGGAAAAACTAGGGGAAACATTTGTTTATTGAGCCTTGACAGACCAACTTACCATTTTCTATACCACGATGTGCCTTTTTACAAACTGTACCTATTTTGTTTGAATTGACTACTACAGTAGTCGAATTCCTCCATTGTAAAGGTGAAACTACATTGACTTGAGGTCCTACTCTGGGACTATATGGGTAGCGCTCGATAATTTTGAGGTTAGCTTAGTCACCCTTCACACCATGCTCTCACGATTTTGTGAGCAACATAAGCCTTGTTATTATCATTTTTTGAGCAACCTAAGCCATGCTCTCACCATTTTATGAGTAACCTAAATCACACTCTTGCCATTTTGTGATCAACCTAAGTTGGAGCACTCTAACCATTTTGTGAGAAACCTTAGTTTAAATGCTCCTACTATTTTATGAGCTTGAACCATTTAGTGTCTCGTCATTCTTGATTGAGTTGAGATACTTAAAAAAATTCCAAAAACATTTGAAAATCCATTAGAAAAGAACAAAAACATTGACCACTTCTTTGCCTTAAAGATTATGGGAACCCTTACTATGTTACAAGGAAATTACTTGTCACTTAGTTTCCCCATCCTTTTTATCCTTTTCTCTCATGCACTTGCCATTTTTCAAGACCATTCCTCTTCTTCTATCACATCTATTCTATTTTTTTCTTAGTTATCACATTCTTCCCATTCCCTACGAGAACTACATTTAGCCTGAAGTTTTTTATTGGCTATTACATCCATGGAACTATGTAGGTAGTGTCCACTTACGTAGTGCATATGGAGATAACTCGACCACCCCCTTCCTATTATTCTATTCCCCCATTTTGTTCATTTGTTCAATTATCACCTATTTTCTAGGGGCAATGTTCATATGGTTTCTATTGCATTGTTTGTTTGTTTATTTATTTATTTCTACTTATTTTGTTTGTTTGTCTACCTATTTGTTTACTTTTAGCATTGTTGCCTTGATTTATTTTATGTGTGTTCATTAGGTTATTTCTTGCCCACACTTAGACTTTAATCCATCCATATTCATATGTTTATATTGTCATCATGGTTTCTATCATTGGTGCATTATTTTCTATTGAGTATTAAATTACGAGAGTTAGTCCTTATGCATATTTTGGCCAAGTCCTCATGATTTTATACCATGATGCCTACCGACATGTGCTATAAAAAACCTAAGATTCAAGAAGTCTATTCAGTAATGGTGCCATCTCTTCAGCACTGACATCCTGATTCAATCCCAATCATATCCCAAACAGAGTAATTAACCATGAAAGACTTTAAAACTTTATTAGTTCAAATGAGCATCTCTCTACTAGTAGGTTGTTCCAATTCATCATTACCTTCTATGTTAATTTATCATCATTCTCGACCCATTTTATCATTTTTTCTATAATCAGGGTCCAATGATTATAATTACCTATGGGAAAATCATTATACACCATCCCACCTGTATTTCTCAATGATTATAACTAGCTTTGGGTAAATCATTGTGTTGTCACCACTTTACTTTTTCTACCCATATAGGGGCATGTTATTGTCTTGTTTATCTATCCTAATAGGGGTAGCTCCATCTTATCAATGATTATAACTGCCTTTGGGAAAATTATTGTGTTATCATACCACATTGCCACTATCAAGGTACAATGCTTATAACTGACTTTGGGCAAACCATTGTACACCATCACACTTGCATTCTTAATGAATTTGACTAATTTTTAAATATCATTGTGTTTTCACCCCATCATCTTTCCTTTCTTTGGTCTCCTTGTTTTACTTCTTTCTTTTCAAGGGACCGTTTGCCGACCTACTTATGCCAATCATTCCCTTGAGGGGGCATCATACATTAGTTTATCATCATTACAATTATAGAGATATAGGACCTTTTAATTATTTGAGAAGATGTTAATATGCTTATGGCTTGAAACCCCTTCCCAAATAGGGGAAAATAGTAGACATCTAAATCTGGCCACCAATGACCTCCAATCAGGGTTTTGACCAATTTACACCTAAAGTGCAAAATTTGGCCTAAAAACACTAAAACACATTAAAATATTTGAATCTAACATGTTCAAGTGCCAATTTTGGCTAGGGTATCCCTAAATGGGGCAATGCAATTTATGGGCTAGATAAATTTGATTAGATCATTCTGAGTCAAAATGTCAATTTGCACCTAGGTACTCTGGATTACTCTTTCCTATCAAATCTATTGCAAAAAACATGTGCCTTTATTATTTACTATTAGTAAAATCCTAACTGGGAATACAATTCCAACACATCTAACATTAACTTCCAATTCTAATCCAATAAAATTTTGGACCAATAATAAGGCATTCTGATCAATTTGAGTAATTTGTGCACAAAGTGCTTAAACATGCTTAAGAACTAATTAAACCAAATTAGAGCCTAATCAAGAATTTCATGGAAACTTGTTGAATACTTATTTTTGGAAATTAATATTGAATATCTGCATCATTAGGTGACCTCATTTCATGGGAAGACATCCCTAGGCCATAAATGCCACAAATATCAAGATTCATGCCCTCCATGCCTCATCAATGCCTTCCATGATTGCCTTTATGCCTATTAATTACCCTTTTTTCCAATGTCATGATGAGTATAATTATAAACTTAATTCAAAAAATTGAATTAATCCTCAACCACACATCTCAATCTTAGGATGGATGATTTAGGTTGATTCTAGACATTCTAAAAAATATATAAATAGAGAGGCCATGAATATTATTTCTAAGATTTTTTGGTGCTAAGTTATTATGCTAAAATATCCTCAAGAATATATTTTGGTGCAATGTTATAATGCATAAATATATTCAAGAAGCCATTACAATTAGTGTTACCATGCCAAATTGATTCCAAGCCAAGCCAAAGCCACAAGGTGCCAAGGAGAAGATGAAATAGCTAAGCCTCATTTGATGAAGTATTCATGAGCACAAGATGAGCAAGACACTACAATAAGAATTTTGGAGCATCTAAAGAAGGTAAAAGAAGGTTTCTTTTGCATTTTAGTTGTGTGTTTTATTCATGTTTGTTAACTAAGCTCTCCCTAGTGTCTAGGCCTTGAGATGTTATGATAGTTAGTATGTTTCTTTCATTTTATTTTCATTTTGAAACCAACACAATACTAACCATCCTCTCTTGAGTCAAATTCCTAGTTCAAAAGACCTACAATGAACACCTTAACACTAAGAACATCTAATATTAATGGTGTAAACAAGGAACTTGTTGAAAATTTTCTTAGTTCATACCATCAAGTAGGTGTGAAAAAATGCACCAAAGATGGCAACATTATGACTTATGTGGTGAGTTGTCAAATAAAGAATAAATGATTAATTAGATAAACAAGTCAAGCATTAGACATAAATAGAAAAAATCTAATGAAAGCAATTAGGATATGTATAAGACTTGATGTTTCTGATAATAATGACTTGTGGGCATTCTCTAGTAGACTCCCATGGAAAGACAAGGTTATAGATGATGCCCTAAAATATTTTCTTGTAGAATTTTGGAAAGATAACACAAGGGTATTGCCTAATATTAGAGATGTAATGAAAATAAGAGTTGGTTCTCGTAACCATGAACCACATCTTAATTTTTTTTTGGATATGTCTCAAACATCATTGTACTCTAAATTTGTTAAAAACTATACATAGGTTTCTATTAGTCAAAGATATTTTGAAATGTCCAAACCCTTCTATGTGAAAATCAATCACACACACACACACACCCACACTTCTTGTTATTTTAGGAAACAAGTAGAATTTTTGATGCTTTACGATATTTTTATCATGTTCATTGTACCTTGAATACTAACAAAATTTTATAGGAGTGTGGAGTGGAAGCTCCACCAAAATTATCAAGGGAATTTATTCCATCTATTTTTTGTTAATGATGAGATGGAATTTTTTTTTATAATAAAGCATGTTTGGATGGAACTCGCAACATTTGTGGTGGATTTCCAAAATTAAAAAATGTAACCATGAGGAGAGTACACACAGAATTGGAAAATAATTGGTTGGTTTTAGTAAATATAAATCTGTGACATAGTAATTAAAAGATGGAAAGGAATCTAAAAGGTGAGAGCTTGTTACAGAATAAATACCCATTTCCAAATTTATGGAAAAGTTAAAGGAGGAAATTGTATATGATTATGCAAGGCACACACACAGAGCTCAATGTCTAAATGAATAATTCAAGTTAAGTAAGGACTCATTCCCACTTGGTGCTATTTTTTTAGTAGTTGCATTTGTAGAGAATTATGCATTACAACCACAAAGAGAGGTTCAATCAAAATACTACCATTTAATACAACTTTCCGATTTTGTGCATATAGTATTCATGCATTCACTTGATAATATAGAGCATTATCAAAAAATATTAAGGGAGTATCACTTCTATGTCAATGATGATTGAACACATTCTTAAGAGTATATGCAAAGTTGTTTTAAGATGTTTCATTGCAAGTTGAGTGAAATGAACATTAATTTCAATTAAAATATATTTGGTTAGATAAATGCACATCATAATTTAAGAATGCACAAATGTTCTAATGGCTGAGCAGGATGCATGTGACTACTGGTGTATGACATACTTGGAATTTCACTAAAGTAAACCATGAAAAAGGGGAGCATGATGGTGCAGGATCATGTTTCAAAAGAGTTCTTGCAAGAGATGATTTTAAGTTTAAATAGGTTGTTTATTTGACAAATGCAAAAAATATAGTTGAATGGTGTAATGAAATTATGGGCCATGGTGCTTAACAAAAGTCCACTATTCATAGATATTTCTAGTTGATGGAGGATGAATAATTGGCAAGGTATGAATATTGAATGATAATAATAAGATCAAGTGAGCTACACTCATTTCATAGCTTAAATGTAGGTTCTTTGATGGTTCATATGAGGTAGATGGAATGCTTTTGTTTTGCATGTATTTAATTCATTTAGAATGAGTGCGAGTCACAAGAATTAGTGGATGAATGGAGTTGTAAGCCTATAGCTCCAATTGATAGTTATTAGGTTTCACCAACATCATAACTTATAGAGCTGATATCATCACATGAATTTGACCATGTATCTGATCTTGTAAAACTAGGTACCATCTATTTAACATGTGTTTCATGTACTAAATTTGGTAAATATATCAACATATCATGTTCATAAATCATTTTTTATTTTTCAATATAGGGTATGTTTATCCAATTATTGTAGATGAGGATAATGAAGAGGGGATAAAATACTACTTGTGCCAATGTGTAGAGGAAAAATATAAATTTACTTCTATAGTCACATATGGGGAAAACATTCACTATCCCATTGAGTTTGTGGTAGTTACTGGAACTTGGCATCGACACTATCCTATCAAAAATTTAAATGTATGGTTGTTTGAAGACTACGAAGTACATAGGAAGATAATCCACTATTCAAATTTGGTTCTTGAAACAAATGTTAATTTTCAAAAATATCAGGGTAGACCACTAAAAATGACTCTATGGAAGGTTTGTGAATTTGATCATGAAGTAATTCTTGTTACTATAAAGAATAGAGCCGATCCTAGTGGTTCCTTAGATTAAGATCCCAAGGTATGTTAAATTATCAAATGAAAATGTGTTTAATTTTATCAAATTTAATTTATTTCATAGGAATTACATATAAATTTAAATTTAATTTCATATTAACAAATTTTTTGTAGGTTAGTGGTGCCAAATTAGCTTCTACCTTCGCATGGTTGGTACTGTTAGTAGAGAATTCCATATTCTTAAAGCAAAAAGAAGATTTCAATTCATGTAGATGACTGAATATTTTACCTTTAAATTATTGTAGATGATTCCACCTTTACATGGTTGGAACCATTAGTAGATAAACATATTACATCTAGGGACAAGTAGTCTTAAGGACTGAATAGGTGCTTCATCTCCTAACTGGGCATACTCGAATGCGAATAAAGTTATATTTTAGGATTGATCATTGAATCCTTTACCATGAGTTCATCGATACTTTTTAATATGAGATATTTAGGGTGAAAGTATAGGGCTTAGACATGCACATGATGGTTCTTTTAGTTAATGGATACAACTTATGTTTTTAATTTTATGGTTGTCCAAAGTTTGCCTTAAAAACACCATTTTTGCCTTGTAGGGACTAGTGGTCTTTAAGTAAAAATGGGTGCTCCACCTCCTAATTAGGCATACTTATATGTAAATAATGCAGTGATAGAGGGTAATCCCCACCCCCTATGTGGTGGAAATGTTATTTTTCACCCATGAGCCCCCAGAGATAGAGATATTACACTATGGCTTGTATCTTACATCTAGGGACAATGGCCTTGAGGCCAGAATGGGTGATCCATTTCCTAATTGGGTATGATCAAATTCCATTAATGTAGTCATAAAGGTTAATCCACACCCATAATGTATTGAAGATGTCATTTTCACCCATGAGCCCCCAGAGATAGAAATATTGCGATGTGGCTTACATCTTACATCTAGGGACAAGTGGCCTTTAGTCTAGAATGGGTGATCCATCTTCTAACTAGGTGTAATTAGATGCTATAAATGTCATCCTAGAGGTTAATACCCACCCCATAATGTTGGATATGTTAGTTTTCACCCATGATCCCTTAGAGATAGAGATCTTGCACTGTGGCTTGCATCTTGCATCTAGGGATAAGTGGCCTTGAGGCTAGAATGGGTGCTTTGTCTCCTAATCAGACATAATTAGATGATAATAATGGGGTCTTAAAGGTTAATCAACACCCCCAATGTGGTGTAAATGTTAGTTTTCACCCATGATCCCTCAGAGATAGAGATCTCACATTGTGGCTTGTATCTTGACAACATTTCTTGTCAATGTTGCTCGAGGCCAGAATTATTGTAAAAAAGGGTGTTAACATGGATTCAAAGGTTATGTCTATGGGAACGCATGTAAATTTCACATATTGAGATGCTAGAAGTGATGGATTTATAAATGGAGGTATTGGAAGTAGAAATGTCTATTAGAGGCAAATAACTTATCTCTTAACTACATAAAAGTTGCATTTTAGGATTGATCATTGAATCCTCTATCATGAGTTTGTTTTTACTTTAAAATATAATATATTTAGGTTGAAATTATAAGAATTTTACATGCATGTGATGGTTCTTTTATTTTGTGGATATAACACATGATTTCCATTTACATTTATCCAAAGTTTTCCTAAAAAACACTAGTTTTGACTTATAGGGATAAGTGGTCTTCAGATCAAAATAGGTGATCTATCTCCTAACTGAGCATACTCAGATTCTAGGAATTGCATCTTAGAGGGTAATCCAAGTCCTTGATGTGGTAGTGATGTTATTTTTCACCCATGATCCCTCAAAAATAGAGATCTTGTATTGTGGCTTGCATCTTGCATCTAGGGACAAGTGGCCTGAAGGTTGAAATGGGTGCTCTGTCTCCTAACCTGGGCATACTCAGATTCTAGGAATATGTTCCTATAGGTTAATCCCAACCCTTGATGTTGTGTCAATGTCATTTTTCACCTATGATCCCCTAATGATAGAGATCTTGCACTATGGCTTGCATCTTATATTTAGGGACAAATGGTCTTAAGGCCAAAATAGGTGCTCTGTCTCCTAACCAAGCATACTAAAATGTTAATAATGGGGTATTAGAGGTTAATCTCCACCCTCAACATGGTGGTGATTTTATTTTTCACCCATGATCCCTTAGAGATAGATATCTTGTATTGTGGCTTGCATCTTGATAACATTTCTTGTCAATGTTGCTCGAGGTCTGAATTATTGTAAAAAAGGGTATCCACATGGATTTAGAGGCTGTAGCTATGGGAATAAATGTAAATTTCACATATTGAGGTATTGAAAGTGATGGATTTTGAAATGGAGGGCTTGAAAGCAGAAATGTCTATTGGAGGCAAATAATCTATCCTTTAGCTATATGAAAGTTACATTTTAGGACTGATCATTGAATCCTCTACCATGATTTCCTTGATGATTTTCAATCAGAGAAATTTAGAGTGAAAGTAAAGGACTCAAAAACACATTTGAAGGTTCTTTTGGTTCATGGATAAAACTTATAGTTTCCATTTTATAGCTATCCAAAGTTTGCCTAAAAAATACTAGTTTTACCTTGTAGGGACAAGTGGTCTTGAGGCTAAAATTGGTGCTCAATCTCCTAATTGAGTGTACTTGAATGCAAATAATTAATTAATAGATGTTTATCCACACCCCCGATGTGGTGGAGATGTTATTTTTCACCCACAAGCCCCTAAAGATAGAGATCTTGCATTGAGACTTGCATCTTGCATCTAGGGATAAGTGGTCTTGAGGCCAAAATGGGTACTTCATCTCCTAACCAAGCATAATAAGATGAAAAAAATGTAGTCCTAGAGGTTAATATCCACCCATAACATGGTGTAAATATTGTTTTTCACCCATGAGGCCCCAAATATAGATATGTTAAGCATGAGATATACTGAGAGGGGGGGGGTGAATCAGTATATCATATATCTTATAAAACTTTCCCTTAACCAAATTCCACTTAATCAAACATTCAAGATATGCAATAAAAATCAAACAATAAACACCACACAAGATAGAGAGAGACACTAGATATAACGTGGAAACCCAATGTGGGAAAAACCATGGAGAATAATCTCAAGTATATGAATGAGCACCAACCCAAACAATATTCACAAGCACCAACTTGCAGGAGCACCAAACCCTTTGTTGAGCACCAATCCAGTAACTATTCATGAGTACCAACCCATAGGAGCACCAACCCCTTTGCTGAGCACCAACCCAACAACAATTCGTGAGTACCAACCCACAGGAGTACCAACCCAACAATAATTCGTGAGAAACAACCCATAGGAGCACCGACCCCTTTGCCGAGCACAAACCCATCAACAATTCATGAGCACCAACCCATAGGAGCACCAACCCCTTTGCCGAGCACCAACCTGTTGTCAACATGAAGCTGCACCCTGATTTGAAGATGTGCATGAAAATGGCCAGTCCTGTATCTGGCTAAAATAATGGGATCTCCTCATGAGGGTGGGTGCCTCAACAGTGAGGAGAACCTCTAGAGAAGGCTGGTTCCTGTATGATGTATCAATTAGGATTCCTACTCTATGCTGTGGACTACCATGGAAAAGGGAGAAGGAGAAACCTAAAGGGAAATCCTACCTAAAAGGGGTGATACACTAGAACTATGATCCTACTCAGCTCGAAACCTTGAACACTGCGAGAACAAAAGAGAAGGAAGACCTTAGACTTCAAATTAATCACTTGTGCATAAGTATTTCATGCAGAGGTTTGGTCCAATAACTCAAACTTGAGGGAAATGGTGGAGAGAGGTATGATAAAAGACACTTTGCAGCCACCTAACATCCACTTACAATTTTAGCAAAAGACAATAAAGAACACTTTAACATGACCTGCACAAGGACTATATAGCAACTAGGTACAAACAGAATTTGGGAAGGGAGAGAATTCTACCATTTATGCAAATTGCTAAAAAATATACACTATGCCAAGCTTGAAATCTAAAAGTACACTCCTGCTTATTGATTGAAAAGGTTACACAACTCTTAATGGCAGAGTCTGGTCTAACCAAGAGAGATTGGATTTTTTTTTCAAGGCTAAAACCCATTATATGAGAAATTACATTGGCCAAAAATAGCCGTATAAACTTGAAGAGAAAAAATTCACTTTGGTTAACTCAATAAATTATAATTTCCCTATCTTTGCATGAATTTTGCTTGTTGGAGGAAGCACACTCATGCATGTTATGAACCATCCACCTCTTCTTCACATGGAAATCTTCTAATTTGGATGTGGTGCTTGATTAATTATTCAATTTTGAAAAGGAACTAGTCAACTCCCTGTTATGAACTAGTCAACCCCTGTTGAAGTCAGATTTAGTCCTTCAAATGCATGCTCTGAATGAAGACAAATAGGTTCTAAAATAATCAGTTAACTGAAACTTATACTGTTTATTCAAAAATAGATTCGGTGTTTGCATGAAAGTTTTTTTTAAAATTCTGGTCATGTCTTATTCTGCATCAGGATTTTGTATCCAACTCATTCACCAGACTATCTATTTTCTGTTCTTTCACACAGTCACCTTGATTTTTTTTTTTTGGATTTTTGCACAAGGTTATTTCCAATGGTTACTTCTCGTGGCCTAAATTTGACAGCCTACGGGACGTCACTGGCATTGTCACATTTCACTCCAATAGTCTGCATGTCTTTTGTTTGTGTCAACTTCATCTATTCCTAACTGGCTTCCCCTACTCCGACAGTTGCTTTGCCCTTTGTCATTTGAAATTAAAACCTTTTTGATTTTTCCCATTGCTTCGGCTTTGTCTTGGTTTTGTTAAGTCATGACAAGTTCAGACAAACTATAGTCATCCACGCAACATCCTCCCAGCCTGCAGTCTACCTGGCCTTTTTTGCATTATCAAAGTGTTAGTCAGTAGGGTGTCAGTCCCCACTGTCATCCATGTGTCTTCCAGGGGTTTTTCAACAGTCTGCCTATTTCGAAAACTATCTTTGCCTTTTCCCCAGGTTTATTTTTCTCTTATTTGGTTGGGCCTTTTCCCTGGTTTTGCTACGTAGTTGGCCTCCAAATTCCTTTAGACTTTTTGTCTGAAGGATTCCTAACTTTTGTATTTGCCTGCACTCTATTTAAATGCACCATTTTGCAGCCAATGCATCCTCCTTTCAGCTTGTAGTCCACATGGCCTGTACCCACAGTCCAGCTGTCTTCCATGTGGCAGTTGCCAGCTAGTCCAGTCAACATCTACATGCAGTCCTACAACAACATCCTTGACTTCAATCATTTGAGCTGCTACCTTTGAACCATGCGTTTGAACCTTACGTTGAACCAAAATGTTGAACCTTGGCTTTGAACCATTTCATTGAACTTTTGGTTCAATGGTTCAACGTTGAACCTTTTCTGTTGAACTCCTCTGTTGAACATTTTCGTTGAACCTTTGAACTCTTAACCAATTCATTGAACTTTTGGTTCAATGGTTCAACGTTGAACCTTTGAACTCTTAACTTTGAACCCAACGTTGAACTAGGTGTTGAACCTTTTTCATTGAACTCGTTGAACCAATTCGTGTTGATGACGTTGAACCCTTTGAACCCATCAAACCCATTGAACCAAAATGATTCAAGGTTCAACAGTTTGAGGTTCAATGGTTCAATGGTTCGCTTGTTGCCTAAAAGCTTGCAGATGGACGCTTTGGTTGAACCAAACCTGAAAATGACTGAGTGTTTGAACCCTGTTCTTTTATGGCCAAAAATCTGACTCATGGAAGATTTGTCAACATTCTAGTGACTCAGCTGGGAAGCATGCTTGCTATGCTTGAGGACCCAGTCATGTATAAATGCTACAAAAATCCTAGATGGTGAATCTAATCTCTGATTGAAAATCTACTCTGATCATTACTGTAATAACCTCTTCCTTTAAAATAAGAAGGAAAACACACAAAAGCAAAAACTAACTAAAGCAAATGTGCAAACAAGCACTTATTGAACAAAACTGAAGCAAGCTACTGTGCTTTTACAACACTTAGAGGAAAGTGAAGAATAATTAAATATGTACATGGAACTTTGCTCTTTAATAGCAATGTTTTAGATGTATCCCATCGACTGGGATTGGAAGCTCCTCACCATCCATCTTGGCAAGTTGGAAGGCATTGTGGGATTTGCAGCTGGAGATTGTGTATGGGCCACTCCAAAGTGAATCAAACTTGGTGTGCCTTCCTAGTTTGGCCCGGTCCTCATCCCACTTAAGGACCAAATCTCCTTCATTGAACCTTCGTGAGGAAGCTCCTTTGTCAAATGTCCTTTTTACCTATGCCTAATGACTTTCCATGGCTAGCATGGCTTGATTCTTTGTCTCTTCCAGCTCCATAAGTTTTGCATACTTGATCTCCATAGGCTCATTTTCTAACAGTTTAAGTTGATGCATTAATTCTAAGGCAGGAAACTCAAGAGAGATCGGTAACCTTGCTTCTCTACCATAGACCAGCTTGTAGGGAGAGTTAGCTATCGACCTTTTGTAGGTAATCCTATCAACCCATAGTGCTGACTTCAGCTTGAGGTGCCAAGATCTTTGATTGTCTTTAATTATCCTTTGTATGATCCTCAATAGGTTTTTATTTGTAGACTCAGCAAGGCCATTTCCTTGTGGATAGTAATTTGATGAGGTGCTGAGATAGATTCCATGTTGGACTGCCCACTAGCTGATCCTAGATCCCACAAAAGCCATTACATTGTCAGAGATAATCATTGAAGGGACTCCAAACCTAGTGACCAAACTTTCATAGAAATCAAGGACTCTAGTTTCGTTTGCCTCCTTTAATGCAACTGCTTCTGTCCAATGTGTGAAGTAGTCTGTAGCTGTTAAAATCCACTTATGCCCTGAACTAGAAGGAGGATTGATGAGATCAATAAAGTCTAATCCCCACTAAACAAATGGCTGATCCACTGTAATTGGCTGTAGGGGCAGGGCTGCCAATTTAATCTTTCCCACAAACATAGCACATTATTTGCACTTCCTTACCCATGCATGGCAATCACCAAATATAGTAAGCCAAAAGTACCCACCTCTCATGATCTTAAGTGCTGTAGTTCTGGTAGAAAAGTGTCCTCCACCAAATCCATCATGGAACTCTTCCAGCAACCTTTGAGTATGGCCTAGCTCTACACACCTTAGTAACATTCCATTGATATCTTTCTTGAACAAGACACTGTCAACAAGCAAAAATGGAATTGATTGCAGTCTGAAATACCTTCTTATTGAGGCACTTAGGAGGGAAGGGTAATTACCTTCCTATAGATAATTTACCAGATCGTAGAACCAACTGGAAGGTGATGCTTGTATAGGAGCGACTTCTACATCATTTGATACTAGAACAGCTTCATTGGTTTCTTGCAAGACCTAAGCTAGATGCTCAGAAAGCCCTTTGCCCCTAACCAATTTTGTGATCTTAATTTCTATATCATATTCCATCACTTTGGTTATCCAACCAGCCCTTTTCTCATTCATGTCCCTATTCAGAAGGAATTCCTTGATGCTTGGATGAGCAGCCATTAGAAGTATCTTATTATTAGATAGTAAGTGCCTAAATTTCTTCAGAGATCTTATGATTGCAAGGACGTGTTTTTCAACAAAAGAGTACCTTGTCTCATACTCGTACAGGCCTTGGCTGTAGAAAGCTATTGGCTGCTCTAAGTTTTCATGGTTCTGCTACATAAGAATACCTAAAATGGTGTCCACGTTAGCATACGTATACAAAATGAAGTCTTTCTTGAAATCTAGATTCAAGAGCGTGGGGGCACTTGCTATGGCTTTCTTAACATCTTTAAATCTCGTTATTCCTTCCTTGGCCCAGCTGAAGCTCTGATTTTTGTTTAACATGGCTGTAAGTGGCCTAGCTATAGTAGCAAAATCTGAAATATATCTCCTTATGAAATTGATTTTTCCAAAGAAGTTTTGCAAAGCCTTCTTGATTTTAGGCAAGGAGAGTCACCATAATGTTGACAAATCTTCCACGAGTCAGATTTTTGGCCATAAAAGAATAGGGTTCTAGCACTCAGTCATTTTTAGGTTTGGTTTGATGCTTGGTTCGACCAAAGCGTCTATCTGCAAGCTTTTAGGCAACAAGCGAACCATTGAACCATTGAACCTTGAATCATTTTGGTTTAATGGGTTCGATGGGTTAAAAGGGTTCAACATCATCAGCATGAATTGGTTCAACGAGTTAAACAAAAAAGGTTCAATGCCTAGTTCAATGTTGGGTTCAAAGTTAAGAGTTCAAAGGTTTAACGTTGAACCATTGAACCAAAAGTTCAATGAACTGGTTAAGAGTTTAAAGGTTCAACGAAATGGTTCAACGAAGGAGTTCAACGAAAAAGGTTCAACGTTGAACCATTGAACCAAAAGTTTAATGAAATGGTTCAAAGCCAAGGTTCAATGTTTTGGTTCAATGTAAGGTTCAAACGCATGGTTCAAAGGTAGTGGCTCAAATGAATGAAGTCGAGGATGCTATTGTAGGACTCCATGTAGATGCTGACTGGACTAGCTGGCGACTGCCACGTGGAAGACAGCTAGACAGCAGGTACAGGCCACATGGACTACAGGCTAAAAAGAGGACGCGTTGGCTGCAAAATGGTGCATTTAAATAGAGCGCTGGAAAATACAAAAGTTAGGAATCCTTCAGAATTTTTGTCTGAAGGAATTCCTTTGGACAAAAAGTCTGAAAGAATTCAGAGGCCAACTAAGCAGTAGACCCGGGGAAAAGGCCTGACCAAATAAGAGAAAAATAAACATGGGGAAAAGGCAAAGATAGTTTTCAAAACAGGCAGACTATTGAAAAACCCCTGGAAGACACATGGATGACAGTGGGGACTGACACCCTGCTGACTAGACTGCTGACTAACACTTTGATAATGTAAAAAAGGCCACGTAGACTGTAGGCTGGGAGGATGCCACGTGGATGACTATAGTTTGTTTGAACTTGTCATGACTTAACAAAACCAAGACAAAGCCAAAGTAATGGGAAAAATAAAAAAGGTTTTAATTTCAAATGATAAAGGGCAAAGCATTCGTCAGAGCAGGCGAAGCTAGTTAGGAATATATGAAGCTGACACAAATAAAAGACACACAAACTATTGGAGTGAAATGTGACAATGCCGATGAAGTCCCGCAGGCCATCAAATTTAGGCCATGAGAAGTAACCATTGGAAACAAGCCTACGCAGAAATCCAAAAAAATAAATCAAGCTGACTGTGCGAAAGAATAGAAAATAGATAGTTTGATGAATGAGTTGGATACGAAATCCTGACATAGAATAAGACACGACTAGAATTAGAAAAAAACTTTCATGTAAATGCCGAATCTATTTTTTAATAAACAGTATAAGTTTCAGTTAATTGATTATTTTAGAACCTGTTTGTCTTCATTTAGAGCATGCATTCAAAGGACTAAATCCGACTTTAACAGGGGTTGACTAGTTCATAACAGGGAGTTGACTAGTTCCTTTTTGGAATTGAATAATTAATCAAGCACCACATCCAAATTAGAAGATTTCCATGCGAAGAAGAGGTGGATGGTTCATAACAGGCATGAGTGCGCTTCCTCTAATAAGCAAAATTCATGCAAAGGCAGGGAAAATATAATTTATTGAGTTAACCAAAGTGAATTTTCTCTCTTCAAGTTTATACGGCTATCTTTGGCCAATGTAATTTCTCATATAATGGCTTTTAGCCTTGAAAAAAAAATCCAATCTCTTTTGGTTAGACCAGACTCTACCATTAAGAGTTGTGTAACCTTTTCGATCAATAAGTAGGAGTGTACTTTTAGATTTCAAGCTTGGCATAGTGTATATTTTTCAGCAATTTGCATAAGTGGTAGAATTTTCTCCCTTCCAAATTTTGTTCGTACCTAGTTGCTATATTGTCCTTGTGCAAAAAACTATTGTCAACCTAAAGCTGTGCCCTGATTCAAAGACGTGCATGAAAATGGCCAGTCCTCTATCCAGATGAAACAATGGGATCTCCTCATGAGGGTGGGTGCCTCAACAGTGAGGAGAACCTCCAGAGAAGGCTGGTTCCTGTATGATGTATCAATTAAGATTCCTACTCTACACTGCGGACTACCATGGAAAAGGGAGAAGGAGATACTTAAAGGGAAATCCTACCTAAAAGGGGTGATACACCAGAACTATGATCCTACTCAGCTCGAAACCTTGAACACTGAGTCAACAACAGAGAAGGAAGACCTTAGACTTCAATTTAATCACTTGTGCATAAGTATTTCATGCAGAGGTTCAGTCCAATAACTAAAACCTGAGGGAAATGGTGGAGAGAGGTCTGATAAAAGACACTTTGCAGCCACCTAACATCCACTTACAATTTCAGCAAAAGACAATAAAGAACACTTTAACATGACCTGCACAAGGACAATATAGCAACTAGGTATGAACAGAATTTGGGAAGGGAGAAAATTCTACCACTTATGCAAATTGCTGAAAAATATACACTATGCCAAGCTTGAAATCTGAAAGTACACTCCTACTTATTGATTGAAAAGGTTACACAACTCTTAATGGTAGAGTCTGGTTTAACCAAGAGAGATTGGATTTTTTTTTCTTTCAAAGGCTAAAACCCATTATATGAGAAATTACATTGGCCAAAAATAGACGTATAAACTTGAAGAGAAAAAATTCACTTTGGTTAACTCAATAAATTATATTTTCCCTGTCTTTGCATGAATTTTTCTTGTTGGAGGAAGCGCAGTCATGCCTGTTATGAACCATCCACCTCTTCTTCGCATGGAAATCTTCTAATTTGGATGTGGTTCTTGATTAATTATTCAATTCTGAAAAGGAACTAGTCAACTCCCTATTATGAACTAGTCAACCCCTGTTGAAGTCAGATTTAGTCCTTCGAATGCATGCTCTGAATGAAGACAAATAGGTTCTAAAATAATCAGTTAACTGAAACTTATACTATTTATCCAAATCTTTCATTAGACTATCTATTTTCTATTCTTTCACACAGTCAGCTTGATTTATTTTTTTAGATTTTTGCACAGGGTTATTTCCAACGATTACTTCTCGCGGCCTAAATTTGACAGCCTGCGGGACGTCATCGGCATTGTCACATTTCACTCCAGCAGTCTACGTGTCTTTTGTTTGTTTTAACTTCATCTATTCCTAACTAGCTTCGCCTACTCTGATGGCTGCTTTGCCCTTTGTCATTTTAAATTAAAACCTTTTTGATTTTTCCCTTTGCTTCAGCGTTGTCTTGGTTTTGTTACGTCATGACAAGTTTGGACAAATTGCAGTCATCCACATGGCATCCTCCCAGCCTGTAGTCTTCGTGGCCTTTTTTGCATTATCAAAGTGTTAGTCAGCAATCTAGTCAGTAGGGTGTCAGTTTCCACTGTCATCCATGTGTCTTCCAGGGGTTTTTCAACAGTCTGCCTATTTCAGAAACTGTCTTTGCCTTTTCCCCGGGTTTATTTTTCTCTTATTTGGTCGGGCCTTTTCCTCGAGTCTGCTGCTTAGTTGGCCTCCGAATTCCTTCAGACTTTTTTTTTGAAGGAATTCCTTCAAACAAAAATTCTGAAGGATTCCTAACTTTTGTATTTTCCTGCACTCTATTTAAATGCACCATTCTATAGCCAATGCATCCTCCTTTCAGCCTGCAGTCCATGTGGCCTGTACCCGTAGTCCAGCTATCTTCCACGTGGCAGTCGCCAGGTAGTCCAGTCAGCATCTATGTGCAGTCCTACAACAACATCCTTGACTTCATTCATTTGAGCCGCTACCTTTGAACCATGCATTTGAACCTTACATTGAACCAAAACGTTGAACCTTGGCTTTGAACCATTTCATTGAACTTTTGGTTCAATGGTTCAACATTAAACCTTTTCTGTTGAACTCCTCTGTTGAACCTTTCCATTAAACCTTTGAACTCTTAACCAGTTCATTGAAATTTTGGTTCAATGGTTCAATGTTAAACCTTTGAACTCTTAACTTTGAACCCAACATTGAACTAGGCGTTGAACCTTTTCCATTGAACTCGTTGAACCAATTCACGCTGATGACATTGAACCCTTTAAACCCATCGAACCCATTGAACCAAAATGATTCAAGGTTCAATGGTTTAATGGTTCGCTTGTTGCCTAAAAGCTTGTAGATGGATGCTTTGGTTGAACCAAGTGTCGAACCAAAACTAAAAATGACTGAGTGTTGGAACCCTATTCTTTTATGGCCAAAAATTTGACTCGTGGAAGATTTGTCAACACAACCCAACAACAATTTGTGAGCACCAACCCACAGGAGCACCAACCCCTTTGTGTATACCACACACCTATCTCTCAATGTTACTATCTCAACAAATGATAGTTCAATACAACATCTCTTTCCTCTCTCTCACTTTTGCTCTTTTAATCTATATATAATAAATACAAATCATATTCATCTCTCACAATTGCTCTTCTAGGCTAGATATTACAATATCAAATCAATCTCTATTTCTCATATTACAAATGGCTTCTCAAGCCTTTATTTATAGCTTTCCAAATGACCTTTGGCCTTCCCCCTTTGTGACCCTTCAATCCTCATGGACAATGGTGCCAAACTTGTATGACCCTTCATATCCTTGCCTTTGAAAAGTCATGTGGTGATCCTTCATGATCAAAAACGTCCTTCCCACTTTTGTCCTTTTCTTGGTGCCTTTTCCTATTCCTCAAAGTGTCCCTTCATGAGAAATTGTGCCCTTATTATTTTGTCTTCACTTGGTGACTCTTGGAATCCCCCAAGATGAATCTTCATGGGAAAATTCATCCCATCCTTCTTTTGTCTTTACCCCATGGCTCTTTGACTTCTCCATGGGCCCTTCTTTTGTCTCATATGCAACCAAAAATATATTCGTTAATATTAAATAAATATTAACTCACATTAGCCAAGATATATTTATTACAAACAACATTAAATGCAATGGGGCCTTTACCACCAATAATGCTAGACCTTTTACATCAATGACAATATTTCCAAAAAGATATATTGTATTGTCGCTTTTATCTTGCATTTAGGGACAAGTGGTCTTGATGCCATAACAATTGATTTATTTCCTAAGTGGGCATACTTAGATTGCAAGAATGGGGTCTTAGAGGTTAATCAATACCCTGTATGTGGTGCCAATGTAAGTTTTCACCCATGAGTCCCCAGAGATAAATATATTGCAATGTGGCTTGCATCTTGAGAATATTTCTTATCAATATTACTCAAGGCCAAAATTATTGCAAAAAAAGGTATCCACATGGATTCAAATGTTGTGGATATAGGAGAACATGTAAATTTTATATATTGAGGTCTTGGAAGTGATGTATTTTGAATTAGAGGTCCTGAAAGTGGAAATGTCTATTAGAGGCAAATAACCTATCTCTTAACTACATAAAATTTGCATTTTAGGAATGATCACTAAATCCTCTACCAAAAGTTCCTTGATGTTTTATAATCCAATATATTTGGGGTGTAAGTATAGGACTTCAACACACATGTGATGGTTCTTTTATTTTTTGTATATGACTTACATTTTCCATTTTATGTCTATCTAAAGTTTGCCTCAAAACACCAGTTTTGCCTTGTAGGGACAAGTGGTCCTGAGGTCAGAACAGGTGCTCCATCTCCCAACTGAGCATACTTAGATGAAAATAATGTGGTCCTATAGGTTTATCTACACCTGAAACATAATGTATATGTCATTTTTTAGTGAATATCCCCCATAGATAGAGATCTCTCACTATGGGTTACATCTTGCATCTAGGGAAATGTCATCTTAAGGTTGAAATAGGTGCTTTATCTCCTAAGTGTAATTGAATGAAAATAATGTGGTAATATGAGTTAATAAAAATATTATATGTGGTGGAGATGTTAAGTTTTATCCATAAGGCCTTGGAGATAAGAAACACATTTATATTGACAGTCTGCCATGGTAAAAGGGTTTTATGTATAAGGAACCTTTCTTTTCTTATAACTAAAAGGGATATGTTCATTAAATTTGTTATATTCATCTTTTCCTTGTATAAATAAAGAGTAATAAATTCTATTTAAGGATAATTTGACCTTATTTCAAGGTCTAAGTAGTTGAAACCTTCAAGCAACCTTATTTTGTGCATTCACAATCATTTGTAGGAGCTTAGAAGAATATTATTTTGTTCAAGAAGTAATAGTATACAAGTATAAGTATAATAGTATATAAATATAATTATAAGCATTAGTATTTAAATTTATAATATAAGGATAATTATAATAAATCATTCATGCCTCGTGATAGAGCTCACATGTAGTGAAAACCACCTTCACATTGAAGCATGTGCAAATATAATTTGTGCCCCTCCTTATTACACTTTATGCAAAAAAGTTATTTTAGTGTTTTTTTCAATCCCTTCATTAATTATATCTCCCAAAACATTCTAATGTTGGAAATATTACCCTCTATCAGTGGATTTATTCTTGTATCAAAACTTCTACCTACTTTTATCCTTGGTGTAACTTTAAGAGCTTCATGTGCATCCAAATATGTCTTTGATGCATGAATTTTCTTAAAGAGGACCAAGAGTTCTAAAAAAACCACACAATGGCTAGCCTTATCAAAATTATCTATTAGACTTGAAACATATTATTTATAAATAGATATCACACTGATTTTCTAGTTATACTTATTGTAATAACACAGACAAAAATGGAAAAACTTAAAAATTTCTAAAGCAAAGCTCAAAACACATACTTATAAGATATGCTATATATAATGGATTTTCCATAATTAAAATCACTTTAAATTTTGTATTGTATTTCATCTATTTAAAAATAAACCAAACCAAACCAAAACATAACACAAAAATAGTTGTATCTCCTTCATAAAATATATTCTATGATCACTGCAAGGTATATTTTTAATACTCAACAAAAGTTTAAGGCATAGAATGATGTGAACATGTAATATAATGTGTAATAAATTAAAAAAATCTAAAACCTGAAATCAATAAGAATATTTATAAAATTAAATGATGAACAATATATAATATCCATAAAAGCCATATAATGTGTAAAAAATGTGAGCACAAGTGATACAATATCCTAGGTCAATTTTGTATAGGCATACAATGCCAAAAAACTATACATCATGCCATATAAGCATATGAAAAAACTCATAAGACATGATCCTAATCATAAAAATGCATATCTCTCTTTGTCTTGATTATATAAGCTTCTCCCTTGGATGCCTTATTTGTAGTTGGAGGTGTCAAATCTGGCTGACTACGAGTCCTTCACTCAAAACTTGCCTTTAGCTCTAATTATTCATATGTAAATATTGTTATCAACTTTACATGTACTAGATCAAGATAATTAAAAAATTAACAAGATAAGTTTTCAAAATGATACAAAAATAATTAATATGTGTACTTACCAAAAGCTAGTAGTCACACTTAATTTGGGACTGGCACTTAATAGGGTCAATAATCAGTTCAAGCTAGCGAATGGGAGTGTGAAATAGATCACTAAAGAGCTAGTGACGTGCTCATGATAATGAAAGGGATGGATCTATATAAATGTATATGTATATAAAAAATATAAATTCAAAATTAGCTCAAACATTTAAACCAACTGATTAAATCATTAAAATATAATAAAAAAATTTACAAATTAAATTATCAACTATACCATGTCATGCCTACTAATCATTTCAATAGGACAAGAAGGCATCATTAGAAGAGACTACATAGATAATTTTTTTATGCATCATCTATTTTCACAATATAAAAGACAATTACAAAACACACATCCATATTTACACATAAATATTACAATAACTCTCATATACCTCAGTGAGTTACTGTGTAGATAAAATCATAGAAACAACACCTACATTTGCTCCCTCCCAAATAGATGGTGGAGTGTCTAGTATGGTCATTAGCTGAATAAAAAGATATATTTTTTAGTCACTTCAACATATATATAACACCATATATGTACAATGAACCATAACATTAATTAATTCTTAAAAATCACCTCCGTATAGGTATACACAGGCATAGTAGCAACAACACACATGCTCATGTAGCATCCAAAATCTTACTACAACATAAAAAAATTGTATACATTATTGATATTTATACATGAAAATTAATTATTACCATTTAAATTGAATAAATATTTGAAATTTAACAAGTCTAACAATTTTTTGCAACAATTAAAATATTAAATCTACCTGGGAGGTTATAACCAAGGTATCCAGATCAAATGTAGATGACTGAGACATAGTGAGGTCAATTTCATCTAGGCCCATGGAAATACCACCATGAGTATGCTACATGATATCCTCCTCCTCCTTAGGTCTAATGCATATAACACCATATGATCTATAATAGTGAGCTCATCGGGTAGTAGTGCTAGATGAAGCCTCACCATATCCACCCTTACTAGTAGGAGTATGAGAAATCTAGCTCATATGATGAACAACAGTGTCATTAAGTGTCTTAAGTGCATGCAAAGTATCAATATATAAAGTCTCCTTGACTATAGAAGGTAGGGTCTTAGGAGGATGTGGTTTATCGATATGCACTCTTGTAGGTTAATTAGCTACATTACATGCACTTGGCCTATTCTACATAGATCCCTTTCCTCTGCCAAATAATTCCAAGAAATCAAAATAGTTTGGAATTTCATTCAACATAAAATAAAAATAAAATTTCCTCAAAATATACATTAGGACCTCATTATTGTTGCAAGGCAGGTGATCAAAGACCATCTACCATCAACCCCAAAAATTTGTTTTGATCAAATGGTGAGTGCACTAATGGATTGGAATCCATTTGGTTGTCACATCTAATGGCGTACTAGTTTTATAATAAATAAATAAGGAATAAATTTGGGATTTGGTTATATTTTTATCTTTCATAGTGGTTATAGATAATTTATTGGAATAATGTGCCCTATATCTATTTCTATAGTCAACCCACATATCAATTTGACCTATTAACGACTCACCTTCACCTAATAATGTTTGTATTATATTTTCCAAAGAAACTTGGTGGGGGTTGTTTTCATGGGAATCCCTCAATATCATAATCAAATTCTCAAGTTTGATCTTATTTTCAATAATAGGGGTTATGAAATCCTCTTGACTACCTTGGGGGTCTTGAGGAAGTACATGAGGATTATGAGGGTTTTATGGGTGAGGAGGGGTAGGAGGGTTTTATAGGTGAGTAGGGATAGGAGGGTTTTATGGGTGAGGAGTGATAGGAGGATTTTTTGGATGAGGAGGGATAGGAGGGTTTTGTGGGTGAGGAGGGATAGGAGGGTTAGGTTGTTATTTAGTGCCACTTGGCTCTGCATGTGCTAAAAAAATAAAAATATAATTTTAAGAAAAATGTAATGAAATTAACTAATGTTTTTTGTAAATGTAATAAAATATGTTTTCATACCTCTCTTATGGTGTGCCATTATCAAATTTGGGTTGTCAAAGTGATAATTGCTTGCCCTGGTTATGCATATTTACTCTTCTCATCTTCTACTCATGGTTTTTGTTGATGCCAAATGAATGATCATCATTAATGATTTTTTATTTTATTTTAAATTGACAAAATGACATACATGGTTATATCATTTTAAAATTACATATGAGGTCACACCACATATGTAGTTTCTATATATAATATAATGTACACATTTTTGGCTTGATGATTACCAAGCCTATAGCATAGACCCACGTACATGATTTTAAAAACTACATACATAGTGTTTGATAACCGCATATGTGTTTCTTTAAAAAAAAATGTCCTCCTTTTCCCGCCATCTCTCTGCACTTATCCACATTTAGAATGAACAACTATCCATTCTACATGACATCAAGATAAAAATATTGGCCTCTTATGAAGAAGCCAATATTCTTATCTTGAGTAGAATGGGCACATGCCCATTCTAGACAAGATATTAAGAATATTATCAATTAAACCCATTCGATAACAAAAGCCATGAATATTAAATATTATCAATTAAGTCCATTATGTAATACAAAATAATTATATTAAATACTATCAATTAAGCTTAAATTGTAACATAAGATAGGATCAATACAATTATCTTGTGTAAAATGAGCACATACCTATTCTACATAAGATATTAAGAATATTATCAATTATGCCTATTTTATAACACAAGATATTGGTAGGATATTTTATTAGAGCATTGAACATGTAATTACACTACATAAGCTTACAATGATATCATGACATCAGACAACTACATATGTCATTTTTGATATTGATTTACTTTGTGACATCTCGTAGAGAAGACCATAAATATATAGTGATGAGGAAAATATGTGTATTTTGATATTTTATATTGTATTTAGTATTGACAATGAATTGTAAGGAGATGATCCTGATATATCAAACTAAGCATGATATAGACATATGTACTTCTGCTTCATGTATTAATGAGAATTAAATCATGCATCATTATCTATATTATGCATAATCGATGCATTGTTTATTTAGGGTTAATTAAGGAAATGTATGTTAATCTAAATGAAATGATAATTCTCTTTGTACATATCAAAATTATTTGAGTAATCAAACTATGAAATCATAACTTGCCATAGGGTTTATGTCAACATAGTATAAGATCAATATTTTTATCTTGTTTAGAATGGGCAGTGTCTTTTACAAGTATTATTATAATCTTGGATTATGATATATTTAGAATGGACATGCCCATTATACATAATCAATTTAATCTCATCCTACACAATCAATTAAGCCCATCCCACACAAGATAAGATAAATATTCTTATATTGTGTAACGCCCATTATTCATAAGATAAGATTAATAATATTATCATATTATTATTTAATTAGAATGCATATAAAAGTGGAAAAATTATCTGTATATAGTGGTTAAAAACTATTAATTTTATTCCTATTTAATTATCAAATTATTTTAGAGGTTTACATGATTAAATTAATGGTAATTAAAAATAATTTTTAAATTAATTTTCCACCTTACTTTTGATTAAATAATAACTAGATAATATAATTGTTGTAAATATTTTCTATCAAAAGAAAAAGAGTACTGGTAAAATCTCAACACTGATCTCATAATTGAGGTTAATGACAATTCATTGATATTAAGTCATTAAATTATGACATTATTCAAATAAAATCAAGTACATTTTCTTTATAACTTTCAAAATAGGATGATATTTGATGCTTACCTTTTTTAATAGTTTGAGTTTATTTAATATATATTTTAATATTTTATAGGTCATATTTTATTTATTATCTATAAATTGAGTTTAACTACTAGTAACATTTTATATTTTCTACCAGCTTGACTCTTATTTGTCTGAAAATGTATTTTTGTAGAAAATTAATTATCAAAAACTAATTCCTTGTGTAATCTCCTTGTAGATCTTTTCCTAAGTTTTAGATTTATTCTATATTGTCTTGAATCCTACCTATCTATAAATTTAGTTTCATAAAAAAAATTATAAATTGATTCCTTATGTAATCTCCTTATAGACCCTTTCATGAGTTTTAACTTTATTTTCTACTAGTATAACTTTTATATGTCTGCAAATGTAGCTTCATTAATTTTTTTTATTAGAACCTGATTCCTTGATACTTAAAACTTATTCTTATCCTAAAACATTGAATACATAATTTTAATATCATTATAATTCACTTTTATGTAATATCTTGCTTGTGATATTTTAGATTTATGTTTTGGTCAACTCTTAAATTATTAGTCATAGACATACTTCTTTGCTTGAATTCTAAATTTTTTTCGACTTTGTTAAGCATGGGATATACTGAGAGGGGGGGGGGGGGGTGAATCAGTATATCATATATCTTATAAAATTTCACTTAATCAAATTCCACTTAACCATACATTTAAGATATGCAATAAAATTGAAACAATAAACACCACACAAGAGAGAAAGAGACACCAAATTTTAATGTGGAAACCCAATGTGGGAAAAACCATAGAGAACAATCTCAAGTATATGAATGAGCACCAACTCAAACTACAATATTCAAAAGTACCAACTTGCAAGATCACCAACCCCTTTATTGAGCATCAACACAACAACTAATTTGTGAGCACCAACCCACAGGAGAACCAACCCATAGGAGCACCAACCCACAAGAGCAACAACCCCTATTGTGTATAACACACAACTATCTCTCAATGTTGCTTTCTCAATAAATGCTTTCCCATTACAATATCTCTTTCTTTTCTCTCCTTTGCTCTTCTAAGCTAGATATAAAAATTACAAACCATGCTCTCTTCCACATATTACAAATGGCTTCTCAAGCCTTTATTTATAGCTTAAAAAATGACCTTTGTCATTCACCCTTTTTGACCTTTCAATTCACATGGAAAATGACACCAAACTTGCATGACCCTTCGTATCCTTTCATTTGAAAAGTCGCATGGTGACCCTTCATGAGAAAATTCATCCTTTCCACTTTTGTCTTTGTCTTGGTGACCTTTTGAATTCCTTAAAATGACTCTTCATGGGAAAATGAATCCCATTCCTCTTTTGTCTTTACCTTGTGACTCTTTGACTTCTCCATGGGCCCTCTTTTGACTTATATACAACCAAAAATATATTCGTTAATATTAAATATTAACACACATTAGCCAAGATATGAATATTAAAAACACCATTAAATTCTATGGGGCCTTTATCACCAATGCTAGAACTTTAACATCAATGAAAATATTTCCAAAAATCTCCCCATTTGTCATTGATGGCAACCTCAAAATGAAACTACCACATCTTGAAACTTACACATACTACCATCTGAAAAATATATAGTAACTCCCCCTTACTATAGTAATCTATACCTATTCTTGTACCTATTTCTATACCTATACCTATACCTATACCTATACCTATACCTATACCTATACCTATACCTATTCTTCACCCCCTTGGACATCAATGGCAAAGGGCCTATCCTAAAGCTAACACTTATCTCTCCCTCAATCGATGTTGATCCCCAATGGTAGGAAGTAAAATAAATTACTCCAAACTTCTCCCAAAGATACTCAAATGTATATTTTGGTAGTGCATTTATAAAAATGTCTGCAATTTGCTCTGTAGTAATGATATATTTCATTTTAACCTATTATCTGCAACCTACTCTCTCAAGAAGTGATATCTGATAGGAATATGTTTTGTTCTTGAATGCATCACTGGATTCTTATAAATATTAATAACACTTGTGTTGTCACAAAAAATAGAAATAGGTTTATCATATTTTACCTTGATATCTTCCAAAGTTTGCTTCATCCAAAGCATTTGAGTACAACACAATACCATTGCAATATATTTTACTTTAGTTGTAGAAAGTGATACTGAATTCTGATTTTTGTTTAGCCATGATACTAAGCTATCATTGAAAAAGAAAGCTCCTCCACTTATACTCTTTCTATCATCCAAGCAACCTACCCAATTTGAATCTATATAAGCAAATAAATTGAAATCTTTGCCTTTGGGATACCATAATCCATAATCCAATGTCCCTTTGATATATCTGAATATTCTCTTCACCAACTAAACATGACTATCTTTTGGAGTTAACTAATATCTTGTAACCATACCTACTACATGCATGATGTCTGGCCTCAATACTGTCAAATATAAAAGACTACCAATCATAGATCTATACAAAGATTGATCTACAATAGGTGAATCTTCATCTTTTCTCACCTTATTTACTATACTCATTGGTGTGCCAACTAGTGCACAATCCTCAAAACCAAATTTCTTCAACATTTCCTTGGCATATTTACTTTGATATATGAAAATTCTTTTGTCTAATTGAAATATTTGTAACCCTAGGAAAAATGACAATTCTCCAAGCATAGACATCTCAAATTATTTTTGCATATTATCATAAAATTATTTTGTCATATTTTCAATGTTTTCTCCAAAAATGATGTCATCAACATATACCACAACAATTAATTGATGCTCACCTTCTATTTTGATGTAGAGATTACTGTTAGCAAATCCTCTCTTGATACCTTGATCCTACAGGTACTTATCAAGTCTTGCATACCAAGCTATGGGAGTTTATTTCAATCCATACAATGCTTTCTTCAATATACATACATGGTTACTAATATTTGAGAGAATAAATCCCTTAGGCTGCTCAATATAGACCTCTTCTTCTAGATTCTCATTTAGGAAGGCAGATTTGACATCCATCTAAAACACTCTAAATTTTTTAAATACTTCATATGTAAGAAACATTCTAATAGCCTCTCGTATTACCACTAGTGCAAAAGTTTCTTTAAAATCTATTCCCTCAATCTGAGCATATCCTTTACATACTAATCTTGCTTTATTCCTGGTCACTTCTCCATTTTCATTCAACTTATATCTGTAAGCCCATTTTGTTCCTATCACATTGTGATCTTTTAGTCTAGGCACTAATTCCCAAGTATCATTCTTTTCTATCTAATTTAATTCTTCATCCATTGCCTTAACCCAATGCTTATCATGTCTAGTTTATGAAAAAGTTCTAGGCTAAATTTTGGATAATAAATAGAAATTAACTTGCTCAGATTCACTTATCATCATTCTTCTAGTGCAAATTCTTTCATTTATGTCCCTAATGATGTCAATTTCATTATTATTTCTTTGGAAATGTTTGGATGGGGTTTTGGTGTCCTTTTTCTCCTTCTGATCTTCATCTAATTCTTCAAAGTCTTCCTCTTCAATGATTTCAGGAATGTCTATTAGATCATTGATTCTTTATGCTCCATCTTCTTCTATCTTGACACTTGCACTAATTTTTCATCGATTCTCTTTATGAAACATCTACTACCAAAAACTCTAAAATAATCAACTATAGTTGGTTTGTCTTCCATAGATCATAAGGAGTCTTGTCACTATTGAATCTCAATAATCCTCTATTTTAAAAGTGCACTACTGTACAAACTACCTCTTTCCAATATTTATTTGGTATCTTGGATTCATTTAGCATTATCTCTAACATCTATTGAACTATTCTATTTCTCTATTCAATTAATCTATTTTTCTATAGATTTTTGGCTGCTGAATAATGTCTCTTTATTTCATGGTCTTCAAAAAACTCAATAAACTAATCTGACATGAGTTCTTCTCCTTGATATGATCTTAGGCACTTAATCTTCAAACTAGTTTCATTCTCAAATAATGATTTAAAATGTCTGAAAGCTCATAATTATTTTTTAAAAATATTACCCGAGTCATACATGAAAAATCATCAATAATCAAGATGAAATATTTCTCACCTTGAGTACTTTAATTTCTCATAGGTCCACACAAATTAGTGTGAACAAGCTTTAACATCTAAGTGGTCAAGTATTATTTTGTTTTGAACTACCTTCTAGCCTACTTCCCACGTTTATAAGGTTCACAAAGCATGTTGGATGGATTTGTAATCTTTGGAATATTTTTGACTGCTTGCTTCTTACTAATGTTGATAAGGTTGTCAAAATTTATGTGTCTTATTCTCCTATGCCATAGCCAACTTTATTCAATCTGACTCAGACAACATCTTTGATCTTTGATGTCTGATAATATATACAAATTATTGTTTGTTCTCTAAGTATCTACAACCAACACATCTAAATATTTTATCCTAATTTCACAACCTTCTGCATATAAATTTAGTGTGTGCCCCTAATCACACATTTGACTTACACTCAAAATATTATGCTTAAGACCTTCTACATATAAAACATTTTCAGTTTTAGTTCTACCATTATCCAAACTTATTGTACCTTTTCTAGCAATTTTGGTAGTAGTATTATCTTAGAATTTCACTGTGCCACCATTTATCTTATTCAAGGTTATGAAATTGCTCTTATCTCCTGTAATGTGCCTCAAATATCCACTATCAATGAACCATATATTTTCTTTATTTCTTACGTGCAAAGCTATTTGTACCAACATAGATTTTTTAGGTTGTTTCTTTTACCATGAACCTATCTGAACTTTCTTCATGATAAATGGAGGATTAAAACTCTGGTCCTTCTTAACTGAATCAAACATGATTATATAGTACTAGGATATGTGTCCAAAGTTGTTTCACTTGTAACATATTATATCCTCTTCATTAAAGCCTTATAGAGGATCAAAAGAGTTATGGCTTCTACTTGAATCTGATTGCCTTTTTTAGCTCTATTCCTTCCAGCCTTCTTTGTTTGAGATGTCCTCTGTCTTTGTAACTTATTCCCTGTTTATTTTTTCTTTTGTAAGAGCTTTAGCATAACTCTTTCCTTTCTCTGTGTTAACCTTATTTGTGAAAGTAGTGGCCTCCCCTTTCTCTTTTTCAAATTTGATACTTGTCTTGTCTGACATTGATCTTTGACTTTCTAATATATTATTCAACATATTAGTGCTATTCTCAAATTTTGAATCATTGGCTACTCTATCATTGATTTCTTTATTTATTTTCTCAAGATCTACTTTTAAAGAAGTAATTTAAATAACATGCCTTTAACATTATTCACTTGTTATAACTGTGCCATTAGATCTTTTTCATTCTTCTTGGCTTTTTCAAAGTGTGCCTGTAGATCATAAATTATTTCCTTTGACTCCTTTTCATTTTTCTTGGTTTGCTGCTTCAATCTTTGATTTTTCTTCTCAACAAATTCTAATTCTTCTAAGGCAAAAATGAGTTATCCTTCCAAATTTACCTTGGATTCATCCTCACTTTCATCATGTTCTTCTTGATCATCTATACTTTTTCTTACAGAGGCTTCTTCATGTATGGTTATGAATATATTCTCTTCTTCATCTGAGTCACTGACTCCACTATCTTTGATTAAGCTAAGATATTTAGAATATAAACTCTTCTTCTTGAATCTCTTCTTGTATTTGCCTTTGATGTTTTTCTTGTATGTAGACTCTCCTTATTCATTGTCATCATTATTCTTAACTAGGCATCTATCTACAAAATGTCCAATCTTACCACATTTAAAACATTTAAATGGCAATTTTCCTTGATATTTACCTGTGCCCCTTTTTGGTTTATGAATGAAAATAGATCCATTGTCATATTCATCATCGCTGAAACTATCACTTGATTCTTGAATCTTGGCCTTATCTTTCTTTGATGTCTTTAAAGTAGCTTCATTTTTTGAGGGTTTCTCTTATTCAATCTACATCTCATATGTCTTAAGAATACCATGTAGTTTATCCATCTTTAGCTTGGCAAGATCTTTCATCTCCTTGATTGCCGAAACCTTTGCATCATATCTCACTGGTAGAGATCTCAGAACCTTTTGTACCACTATTGACTCTTCTAACTTTTCTCCAAGACCTTGAATCTAATTTACTATTTGATCAACCCACAAAAGATAACTTTTTTATATTTCTTCCTCTTCTATCTTCAAACTCTCAAACTATCTTTTGAAAGTCTGAAGCTTAGCCCATTGAACCTTTCATCACCTTTATATATATTCTCAAGCTTTACCCAAGTCTCATGAGAAGATTTACATTGCATAAATTTAACAAATTTTGATTCACATAAACCACATAAAATAACATTTAAAGTTTTAGCATTATTTTGACTTGCTTTCTTTTCTATCAAAGTAGTTACAAGTGTCTGTGGCTCTTCATATTCCTCCAACACTACTTGCCAAATGTTGAATCCAAGGGCCATTAAGTAAGTCCTCATCATTATGATCCAAAAGGAATAATTTAACCCATCAAATAAAGGTGCCTTAGTTGTATAAAAATCCCCATATGATCTAGCCATCATGCTTTCCCCAATCTACCTTCAAGCTGTTAAACTCTTTCTGAGGGAACTTGCTCTGATACTAATTATTAAACATAGGATATACTGAGAGGGGGGTGAATTAGTATATCATATATCTTATAAAATTTCACTTAATCAAATTCTAATTAACCATACATTCAAGATATGGAATAAGATTGAAACAATAAACACCACACAAGAGAGAGACACACACCAAATTTTAAAGTGGAAACCCAATGTGGAAAAAACCATAGAGAATAATCTCAAGTATATGAATGATCACCAACTCAAAATAAAATATTCACAAGTACCAACTTGTAGGAGAACCATCCCCTTTTTTGAGTACCAACACAGCAACTAATTCATGAGCACCAACCCCTATTGTGTATACCACACAACTATCTCTCAATGTTGCTTTCTCAACAAATGATAACACATTACAATATCTTTTTTTTTTCTCTCCTTTGATTTTCTAATCTAGATATAATAATTACAAACCATGATATCTTCCACATATTAAAAATGGCTTCTCAAGCCTTTCTTTATAGCTTACAAAATGACCTATGGCATTAACCCTTTGTGACCTTTCAATTCACATGGAAAATGGCACCAAATTTACATGACCCTTCGTATCCTTTTATTTGAAAATTCACATGGTGACCCTTCATGAGAAAATTAATCCTTTCCATTTTTGTCTTTGTCTTGGTGACCTTTGTAGTTCTTTAAGATGACTTTTCATGTAAAAATGCATCCCATTCTTCTTTTGTCTTTACCCTGTGACTCTTTGACTTCTCCATTTGCCCTTTTTTGACTTATATGTAACTAAAAATATATTCATTAATATTAAATAAATATTAACACACATTAGCCAAGATATGAATATTAAAAATGCCTTTAAATGCTATGGGGGCATTTATCACCAATGCTATAAATTTGACACCAATGACAATATTTCCAACAGACTTATAATTATTATATATATGAATTTTAAAAATAAAATAAAATTTATAATAAATGTTGGATGGTATAACCTGATCTAATTAGAAGGCCCAATTATTAATGGGGGGTGTGGGGGAGGGGGGAATTTCCCACTACTATGGTCATGAGAATTTTATGAAAAATTAATTGTAAAATATTGTAATTTAATAGTAAATCTGGGATGTTCATTATTAGGTTGTAGATCTAATGGTATAAATTATGTTGGTGCATTTTTGTCTTAATATGTAACCCTCATTTTCTATGAAAGCATTTTTATCATGACAGTGCACTGTGTGTGAGTGAAAAGGAGATTTTAGTGGATGTATTATAGGTTTATCCTTTCATTTATTAGATTGAATAAGAGAAGAACTAGTTATTTATGTGTGGATGTAGTCCTTATTGGGTGAACCATGTTAAATCTATGTTTCTCTTATCTTGTATTTTTTACATTTTAGTGATATATTTATTTCATTAATATTGATCTACATTATATATTACTAATAATTGGTATCAGAGACAAAGGTTTATTTGGCAGATAAACTCACAAGAAAAGAGGGTTCCTAGTTTGAGTGGGAACAATGGTGAAAGAGGGCAAGTTTAAGGTCAAGAAGTTGAATAGCCAAAATTAAAAGCTATAGAAGATGAAAATGGATGACTATATATATTAGAATTATCTTTTCCTACCATTTTGTAGAATAAAAAAGAAGACATTGACTATGAAGGATGAAGAATGAGAGGTTCTTGATAGAAAGGCACTAGGAACAATATGACTGTGCCTGGCAGCATCGATGGCTTTCAATATTTCAAAAGAAAATACAATAGAGGATGTGAGAAAGGTATTAGATAGAGTGTATAAAAAACCCCCAACCTCTATTAAGGTATTTATTATGAAACATTTATTTAATATGGAGATGTGAGAAGGTGGGTTTGTTACTGATCATTTAAATGAATTTAACACAATCACAAATTAGTTTTGATATGTAGGGGTAAAATTTGATGACGAGGTTAGGGATAATTTTATTATATACTCATTATCATAAATATGGAATGGATTGGTCATGGTTGTGAGTAATTCTGTCTCTAGTTCAAATACTTTAAAGTTTGATGTTTTTATTGGTGTTATTCTTAGTGAGGAAATATGATGAATTAACATAGGTGAGACAGTAGGTAATGATTTAATTATGGAGAATAGGGGAGTACAAAAGGATAGAGGAAAGGGAATTAGTAATCATGATAAGTCTAATAAGGGAAGATCCAAATCTAGAGGAACATTGGTGTGCTGACATTACGAGAAGAAAGGACACCTAAAGAAAGATTGTTAGCATTGAAAAGGAAAATAAGGAGATGGAAAACAAGATAATAACTTGGAAGCAAATTTAGCAGGTGATGTGTTTCAAGATGTTTTAATCCTTTTATTAGATAATATTAATGATTCTTGGGTCTTAGATTTAGGGGATTCATTTCATGCTACACCCCATAGTAAATATTTTCAAGACTATGTTTAAGGTGATTTTGGATAAGTTTATTTGGGTGATGGTGAACCTTGTAAATTTTTTGGAAAGGGTAAGATACAGATAAAATTATATAATGGAAATAAATATTTGATAAAAGAGGTGAGGCATGTTCCTGAGTTGAGAAGAAATCTAATTTTAACAGGGTAGTTTGGAAGTAAAGGTTTCATAGTTACATTATAGAAAGTTCATGGAATGTCACTAAAGGATCACTGTTAATATCAAAAGGAGAGAAGGTAGGTAAATTATATTTAAAAAATGGTAATATCAAATCTTATATTGTATTAGCTTCTATAGAATTGGATACAAAATTATGGCACCATAGACTTGGGGACATGAGTGGGAACGAGATGCAAATTCTCCACTCAAAATTTATTACCAGATTTAAAGAAGGTGGATTTAGACTTCTGTGAGCACTATGTGTATGGAAAATATAAGAGAGTAATATTTATTAGAGTTGGGAAGATAAAGAAGGATGAAAATTTAGAGCTTGAACATACAGATGTATGGAGACTAGATTAGGTATCATCTCTTGGTAGCCATTCTTATTATGTTACTTTTATTGATTGTGCAACTAGAAAAATTTGAGTTTGTTACATATGAAAAGATATGATATTTTTGATACTTTTAAGAAATGGAAAGTTTTGGTTGAGGATGAGATAGTAAATAAGTTGAAGTGTGTCAAATTAGATAATGGAGGTGAATATTGTAGCAAGGAGTTTGATACTTACTATTCATCTCATGGGATTCATAGAGAGAAGATGGTTCTAAGAACACCAAAAAAAATGGTGTGTCAAAAATGATGAAAAGGACAATCATAAAGTGTGAAAGGAGCATAAGATTGCATATAGGGTTACCCTTGTAGTTTTGGGTAGATTCTATAGATACTACTATTTACTTAATAAATAGAAGGCCTTCAAGTCCTTTAGATGGTGGCATTCCAAAGGAAGCATGGACATGTAAAAAGATAGACTATTCTTTTTTTAAAAAATTTGGTTGTGAAGAATTTATACATATTGATAAATAAAATAAAACCAAGTTTAAAGAAAAATCCCAAAAATGTACTTTTATTGGATATGGAGTTAATGATTTTGGTTACTGTTTATGGGATTTTAAAAATTGCAAAATCATTAATAGTAGAGATGTGATCTTTAAGAGAAGGTCATGTACAAAGATCAGTTATAAGGAAAGAAATAAGAAAAGATAAAAATAGAATATGCAGTACTTGATGAAATAATTATAAATTAAATTACAATAGTGCTGAAAAATAAGAATGTGCAACAACAACAACAACAAGTACCTCAAACTCCTGAAAGTGTAGTTAGAAGATCTACCAGAGTAGGTAGACTCCCTGAATGATACTCTCCTTCAATTTATTATTTATGATTGACTAATGGTGGTTTTCAAAATGGTTTTTGTGGACATCATCTCATAATGAGGTAGACTTTAACATTTTAGTATCTCAATGGAAGTGAACTCCACTCTAGGGCACAAGTTGCAGGTATGCATTCTTAACAACTAGGTGATGGAATATCAGACAGGGTAGGAAAGTTGTTAACAAGGATTATGAATGGATTAATGATCTCTAAACAAAAAAGAAAATATAGATAAATTGGTGGTTGTATGGTTGATAATATAGAGTGGGTAGGTCTAAAAAATAAACTCAAAAAAAGAGGGGAAGGTATGGAAGAAAAGAAGGATTCTATGGCTTCAAGAATTAATTATCAGGATGGTTTATAAGTAGACAAGTGATTTTAAAACAAATGTTTGTTGCTAATACCCATTTTACACACACAAATGGACATGGTCAAAAATTCTAGGATAATTTTGTTATAGGAAACTTAAAGGCCTCAATCAAAGGTTGCTCTTTTTAGAGCAACTATTGCACACCCTTACTTAAGAGATTATGACTCATACCAGGGAGGTATCTGAGACAATGATTGCACATACATAGAAAACTATATCATTACAAGCACCTCTACACACTCATAAATATGAATCAATCAACCTACTGATAATTAATTTAACTGCTAATCATTCAATAACTATTACACATCTAAAACTATCATATTAATAATGACAGTAAATAATTAATCACGACTATTGCACACTAAGAATTATTGAATCATACAACCAAAAAAAAATAAGCCTAATTACATAAAGATTGGAAATAAAATAAACAAACACTTAAATAACAATCAAAATTGATTATGCTTCTGTATTAAAATTCTCTAACCCTTTACAAATGTGGGTTATATATGTTTAAATAGACTTAGGTAGGGGTCACCTCATCCTCCAAGTACATTCAAAATTTAGTTACATAGAGTAGTTAGAACCTCAGTGCTAAGTGTAGTCTCAAAATGGTATGTAATGTATACATAGAGTTAATATATATTTACCAATAGTTATAGTCATCCTTTAAAATATTATGCAACTTATGCATGTTTACAAAAAAAATAGGCAAATATTACATTGAATTTGAATCATAAGAAAAATACAAGTACAAAATTGACATTGCTATAGAGAATTTACATGTAAAAGACTGGCCCTTTTAGCTAAGGCTGAGTAGATGTCTGCATGGATGTGTTGACTTTGATAGGAGTCATAACTATAGACATTGGTGTTAAACTAGATTTAACAGCCTTAGTCTTTTTCTTCTTCACCTCTATCTCAAGATAACATTTATGCACTACATCATGAAAGAGGGTGCCAAGATCTTTGAATAGATTTCATACAATCAATGTTGAATCCTATGAAGTAGTGTGAGAGCTACAAAATTTGAAGAGAAGGAAAATAATGCATTACCTGATTATTGCAAAAAGTGAATGAGTCGATTAACCTTCCAAAAAGGAAAAGTGGGGTACATATAGAGAAAATTAGGGTAACATGAAGAAGCCTCTAATTTTCTTAATTAACTAATTAAAATTAAATATAATTAGCCTATGGACCCTTTATAACTAACCTAAGGAATCTTAAATAACATAGAATGGACATATGACCTTGTAAACAAAATCTAGTGGGAAAAATCACTACACTAATACCCCCCCTTAAGCGTATCTTAGGTGAGATGAGAATTGGGTCCCAACATTGAAAGCTTGATGAGGTACCCAAGTACATAGTTATGAACCTCCATAGGAGGAAGAAGAAGGTGGAACAACCCTAACCCCAATGAGAGATCTTCGATGAAAAAATTTACTCTCTGTGAAAGGATTGGTTAGAATATCTACAATCTGCTCTCATGTTGGACAATATCAAAGATCAATGACTTGCTCATTAATAAGCTCCCTAATGAAATGTATGTGAATTTCTATGTTTTTGGTCCTTTTATGGAGAACCAAATTCTTATAAATCTAGATAGTTCTTTGGTTATCATAGTAGATGATTTTTGGCTTATGAAACTGAACACCAAACATAATGAGAATCCCTTGAAGCCAGATTACTTTAGTGGTGGCATTGATAGCCCCTATATATTCTGCCTCTATAGATGATAAAGTAATTGCATGTTGCTTCTTGCTTGACCAACTTATTGGACCCGAACCAAGTGAAAAACTATAGCCTAAGGTGGAATTTTGACTCTAAATATCTCCAGACCATTCTAAATCTATGTATTCAATCAAATCAATCTCTATTTTTGATCCATAATATATACCATAGTTGTGTAAAACCTGAATATAGTGAAGAATCCACTTTGTTTCTTTCTATTGTAACTCATGTAGCTCCTACATAAATTAGGAGACCAAACCAACTGCATAGGATATGTCAGGTCTAGTGTGTGTCAGATAGATAAGAATGCCCATGAGTTACTGATACAGAGTTGCATCGATGAGTGGTGTATGAAAATCAGCCTCAAGCTTCACACTAGACAAGAAGGGAATAGGAGTGGGCTTACAATTAGCCATGTTAAACCTCTCAAGAAAATCAAGAGAATACTTAGATTGTGATAAAGTGATCCTAAAATCAAACTGAATGATTTCAATCATGAGAAGGTAGTGCAGAAATCCCATGTTTGTCATTGAAAATCTATCCAAAAATGTAATTTTCACTATTGAGATGGATGGTTGTGAGCTCCCTAAAATCAGTAAGTCATCCACACAGAGAACTAGGATCAATAGAGAATCATCCTGCTGTAAGATGTAGACATTTTTATCTAAGTGGCATCTGGTGAACACAATTGTGAGGAGAAAAGAGTCCATCTTGGCATACCATGCTTGAGGGGCCTATTTGAGTCTGTAGATAGATTTTTTGAGTCTGTAGATTAAGGAGGTATTTTACACAAAGCCTTGTGGTTGATCTATATATATCTCTTCTTTGAGGTCACCATGTAGAAAATCACTCTTTACATCCATTTGGTAAACATCCCACTGATGTGCGGTTGTGATGGCTAGAGTGAGTCTTATAGACATCATCTTGGATAAAGGAGCAAATGTCTCAATGTAGTTTATGTTAGGAACTTGAGAAAACCTCTTTGAAACTAGATGAGCTTTGTACTTATAGACTAATCCATCTGCACCATACTTGGTCCAATAAACCCATTTATAATAGACCAATTTTCTTCCTTTTAGAAGAGGGACCAAGTCCCATGCTTGTTCTTGATTAGGAAACTATACTCTTCCTGCATAGAAGAATCCCATTTTGGAATGCCAGATGCCTCATGAAAGGTTTATGGATCTGAGACAATGGCCAATTAGGCATGTGATGTCCCTTAAAACTATGATCATGTTTGCCTTGAATCTAATGGATTTCCAACCCATCCTCTATCAATTTTTATTGTCTATCTAGCCTAAATAGGTCTAGAATTGTATGGGATTAGAGAATTAAGAGGTGAATCCTCATCATCTATAGTGTCAGTGTGAGATGGAGAAGGAATATCCTCATCACTACTCTCATCACTTAAACTTGAAGAAGAAGAGTCATCCTCATCATCAAGGGGATCTTGAGGTGGATCTATGTCATTGTTAGAAGTGGAATCAATATCCAGTGAGACTTTTGAAGAGTCTAGAGTGCCATGATTATATTCAAGTGGGCCCTCATGAAACTTGACACTCCTTTGAATGAACAACTCATGAGTTTTAGGATGGAGAAGCCTATATCCCTTAACACCCTCTGCATACCCCATAAAGATGTAAGACTAACTTTGAGGGTCCATTGCCTTACATTTCATCTTGGGAACACAAGCCATTACTAGTGATATAAACAATCAAAAGTGATCTACTTTAGGCTTGTGACCATCCAAAGATTCAAAAGGAGTGATTATCTTCAAGGATTTGTGTTAAACTGGGTTCTAAATGTAGCATGCACAGTTGATTGCTTCATCCCAATACTAAGAAGCAAGAGACTTTGATTGAAGCATGTTGTTTGCCGTTTATTTTAAGGTATAGTTCTTTCATTAGGGCACACCATTTTGTTGAGGAATATATGGACTATGTGTTACATCTGAATACACTCTGATGTGCAAAATTGCTCAAACCTATTATTGACATACTCATTTCTATTGTCAGTCCTTAAGATTTTAATAGAACATTCTGACTACTTCTCCATAAGTGCCTTGAAGTCCTTAAAGTGATCAAAGACCTCATACTTATTTTTGAGAAAAAACACCCAAGTGTACCTTGAAAAGTCATCGATGAATGTGATCATGTATCTTGTCCTATTAAATGAAGGTTTTGGAAATGGTCCTACTAAGTCATTGTGGACTATCTCTAGCTTGTATTCTCTCTCCTTACTTTGCATTTATCATATTTCTATTCTAGATGCTTACCAAAAATACAACCATTGTATATACCATCCAATAATTTGAATTTAGGCAACCCTAAAACCATGTCTTGATGATTGAGTTGCTCCAGGTAATGGTAGTTTAAATGGCCAAACTGTTCATGCCATAGTTTGCTTACTCCATCTACATGAGTAAGTTGTGTAACAGAGGGATGATATAGAGAAAAATATGAGAAGGTATACAACTTAGAATGATTATTGGCCTTACCATAATCCACTACGATATCAATATGTGGTTCCTTGATGACCACTAAATTAGGTGTGAACTCAACTTACTTCCTTGTACCTATGTGAGTGATTTGATATACTGATAAAAGATTAGTGGACAATGAAAGAACACACAAAACATCATTAAAGGTAGTGTCACTTACTTTTACTGATACTTTTCCACTGACTTCTATCAAAGTTTCATCACCCATGAGAATTGAAGGCACAAAACATAGCTCTGTTTTTAAAAATAGATCCTTTAAGGAGGTCATGTGATAGGAAGCACCTAAGTCAATAACCCAAGTCAAAGGCTGAGAAGCTACTACAACAAGTGCCTTGACCTTATTTTTACCCTTTTTTTGTCTTTACCATTTGCAAAATATTGTGTTTATGTATTCTGAGATGAAGATTTAGGAACACTAATGTTATTATTCTCAAGCATCTTAGTCAAGGTGTCAATCTTCTTACAAAAGTTACATTTGAGTTTCTCCTTATTAGGTTTCCTACTTAGGAGGACTCATTTGATGATGACTTAGGGTTGACATCTAATTTTAGATTCTTCTTATGCTCATGATCAGGTTTAGACTGTTTCTTCTCCTATTTGCCACTGCTAGAAGGCTTCTTGTCCTGATTGACAATCAAGGCATGTGATTTTGAAGACTTTAGTGCACTGATTTGAACTAGATTATCTTGATCCTGAGATAGATTGAAAACAAACTCATTAAATGATGAAATTTTATAAGTGGCTCCAAGTGCACATTTGGTAGCATGAAATATGGAGATAAAAATTGAACAGTCTTGACCTAGTTTTACAAGCATGGATAAAATCAACTGATCATCTATTTTATCAATGCCACATTATTTCAACTATAGTCTTAGTGTTTTTAAATTTGTAAAGAAGTCTTGTAGGGTGTCATAGTCACCTGGGCTCAATGTGATGAGCTCATTCTCTAGGTCATGATGCCTCATGATGTCTTGCACTTTGAAAGTTTGTCCAGGATTGTCCAAACTTTGTTCAGAGTTTTTACAAATTCAACATGAAATAGGAAGTCAAGAGACATTGACAAGCATAGAAACCCATAGGCCTTGTCACATCTATTGTAGAACTTAACCTTTTTTGCATCTATAGATGGCTTAGTTTCCTTACCCATAGTAATCTGACAGAGTCCTTTACCTCTCAAAGTGAGTTATATTTTAGACTTACGTTCTAGATAGTTAAATAGTGTGAGTGGTTCAATGTTTAAATCTATTACTATAGATTAGAATGAGAAAAATTTTAGAATTGAAATGAAAGCAAAAAAATAGAAAGCACATTATACAAATACCCCCTAAACTATCAAGAATACCCCCCTAAAGTTAAAATGCACACACGCTTAGTCTTAGACATTAAGCACAGTCAAAAATACATCTATGAGTAATTAGTATGAGAAAGTATGAGAGGGACATCAGGCACTATAGATAATGCATCCAAGAGGAAAATTACAAAGGTTTGAAAAGAGTTTTAAGCTATTACACCATGTAAAAAATGGATATTACACAAGTTTTAAAATAATATCACTAATGTATAAAGCTCAAGAAAATATGCACTTTCAAAAAAAATGGCACCCAAAAAGGAGGTATGGATTGAAATTTATAACACTTACTATTTCTTACTCCCACATATTCCTAGACCCTTTCCAAAAGTGGAATTTTTTTTCCAAACTTGTATTTTTTCATCTAAAAATACAAAAAGGTCTTCATTACCTTTCACCTAAAATTTGACACCCTCTTGAACGTCACTCAGGGTTTCAACACTACTTTACTTTGGGTTCTTATAACTGCTTTACTTATCAAATAATAAGTAATTGCCCTTGGAAAACCAGAGTGATTCTTTCTAGTGTAAATTGGGTTCTTAACCAACTACTACTTTGGGATTTTGAACTATTACAACTTCAGGGTTTTGAAACTGTTTTGTTGAAAAAATAAGTAATAAGTAGTTGACCCTAAAAAAATTGATTAATTCTTGGTAGTGTATTTTAGGGTTGTGAAGTCTGACTGTTGAAGCCTAATTACTTATAAGTGACTACCTTGGAGAAGCTCAATTACTTCCAAGTAGTTGCTCTGGAGAATCCTGATTACTTTCTATAATGTATTTCAGGTTTATTGGACTACTTTACTTAACTTCATGAATTTGAAGTAAAGTGACTAAAAAAACCTAATTTGGTCTATGATCAAGTTGTTGGGGTTAAGAATCTTGATTACTTTCAGTTGTGGCATTGGAGAAGATTGATTACTTCTAACTAGTGTAATTTGGGTTTCTTGGACTACTTTACTTAACTTCACGAATTGGAAGTAAAGTAATGTCAAAAACCCAATTTTTTCTGTAAGTAAGTTGTTGCACTCCAAAAACTTAATTTGGTCTAAAATTGATTAATTGCCTTTTGAGATCCCAAATTAGTCTACAGAGAGTAAACTAGGGTTTACAAGCTTGATTACTTCATTTGTACAGATGTCTGACCAGATGGAAGAAATGGATTTTAGAAAAATCTATGAACTTTCTCAAAAATATAAAAACAACCCATTTTAGATCCCAAAAGACCTAAAAAATATATGCAAGTGGATTTTTCATCAAAGGCCTTATGATGAGTTTTGAGGTAGATTAATCAAATGCCTCCAAGCTCAAAAATGGTGGCCAAGATAGAATAAATACTAGTAAGATGAATGCATGGAGGATCTTACTAGGGAGTCTGATTCATGAGGTTGTCAAGAAGGCTCTGATACCATGAAAGAGTGTGTGAATATATTTGAATAAATTTCATTCAATCAATGTTGAATCTTGTGAGGTAGTGTGAGAGCTCCAAAATTCTAAGAGAAGGAAAATAATGCATTACCCGATTATTGTAAAAAGTGAATGAGTCAATTAACCTTCTAAAAAGGAAAAGTGGGGTACAGATAGAAAAAATTAGGGCAACATGAGGAAGCCTCTAATTTTTTAATTAACTAATTAAAATTAAATATAATTAGCCTATGGACCCTTTATAACTAACCTACGAAAGCTTATATAACATAGAATGGCCATACAACTGTGTAGGAAAAACTTAGTGGGAAAAAGCACTACACTAAAACATCATGTTACTATCATATAATATCTAAATTTAATAGCAAGGGTCTATGTACCTTGTTAACTTGCTTATATAGTTTTGTATGTTCTATCTTTGTATTTTGGAAGTTGATCTTAAAAATCTCAACTTCAGTTACCTTCTTCCTCATAAAACTTAGCTCATATTCAATATCCTATAGTGTTAACCCTTATAAACTCTACTTAAAATTGTCAGAAGCTTATTGAATGAGTTGATCACAATTAATTCTACTTATAATCTTACCTATGTATTATTTACCTTCGATAATTTCAAATTGTCCAAAACCTACAAAATAAGCATATCATGCTCTTGATATTTGGGAAATATTACCCCAGGTACTGTCACCCATTCTTTGGCTTCTTATGTTATAATGACAACAAAATTGAGGGAATCCAATGGTGTTATTAGATCCAGGTGGTTATATGACTTATTAGTTGTGTACAAAATCAATAATTTTAGGTTATTTTCATCTCCCATTAAATAATTAAATAATTTGTGTGTTTAAGCTACATGAGAGGCTAATTTAGCCCTTATTACTTCTAGTGCCTCTAAAACATTATAACATTTTAAAGTAGCATCTTGTACTTCATCTTAAATCCCTAATGGAATATGAATTATCTACTATTGTTCCTTGATTTGTTCTAGTTCTTGTTCCAGTTCTTACCTCACAATCTCTGCCCCCTCGTGCAATACTACCATATCATTTTTATGGGATTTTGCTAGGGACCTAAAATCTTTAATATAGGGGGTTTGCCCAAGCTTTCTATCCTAGCTTTTAGATAAGGCATATACCTCCTGCCTCTCTTCAGGAATAATTTCCTTGCCAAATTCATCCTCCAACTTCCTCTTTCTAAACCTTTGAATACTCCTTGAGGGCTTATCAAACAAAGTTATTGTTGATGAGAGCTCTTTAATTTTAAAACTGGGCATTTGGGTAGCGTTCTCTCTAAGATCAATTACCCATGGGGGAATCAATAACTAGTTATGGTCTATTTGTTGTGCATCCTTAGCTACAACCTCTACCTAGATATTTTCTATTGATTATTACTCTTTAACTCCTTTAAGGACTGTGTGAGGAAGGGAGGGAGGACCAAATGATTTTAGACCAATCTACACCTCCATATTAGGGGAGTGAATGGATTGTAGTGACTTTATTACCCCTTTTTCCATTTCTTGAGGACATGACAATGGTCTCTTGGGGTGAATTGGTAGATGTCATTGGAAAATTAATTTGTGTATATGAAACATGGAGTTAGAGAGTGGCCAGGGTTGTTTCAATTTTATTAGTGGCCCTTTTCTTCTTCATGGTTTTGACCATGGTAGTAACAAAGGGAATTATAGTGGTTGCAACAATAGATGTAGATGGAACTATAGGGGAGAATGAAACAATGGTGGTCGAAGAATCTTCCTCTATATTGGGAGTGAGGAAAGGGATTTACAATATAGAAGAGGATAATGAAACATCATGGGTGGAGGTGACATCCTCCACCTTGGGAGTTCTCAAAATAGAATTAATTGGAACTAAACCAAAAATATGAACACATGAAGAAACTAGGGAAATAGGGTCTAAAGGCTGACCCGTCTTACCTATTGAGTCATATGTGCTTGGTTTTTTTACTTTATTAGTCATCAGGCTTAATGCCTTGTATATTTCTATCTCTTATTCTTCATTTAGTTCTTGATCTGCCTCCACCTATTTTTAAGGAATTGAAGGTAGGCCCTGTGGTTGATCTACTATTGGATTATTTATGAGGGAAGCCTTTGGTTTCCTCAAATAAAAAATAGTTGGTCTTTATCTTTGAGGATGAGCCTTGTTAACTTGAGGTAGTAGGTTCCTCTATAGCTGCCCCTTTCACTGTAGATTCCTACAATTAGGGTGTGATTGTAGGTATTTATAGTGGCAAGGTAGATGCATGCTCTTGGTATTTTTCATCAGAGGAATCTAAGTCAATTAGATCCCTTGAATCCCCCTTTAGATTAGGCTCTCTCAACCCAGGATCTTTCTTAATATCCTTTAATAGAAATGGGAGTTATTACAAAGGATCCCCTTGTACCTATGTTTGTTATAAGGGTTGGATATTTCATAAATCTAAATTTATCCATCCTTTATGAGGTGACAACCTAGTTTGGGTTTTATTCAATGAAATTGAAGGTTTTTGTTGAATTATCCTTAGATGAGCCTCATTTAAGCCCAAAATTTTTTTCCTTTGTAAGACTTGGGCATCATTCTTTGCATTCAAAAATAAAAAATCATGGTCATAGGGGACATGTTGGTATGGAATACCAAAGCCTTAATATGTTTTTATGTATGACCATGGGGATCCCAATCCCTATGTGGCATGGTGGGCATGTGATGACTCTTTCTCTTATTGTTGATGTCTCCAAAATGATTCCTCTGTGTGTAACATACTCTACCAATGATCATATGTGATCTATAGAATTTATTTTTCTTTTGTTTTATCAAGTCCCCCTCGACACTCTACAAGAGCTAATATGATTTTTTTTGCTTTGCTAGTTTATCTAGTATATACTTAGGGTGGCATAGAGGGTGGAATTTATGACTAACAACCATGATTACTGTATAATCAAGATACAACTAGTAGGCACCCCAAGAAGCTAGTGTATCTATTATGATTTTTCCCTCTTAGGTAGGGGAGTCCCATGAATTTCTTTCCATACTTGAGGATACACATTCTTGGAAATTTAGACCATGTGCTTTGTGTATGCATAAATATGCATGAATGAGTAGTAATCATAAATGTAAGTCTTAATATAATATGTGTCCAGGCTCTAAAGCTTGCCAAGGTCTTTATATACTATACCCATTAATGCATCCAATAAGTATGATATCATGTATAAGTAGCCTAATGGATTGGTCCACTTGCTTTTATGTAATACGTGTTCTCTCAGCTAGAAGTTGATCTCTCTCAAGGTAAAATTTGTATCACTATCCATTATCATATGTAGGAATGGAAACCAATCCAAATTGATAAAATAGATGTTGTGCATGTCATACATTCTATTTAATAAGGCCATACCAATACATACTCCCACCTTGAATTTGTTAATGGGGATGGGAGTCCTTTTTGGGACCATTGTCTTTCCAAGAAGAAGCCATGAGCTCAATACTTTATTAATTGAATTTTGTTTGTTCCATGAAATTAGCCTATGTTTATCAAAAATTGCATCTAGAGTTGGTAGAGATAGAGACATTTGAAAATTATCCCTAGTGATATAGTATGTGACTATTTGGGAATCTATTTAGTATAATAATGCATCTCATGTAATTTTTCTAGTAAAGAATAAATATCATATTAGGTCAATGCAGGGCATCACTTCGATATTGGCCATCATAAAGTGCACTATTTATCTCTTAGGAGCTAGCAACTATGTAACAAATTGACACTCTCTAGAGGATATATTTTCCTCATGTGAAAACACGTTGATATAATCCACTACATCCCACAATTTTGAGTAGTTACCATACCTATTGTCAAATATAGTTGTGTCAAAAACCATATTTGTAAAATCTACCTAATCTTTATTGGTGAATGACGATTGTGGAAGTGATCCTTTGAAGCTCTTGGATGATGATGCCATTGAAATTGTGTGGTGTGCTCATAGTATGTTTTATGTGTATCATGAAAATTACTTTCCATTAATTGTTCACTTGCAATGGATTCATAAGTAGCTAGGGCTTTCATTCATAGGATAGCAATTGAGTTTGAAGTCATTTGTGAGCAATGAATTCATTGGTAGCTACACATCATGTATATAGCCTTAGCATTAAATTCTAGTTCATGTGTTATAATGTCCAATTTTCCTATGTTTGTTTTACCTATATAGTTATAATCTCATTAGTTTAGTTGATGGGTATGTTTGGCAAGTGTCGAGAAATATTTTTTCTTGTCTAGAAGGCATTCAACAGTTGAGAATTAGGAGTTAGGTTTTATGTTAGAATCGATCCAAAAAAATGAATAGATCTTCTAAACACAAAGTCCAAATAAAAATCCTAAAGACCAAATCCATCAAAACAAATGTTCAAAAAAATTATCCAAACAAAATGTTTGAGCAAAATCTACAAATCACATAAAGCCGATGATGACCGATTCACACAAATTATCTGAAAAAAGGTCTCGAACAAAAGTTTTGATGAAAATGTCTGAATGAAAATTCCAATATGAAATGTATGAATAAGGAGTCCTAAAAAACTAAGTCCTTTAAAACATTTATTTGAATAAAAAGTTTGAACAAAAAACTTGATAAACAAATGCAAAACAAATCTTTTGAATAAAATCACCAAACAAAAAGCCTGAAGAAAAATACCAATGAATAAATTACAAAAAAAGTTTCAAAAAAACCAAGTTCCCGTAAAGAAGGCCCAGACAAAATGTTTGAACAAAATGTCTATAGACCAAGTCTTGAATAATTTCTCTGAGTAAAATTAAATCCCAAAACCTATATAATATAAAAGTTCCTAAAATTCCCAAAAGGCATTATTAAGTTAGTCCAAAATATTCAATGTCATTGTTTATATTTCCAAGTAAAAAGATTTAAGGAACATTTTGATAGAACTTAAACAAATACAGAGAGCAAAGTCTCAAAAAACAAGGACAAACTCTAAAAAGACTGGGTCCCTATTTCTTCAAGAATAAAAAGGGGAATATTGGGTACAATAAATGGTGACTTACAAGGAGAATACTTTTGAGTATTTGAGAACTCAAAAATTTGGTTAGTAATTTCAAATCAGACATGAACTGTGCCTCAAAAAAATATTAGAATTAGAGATATGAAAGAGACTTCCAACTACATCATACAACATACTTGCCTTTTCATCCATGGATCTATATGTGATAAAGTGATGTTAATTTAATCCTTATTGTGAGGATCTTTTCAAAGGCTTGGAGCATCTATAGGTTTCCATCTGGTTCTTTTAAATCTTATTAAATTAGGAAAGTTCAAGAATTAATTTGATATTATTGAGATGTCCATACCCTCGATAGAGATACCTTAGGTTCTTTCTCTCCTCTTCTTTAATTTTCTTGAGCATGATGTGTGGTACATTGACCTTATTTCATCATGTGAACCTTTGATCTTGTTTGGATGTTCCTTTTAAATTCATTAATTTCTCTTTTAAAATCATTGGTTCATTTTCTTTCTCCCCCCCCAATTTTTTATTTTAATAGAAGGAGGAGAGCCAAAACCCTTGCGAGCCAGTGTAGTTATATAACTAATCATTACCAGAATGTCCTTGTCAGCTACATCTATACCAATGATTGTCACCTTTAAAAAATTATTAACATGAAAAATGTGCTTGGTCAAATGGAGTGAGAACTTTATAAATTCATATGAAGTATATGAGAGAAACTTTCACATACTTGGTAGAAATATTCAATGGTGACATAACCCAAAATGATTGTGATTACATACCTAAATCTTGAAGACTCTAAACATAGAAATATACCTAGTTTGTAAACAAACCCAAGTTGTGAATCCATTTTGTAATTTATCTTTTTATTATATGTCTATCTAAGAATAAAATAGGGTCCCAATTGGTTGGATATTAGCTTGGTCATGTTATAATAAAATAATTTAGATTGCCATAGGAAACAACAAAATGCCTAACCTATAAAGATGAAAAAATAAACTAAGAAAGATGAAAAACTATACTAGAAAGTAGTAAACTATCATAAGAAATTAGGGAAACTAACCTAATCCTACCTATACCATGTTTCCTTATCAATTGGTGGCATCTTCAGATGGTACAACCATGAAGTAATGCTTCAAAAACTGCCCATTAATTAGATATGTGAATTTATTGCCTTGCAAATCCCTTAGGTAGAATACATTATTGCTCAGGATATCTGAAATTTGATATGGTCCAATCCATAGTGGGGAAAATTTTTCATGTTGACCTTTTTTTCATGGCTTTATCCCACAATATCACTAGATCAAAAATTCTAAATTCTTTGACTTTTACTCTTTTGTCAAACCATCTCTTGACTACGTCTTGGTATTTACCAAAAGTCTATAGGGCCTCAATCCTTGAATCTTCCATTTCTATTATATCTATTAGTCATTATTATACTTGTTTATTTGGTTCCATGTATTCTTGCATGTATTGGTAAGTCAATAATTTTAGCATGATTAGGAATATTGGCCTACATCCATACACCAACAAATAGGGTGAGGCCTTGAAGGCCTACTTATATCTCATTCAGTCTAACAAAGGGCATACTTAAGTAGATTATGCTAGTCCCTAGTCTTATCCCTAATTGATTTATTTATTACATCTATCAGGTTATTATTCATTGATTCAGCCAATCCATTTCTTTGAGGGTAATGGTTAGAAGATGACCTGATGGTGATATCATTATCATGATCCCATTTAGTGAATTCAATTGATATGAATGCTGGCCCATTATCATAAAGTAAATAAATGGGGGTGAAAAATCTATTTGTGATGTGTTTTACCAATAATCAAATCACATCTTGTTCTTTATAATTCTTTATAGCCACTTCTTCAATCCATCGGGTACAATTAACGTATGGAGTGAGTACAAACTTATGACCTACTAAGGAGTTTGGGTTAATGACACCAATGAAGTCTAAACCTCATTATGAAAATGACATTCTTTGAATAATAGGTTGCAAGGGCATTGCTACATGTACTTTTATTTTTACTAATCCTTGGCATTCATGGCATATCCTTATATGAGCATGAGTATCCTTGAAAATTGTTGTCTAGTAATATCCCATTCTTAAGATCTTATGAGTTGTGGTGTTCCCATATAGATGACCATTACCTGTCTTTTGGTGCAGGTGTTTTTGAATCTCTTTAGCTTCTTATATAAATACACATCTAAACTTATCCTATAGAGAACTCCTTTCTTGATTATGTAGTGAGCAACTTTGAACCTCAAGCTCTCTTTCATTCTTGATTGAGTTCTGGGGAATAAGTACTTATTAGCAGATATTGAATTATGCCATTATACCATTCCCCTCTAGATAGCTAGGCTTCACATACCTTTTCAATAGTAATACGTGGGTCAGGCTTAGTTATGAGTTAGATGATGCCCTGGCATCAAATGATTTTAACAAGATTGATTTCTATATCAAATTCTTGCAACTTTGCCATCCATTTGCCTATACATTCTCCCAATTCATTCTATGATAAGGTAAGATTGAGATTAGGGTCAAACACAATAGAAATAGTCTTATTCTTCAATATGTAGTGTCAAAATTTCTTCATCACTTTGATAAGAGCAAAGATTTATTTATCAATCATGGAGTACTTGAGTTTTGCATCCTTCAAATTTGTGCTCATGAATGCGATAGGATGCTCAATCTCATCTTTCTTTTGTGTTATGATAACAACAGTTGTATGTTTTGAAGCAAATGAGTACAAGTAAAAATACTTTGTAAAATTTGGACTAATGAATACTAGGGCCTGAGATATAAAATCTTTAATGACTTGAAAAGACTTTTGAGCTTTAGCTATCCATTATATTTTAGCATCATGTTTAATCATTGCATTCAGGGGTCTCACAATTTCTACAAATCTAGAAATAAACTTCCTTATGAAATTAATCTTCCCAAAGAAAGACTTGAGCTCCTTCATGCTATTTGGTGATGAGATCTTTGAAATTCCCTAGATTCTATTTAGATTGATAATGATTCCTTCTCTAGTAATGATGTGTCCCCAAAGCTTTCCCTCACTAACCCCAAATTGTCTCTTCTTTGGGTTCAATGATATGCTAAATCTTTTACATCTTTCAAAGATTGATTTTAGATAGCCTACATGATCATTCCTATTCTTGGAGAACATAGTAAGATCATCCATATAGATGATTATACATTTACTTAAATCCTTTAAATGTGTGTTCCATGACTTGTAGGAAAGGTGGATCCTACATTTATTAGGCTGAAGGGAAACCTATTATATGCATAAGTACCCCACTTTGTAGTAAATGCAATCTTCATTCTATCCTTTGATTGTACCAACACTTGGTTATAGCCTAAAAATCCATCCAATAAGGACATCATTTCAGAACCACTATCTATATCACCTCATCTAAGGAAGGTAGTGGATAGTTGTCTTTCTCAAAAGCTTTATTCAATTTTCTAATATCAACACATAACCTGATCTCTCCACTCTTCTTTCTGAATGGGACTAAATTTTCCATCTAGGTAGGATGTCTGATTGGGAAGACTATTATTGTACTTAAAAACTTTTCCACTTCTCTTTGAATGAGAGGTTCCAAGATGTTGATTTAGTGTGGGTTATGTTCACTTCCCAAATTCTCCCTTTTTAAGTCAGACTCATTAACTTTGTGTTGCCTTTGTTGTTGAGCTTGGGGATCTATATAAAATGGTCTTTCTAAGGAGACCAAACTAATTGGAAGATGATTCTCTTTGACCTGGAGGATACCTTCCTCATTTGATTCCTCTTGGTAGAGATGACTAACTTGATTATCATCAGTGATTTAGGACTCAAACTATCCTAAGTAGCTTAAAAACTAAATGATCTATTGTTCATCATCAAAGACATGGAATTTTTTTATGTTTTTAGGAATAAAAGGACAAGGTATTAGTTCAATGGAGAATGTATTTACCTTGTATTCTTGAAGAGATTACATTAGTATTTGGTTCTAACCTAATTGACTACCAACTCCAAATCTCCAAATACTAGCAATTATTTGACATTGTTCTTGAGTGCAAAATACAATCCCAAAATTAATGCTTCATATTTATCCCTATTGTTGGTGCAAGGGAACTATAATCTAGATGCTACTTGGAAATTTTTCCCTTGTGGATCAATTTATTTGATTCCTATTCTTGATCCCTATTTGGATCTAGTGCGATAAAAATGGAGAGTCCATAGTTGGTTGGGGCCCTCAGATTCTAGATCTTGTATTTGATTTTATGAAGTGAAATTATAAATACCAAGGCTATGGGATTCATAAGTTACCTCTTCATTCTTGACATTATACTCTATGATAATATACTTCATCCTTGGTTCCCTATCAATCTAGATTTGGTTGGCAATACCTCTCTATGGTAGTCAAATGTGAGAGAAATCCATTGAGTATTTTAGACTATTCCCTACTCAACAATAATCCATAGCCTTTAGGTATGTCTACTATAAGGATGTCGATAGTCATATGGACACATGACTCAAATTCTACTTGAATATGTACATTAGTGAGCTCTTCAGTTACTAGTACCGCTATTTTATCTAACTATGAGACTCTTATCTTTGATGGGCTTAGAGTTAGGCCAAGATTTTGATAAATACAAGTAGGAATCACAGTTGTTGAAGCTCAATAATCAACTAAACAATTATGATATTATTACCAAATGCCCTAATAGTGAGCAAAAAAGGTAGAATATCTGAATTACTTATATATATGACATTGGTGTCAAAGGCTTTTGCTTTCTTTGTAGGAGCTTTTATCTTTTTCATAGGGGCCTTCCCTATGATAGACTTCCATAGTATCTCCTTCTGTTCAGTGTATGACCCAGTTAAAAACTCAAAAAAACTAAAGTGTAAAAACCTATCCAATATTCTGAACAATGCCTTATTTCTATTTTTATATCTTTCCATGGAACTAGTCTTTTCACTTGTTCCTATAATTAAGGACATAGGCATCCATAGTATAATTAATAATTAAAAATATAAAGGCTACACAATTGGTTATTAAAGACCAAAATATTGTGTCAATACAAATATGAAATCAAATGATAATCATACCTCAATCTACCCTCTATGTAAGACTAGTCATTAAATTGTAATTGATTCTTCTTGAAGGTGCATCACTGAAAATACCTAGAATTTTATCTGAATGCTTTCTAAGATAGAAAGGTTGTTCCTTTCATAGCACCATCTCACACCTCAAGTGACCATGTGTTGTGTTTTTCTTTCTCATATATTTATGCCTCTTTCTCATACTGTCAGGTATACATGAAGAGTGATGTTTGCTTTGATTTTTTGCATGTCCTCAATGATGTTGTATCATCATTTGTTCTATTCTTCCTTACTCTAAGGCTGATTATTCCCTTTCAGGTGAGGTGGATTGTTGTCAGGTTTTGACTTTGGTATAATGGCTCTAATATTTGGAGAAATATAATTTATGAAGGGCTACTTGGTCCTCAGATTCTAACCACATTTTTAGAATTTTTTGAAAGCATTAATCTCATTGATGTTATCTTTTGGTATGTTGTCATCTTCATTCGATAAAGGAAACTCACGAGTCTCAAAAAACATGCTAGTGTTTGAAGGGCTAAGGTATTGATGGGATTATGGAAGACTATGCATCTAATATTTCCTTACCACCTCTCTTTGAAAGACTTAAAATGTTGCATAGTTGTCAACACAATCATAGTTGTTATTATGGATTCTTCACCAATTAGGTAATGATATCCTTGCCATGTTGATTTTTGGAGGTTTGTTGGATTGCTCTACATTATTTTCAGACCTATTGAATGGTCTATTATATCTTTGAAACCTTAAATTTTGATTAGTGTTTGGGGCATTGGTGTTACCTATCTTTCTTTGCATGCCAAGGAAGTCATTACTTTTTTCTTAAACCATCTTTTGTATAATATCTAGCTCTAATTTTATAGAGTTATTGCCTTGGGAAACAATAGTAGAGGATGTTTCCTACCATTTATTCTATTGGTAACCATTTTTTTGTGCATGGTTATTTATAAAAATAAAATTTAGATGTGTTTTTTGAGTCAGAGGAGGTAACGTTTATAACTGATTCTGATTAAATGCAGGGACATTCTGCTTCACATGTGGAACTAGATTCAATGTTGGGAGACCATTATTTATAGTAGGTATACCAAGTACTTGAGGATTGAGATACCTATCAATGTTCATGGCCTCTTTATAGGCCAATAATAAAGTGTTTATAGCAACAACCCTTCACAAAAAGACTATAGAAATTGGATCTAGAGCATTCTTATACATTTCTAATGCCAATAATTCATCTAGTTTATATGTTAGGCTCAACCAAGTGTACATATTTTGGAATATTGTATTGAAAGCATGGATTGGCTTGTTAGGCTCCCTATTCATGAAAGTAAAGTGATGGTATATCAGATTGGGGATGGTGACTTAGCCAAATTATGTAAGAAAATTAGTTTGACATGCATTACAAAAAGTGATGGAATTATCTATTAGATTAAGATACAAATCATAAGTAGCATCCATTAGTGTAAAACAAAAAAGTTTGCATGTAATATCTTAATTAATAACATTCATTAATAATAATGTAGCTTTAAAAGACTTAATGAGTTATTTTGCCATTCTTCCTCCTGAAGGAGAGAGATGGTAAATACTTTTTAGGATTCTTGGGTAGGTCATGCACATCCCTTAGGATGGTAATAATAGATCCAACCAACCAAGATGGTTGAACCATGGAGTAATTAACTAGGGGAGTATTCCTTATTAGGGAAGGTGTTCTAGATTTGTTATGGACATGGGCAATTGGTATAAATCTAGGCCTCATATGATTTAAGAAGGGTGAGACTATAAGACTAGCCTGAGAACTAGATTTGGTCACTTTCTTAGGTGACTCCAGTATAACTCTATATAGAAACTAACCTCTTTTATCAAAAATCTTCAGGCCCTCCTTCTAGCACCAGAAAGAGTGTTGATGTAGTTCTTATGCACACTTGCTTGTAATGAGGTAGCCTATAACATTTTAGGATCTTAATGGAGGTGAACTCCACTCTACGGCATGAGTTAAATGTATGTGATCTTAACAACTAGGTGATGGAATAACACTCAATTCATGTAGGTTGTTAATAAGGCTTATGAATAGATGAATGGTCTCTAAAAATAAAATCAAATCTAGATGAATTTGTGGTTGAATGATTTCTAATTTAGAGTAGGTAGGTCTTAGAAATAAACTCAAAAAGGAGGGGGAAGGTAGGGCAGAAAAGAAGGAATCTATGGCTTCAAGAATCACTTCTCAAGCTGGTTTCTAAGTGGAGAAGTGATTTTAGAACCAATGTTTGTTGCTAAAAGATATTTCTCACAAACGAACATACATGGTCAAGTAATCTAGGATAATTTTGATATAGGAAACTCAAAGGCATGTATCAAAGGTTGCTCCTTTTAAATCAGCTATTGTTCACCCTTACTCTGGAGATTATGACTCAGACGAGGGAGGTATCTAAGATAACTATTGCACATACATAGAAAAATATATCATTAAAAGTACCTATAAACACTCATAAATATGAATCAATTAACTTACCAATAATCAATTTAATTTCTAATCATTTAATAATTATTTCATATCTAAAACTAGCATATTAATCATGAAAAGAAAGAATTCATCGTAATTATTGCACATAAATAATTATTGAATCACAAAACCAAAATAAGATAAGTGTAATTACATAGAGATTGGAAAGAAAATACACAAACACATAAGTGACAATCAAAATTGATTATGCTTATATATCGAAATTATTCAACCCTTTACAAATGTGGGTTACATATGTTCAAATAGACTTGGGGAGGGGTCACCTCAACCTCCAAGTACATTCAAAATTTGGTTACATGAACTAGTTATAACCTCAGTTATAACTATAGTCACAAAACCATATGTAATGTATACATAGAGTTAACATATATTTACCAATAATTATAGTTAGCCTTTAAAATATCATGCAATGTGTGCCTGTTTACAAAACAAATTAGGCAACTCTTACAATGAATTTGAATCATAAGAAAAGTAAAAGTACAAAATTAATGCCACTGTATTGAATTTACATGCAAAAGACTAGCCCTTTTAGCTAAGATTGAGTAGACATCTACATGGATGCATTAAATTTGGTAGGATTCATAAATGTGGACGTTGGTGTTGAACTAGAGGTAATAGCCTTAGTCCTTTTCTTCTTCACCTCTATCTCAAGATAACATTTGTGTGGTACATCATGTTATTATTATATAATATATAAGTTTAATAGTGAGAGTTTATATGCCCTGTTAACTTGATCTAATAGTTTGTCATGTTCTATCTTTATATTTTGGAATTTGAACTTAAAAATCTTGACTTTAGTTACCTTCTTCCTCGCAAGACTTAGCTTAGTTTCCATATCATCTAGTGTTAATTATTGACCATTTTGAACATAAGTCAAAATGATTCAAGCCCCATATAATCCAAAACTATCATGATATAGGTGTAAATTATAATTTCATAGGGGGTGTTATAGTTCATTTGATGTCATTTAATTTCATATTAGCCTTGGTCATAGTCCAATTTAGTCCTTATGTCATTTTGAGTCAATTAGGGGTCATATTGGGGTCATTAAATGAAGAGGTATAGTTTTCAAGGTGTCCATGTGTTCCAAAATTCCTTCCAATGTCAAAATTTTATATTCCTTATCAAGAATATTAGGACTAACCAAAATTTTTAGATTCCTAACTAAAAATTAAAAAAAAAAGTGAAAAAGGAGTTTTAAAGGTTGTACGCCGTATGAGAAAGAGTGAAATGTGGGAAAATCTTGTGGGATGGATATTAAAATTATTTTTACTCATTTAAATTCTTTAATAGATTTGGAATTCTAAAAAATGGCTTCAAACTGTTCCATTCTTTCATCGTTCCACTATACACATGAAACTAGTCAAAAGGTTTTTGGATAGTACGACCAGTAAGATAAGTTTTAGGTCAAATACATTTGGGGGATGATATTGAAATTATTACACTCCATTTTCAAATAAATATTCAATTTATTTGTAACATGTTCTTTATGAACCATTCTTAACAAGTTAACTATTCATTTATGCATGTTGTTTCCTACACCCTACAGGTTTTACCTCTATTTGATCATGTCTTTACAGTAAATCTAGTGAAATGGATTAAATAGGATTTTAACTTCCTTATCACATATTTTCCATCTTTGGTTTCATGTTTGGAAGTGTTTTGATGAGTTCAAATCCATCAGATTGCAAGTTGATGTTGTTAGTGAGGTTACAATCAATTTTCATTAATTACATAAGGTTTTTTTAATATGAAATGGCTTAAAGTAAATGTGACATGATTTTTCATGCATCTCAAATGTCATTAAATTAACCATATTTCCAAGCTAGGTCTTTCAACATCATGTATTGAGCAAGGACACAATCAACTGTTTGTTTATTTCTAACTACAGTCATGGTGTCTTAATGTGTGAAAACGTCCATAAAAGGTAATGAAGAGTTAAATGATTTTGTATACCTTATTATAATAATAAAAAATCAATTTATATCCTATAGATAACACATAAGGGATTGTGACAGTCATATGCAACACACATACACAACCATCCACCATGAAGGAGCATCTATAGGTGCATGTAGAAGGATATCATGTCTAAATGGGTGTTGAAATTTGTTTGAAGCATGTCAAGGTTTTTAGAATTCATTTTAACACATTTGATAATGTTTTAAACTATTTTTTAGCTCATACGCCATAAAAACTAGTTATCTCAACCATCACTACCTTGTTTGTTATTGTTTATGCACCTACAAGTGCTTTCAAGGAATTTTCATGTTGAAGTGAGATATGGAAACTTGTGCCAATCATTGAAATGTTGTAAACTACCATTTAAACCTTTTGAGAGAGTAAAGAGTTGGTTATAAGGTCAAATTAATACATATTAGCTATAGTATCATCCAACACCTACACATTGGAATGTCCACCTATAGGTGACACTAATAGAGACCTAGAAGAGTTGTTCAAAGGTATTGTCATATGACTTGAGACCCTCCTTGAGGTCTTACGATTTTTAATAGACCATAAAAAATATATTTTAAGAACTAGACTAATTGGTAGTATTGAAATGTTACCCCAAATGAAGAGATATTAGTTTAGGGATAAAAGCCCTAAAAATATCAAAATAGAGCTCTCAGTGCTTTTGGAGTTAATATATAACAATGTTACATAGAGTCTGGTCAAGTTTTGCTGAATATACCTTATATTCATATCCTATGGGAATATCCATGGAAAAAATAATTGATGTATGAATAAAATAAAATGATGTTCAAGGGCCTCCAAGTTTCATTTTTGTTCACTGTGATCATTTAGTGGTTTTTATAGGTTTTGAGCTTTCAAGTGTTTTCACAACCCAAAGTTGCAATGTAGAGGAATATATTAATGATTGAGTGTTCCTCTTAAGTTTATAAGACCATTTGTGTTTCAATAATCATAAAAAAGGGTTGATTTTCAAGATGTTTACCTATAATATGCACCTATAGGTGCATCCTTGCTCAGAAAAGTCACCTATAGCCTGACTGTAGGTGACTCACCAAATCATGAAGTGAGTTTTAGGAGATGGGAACCTGCATACTCAATTAATTATTAATTAAGTGTGATTTAAAATGATTCAAAATACCTAAAGGTATTAATAAAATTATCCAATGCTAATATACACCTAAAAGATCCTTTCTTGTTCCAAATTAGTCAACTATAGTTGATTGTAGTTGATAGTGAGTAGGAGTATGGTGTTTTGGAAGATCATATAACATGGACATGACTTGGATAGATTTAAATAGATGAAAAAAACATTGGGAACCATAATAATTTCTTGGGGCAATCTATTCAAGGTCCAACTATTTAGACACACCTATAGGTAGGCCTTTTCTGAGGTAAAACATAATAACCTATCAATCATGCCTAGTAAAGCAAGGACATAGGTTGAGGATGAAAACATGGATGATATAAAGTGTGTGATCATGTAAAACACATATAAATTGATGTTATACACCTCAAAATACTCTCATAACTTGGAAAAAATATAGAGAAAGGCTCTAATAATGTAACTTATAACCTATGTTCAAGACCCTACACATAGTCAACTTCTCACAATCTACCTAGAATATTTTATGATGTTTGAAGGATATATCCATGTGATATTACACAAAATTATGAATATAATATTAATAACTTGTATAAGACCACCATACCTTAAATTTGTATGAGACAATAGGGGAAGTGCCCTCTATTTTTGTCTCAAATAGAGGGAACTCCCCAAGGGTGCAAACCTGCAAGTTTTAAAGATTGAAGGTGAGAGGGTGAGTTAGGAGTTGATTAAAAATTGTAGGAGGATGTGGAGAGTTTTAATACACATATAAAAACATGGAAAAACTTTCATATAGGTGAGAAACATGTCAGATTATCTTAAACCCATGAACATATAGATAGACCTATTAGGTCTTGATTAGGCCTAGTGCCTAATAGGGTCCAAGTTTCACTTATAAAATTGGATGGGAATTATATCTCATTGGAAAATGTTTTTATGGAGTTATAAGGTATGATAAAACTTATATTATGCAAAATATTCTGTAGGAAAGCCACTTTTGTCTTAAGACCAACTCAAGCCTATGCAGAATGAGGAACAAAGCTTGAGAAGCTAATTTGGAATGCTCACATCTACTTGGAAGATTTTAATGGGAGTTTTAGGATTTTGGGGATGATGAAGGAGGAATATAATAAATATTTAGTGAATTTTTTTAAAGGATTGAACATCACATCTTTATGAATAATCCTTAGAGGGGAGAATGGCTTAAACCCCTTATCAAGGACATGATTGGGAAAATGAAGTAGGAAAGGAATCCATATTTCATGGAATGGATTGGTAAATTATTTTAAGTTGTAGAGGACTCTCTAGGGCTCCTCCACATCATACTGAATTATACCTTACCTATATGGACAGGGTGAAAATTAGCTTTCTTTGACTATTTTTTTTGTCTTGTAGGTATGGAAGGGATTCAAAGGATGAAATCAACTTTGGAGAAATATTGGGACTTAATATAGCCTATAATATACATTTATTATAGTATAATATCTCAAAAAGTGTCTTTTTAAGTGCCTTCATCTCAGCCAGTCAAATTGGCATAGTGAATAGGCAAGTGAGAAGGTGAAAAATCTAAGTGTGAGGATTTTTAAGGACTACCTAAGGAATATAAGGCCATGATGTGTCTTAAAAGGTGTAATAAAGTCCTATTTATGGATCATATTGGAAAATTTAAGGAAATTTTGGTGTTAGGTGTGAAGGGTGAGGGAAAGAGGATTATTTTAACTACATGCAATGATAGCTCACCTCCAAAAGAATCCTAATGATTAGGGATGAAAATAATTCATGTTGGATCATGTATACAATCCATTACCCTTAGTTAAAACATAACATTTTTACCTATTATATTGTGGGACGTTCTAAGAAGGCCAAATGATAAAGGTAGTTTTTTGCATAAGCAATGAGGAATCTTATGCCACATTTCAAGAGTTTTATGTTTTGAGTGACATTTGTCCAAGTAAAACTTGTATGGTCTACTCCATATTACTCTCTCCTAAATTTTTAACTCCTTTTCTCAACATAACACATGTCTTAGTGACTCTTGGAATTCATTCTCTCTCTCTCTCTCTCTCTCTCTCTCTCTCTCTCTCTCTCTCTCTCTCTCTCTCTCTCTCTCTCTCTCTCTCTCTCTCTCTCTCTCTCTCTCTCCAATTCTATAAGTAGCAGCCATTTTAGCTCTTTTAGACTAATACCACACTATGTATGGTGAAGACCTACCAGAATAACTTTGTATTTTTACTTAAAATAATTAATTCAAGTCTAGTTTTGTTTTAATTTACATTTATCTAAGTGTGTAAAGTGATGTATGGTGATGTTAGTGACAATCCTCTATCCTAGTTTTCCTTATCCTTTCATGTTTATGTAAGAGTTACTATTCTAATAGGTCATATAGAGTGTAGATAGTGTGTTAGGAATATTTTAAAGTGTGTCATTTTGATTAGAGTGTAAAATATTACCTTTGGTTCACTTCCCTTATGTTTCCTCATGCATATCACCTCTATGTATACACACTTATGTTAGAACCTTTTAGGACTTATAAGCTAGTTTGTATGCCTTATTTTTTAGTGAAATAAGTATGATGGTCATGTGGAAATAATATTGGTGTATCACCCACATATATTAGTTTCTTTTCATGTAATATTCTATCCCTTTTATCACAATAAAATAATTAGATAGGTTATATGCATTTCAAAATATATTCAGGGAGATAGCCCTTAAACCTAGAGATCTACTTCTACCTATAGGTAAACCCACATACCTAGAAGTATTACCATGTTGCCTAAATATGGAATAAGATTTAAAACCCTATTCTATGGTGAAATATTTGGTGACAATAGTTCTGGCATGCTTGGTGAGACCCATTATCTTCAAGACAACTTGTCAAGGTGAATACTAGTCTTGATAACATCAACTACAAATTAGTGTACTAATCAGCATTTGGTGACTCCATTCAAGGTATAACCTAGTTTAAGGCCATTGTTTTGTCATAAATTTACTCTTGTGCTTCATGGTTCTTACTAGGTCATGATCTATTAGATTTATTAATCCTATAAATCCCCCTATTCAGCTTGAACTTCCTCTTGAGGTTCAATACCCTCATCCTAATCTACCCTTTAAAGAACAAGAAGATTTTTCTAGTGAAGAAAGTGAAGAGATTGAATAAATTTAAGATATTTAAGAATTCATGGATATGAAACATGCATTTCCTACCTCTAATACTAAAAATCCAGTTCACCTTCAATCTTATGGTGACATTCCTCCTAATGCCATAAAGAGTGTACCCACATTCAATGGTGAGAGTTATGTTATACCTAGTGAACACATCATAGATATCTCTAATTTTTGTAGTTTCCATAATGTCACTGAAGAGAGTATTTCCATTAGACTCCTTATCATGTCCATTATAGGGAAAGCTCTTAATTAGTATAAGACCTTTCTCGATGGATGCATCACTTCATGAGATGACTTTGAAGTGTTATTTAATTCAAGATTTGAAGATGAAAGTGACCATACCTCTCTCATACATAAACTCAATGTGATAAAAAGACCCAAGGAAAAAATGCATGACTTAAATGAGAGGTTTCAAAAGACTTGGTGTAGATTATCTCCTCCCATGACACCACCTACTAACTTTGTGTCCTTACCTACTTGAGAGACATTGGTATTAATATTTATATCATGCTTCAATCCATGGGTGGTTTCACTCTTCCTGATGCATATTAACTTTCCATTAGAGATAAGAATGGCCTAATTCAAGTAAGAAAGTTGCCTCCTAATGTTTATATGCCCTTGATACCCAATACATATGTTAATAACCCAAACATTTCCCAAGTTTCTAATGCCAATGCAAAGCCAAAGATTGCTCTTGGGAAGGCAAAAGATGATGTTGATTGGAGAGCAAGATTCTTAGCCTTAGAGGCTCAAACTAGGCAAGTCAATATACCACAAGGTTTATATCAAAACAAATATCCCTATCAATAAAAATATTTCCAATAATATGGGATAGGAAGAGGTCAAGGGCAACCTAAATTTAGTAGGCCTACCAATGTATATAATCCTAATTCCACCACCAATGCAAAAAAGATGGTACCAGTGCATATCAACTTAGTACAAGGAGAATATTTGAAAAAAATACAATTTATGGATGCCAATGAGGGTGGAGAGAAATATCTAGTTTATCAAGGAGGAGTCATTCTTATCCTATTAGCTGAAGATGAGGTCTTGATGCAAGCAAATGAGGATTAGTAGCCTCATGTAGAAAGCTTCACCAATTTCTTGGTAGAAAATAATTTTGTACTCAATCAAGGATCCTCTATTGCATGCAAAATCAAGGATAAGAGGAAGGATATAGGATGTGACAATATCATGCCTATAATTTTATCTAATCTTCCTCTAAGGTAGTAAAACATAGATACAAGCATGGCAGCCCCAAATACACATACACCTTCTTCAAGTCAAAATGTGGTAAGGTCTTCTCAAGGTGTCTCAATTCCTCAAGTTACAAGAAATTATTTTCCTCAAAAGAATCAATATAAGGTAGTAAGTATATCCTAAATATGGTAGATTTATTGAAAAGTGCCAAAGCATATATCTCTTTGTGGGATGTCCTTCATATGCCTAGCCAAAAAGAGCTATTACAAAAGCAACTGTCTAGTATTCCCACTATTCCTTCACCTTAAAGTCAAATTAATGGTCATTTTACTCTTAAAAATTACCCTAATACCATAATTGAACCATTTAATGAAGCTAATACACCTCCACCATTATATCTCACTCTCATACTGGGTGATAAATTGGTACACAATTGCATAGTTGATAGTAGAGCTTCTAGTTCAGTCATGACTAAAGTTGTAGTTGATAAATTGGTCCTAAAATATGAACCTCATAAAAAAGGAGTTCTTCAAATAGATGTTACACCTGATAAAATAATAGGGTTTATAAAAAACTTGAAGGTTTTCTTGCATGATTGTCTTAGCTTTCCCATCCTTCAAGACATAGTTATTGTTGACCTCCCTACCCACTTTATAATCTACCTTTCAAGAGACTTAAAAACCAATATATGTGTCTATATCTTATATTATTAGTAATTATTGGCATTTAGGAAAAATTATGGAACCAAGGTGACCATAATAACTTATCCTCTTTCAAGGTTTCACATTGAACCCTACATTGAAACAAGCTTTAATTTGAATTGTGTGATCAACGAGAAGGAGGAGTCTAACGTGGATGATGGTGCTTCTAAACTTGAGGGAATTTATGACTTTTTCCTTAATGAATATGGTATAGATTATTATGAACATGATCCTTATGTATACTTTGAGCAAAATGACCTTGGCATTTATATCATTCATGAAGAGGCATTTAAGAGAGCTGAGGTAAGTGTCAAACATTATTTCTCACATGCTATTGAAGGTAACTAGATGATTCATGAGTATGATGATTGTAGGTTGAGGATTATAATTTCTCACCATAGTAAAAATAATGATGTCTTCATGCCTGCTATCGATGAAGCTTCCCTTGATGATGACACTCATGAAAGAGAGGATGATGACTTATGGATAAGATTCAATGCCATATGTCAGTAGTTTGACCAGATAAGTAATGTTCATTCTACTCCAAATAAATGTATATCTAATGTCAGGATTGTTAATTAGACTAACAAGCATGTTTTTGAATGTTCGATCAAGCACAGTGATGAAGGTCATTCTACTGATCAAGAGCCTACAATCATGAAGGAGTTTGATGAAGCTATTACACAAGAGGTTATAAACATGGAGAATGAAGTCAAGGTAGTTTTTGTTGTGCCTAAATAATAGTAAATATCTCCATCTAAGGTAAAGTAATATTTAGAGGTATTGGAACACAAAGAAGGAGAATTTGAGGACTCCATGTATCAAATGTATCATGCACACGAAGATAGAAAGGTTGAGGTAGCTGTCATCACTCCTATTCTATAGTATGAAGAGTGTATATTAGATATGAAAATGATCAATATGAGTAAATTTAAAATCAAGGCTATTAGAGAGTAATATAAAGCATTCATGAAGGTTCAAAATAGTTCACTTACAGGCTTAAGAAGGCATAGAGTTGATAAGTTTCTATACCATACACATATCTAAGTGATTGATGATGAGCATGCTTATCATGCTAAAATACCTTCATGTAGTGACAAAGATGCAAAGAGAATTATCTTTAAACCTAGTTTAGGTACGATCAAATGTTTCACCTCAAGAGCGAGGTTTTTTAAATATTAGAATAGATGTGTGTGTCTTTCATTTGGTTGTGTTGTGTTCCATAAGTGTTCTAGTTAAAGACATGTGTGTTTATTTTGAGTGTGTCTTATTTGAGTGTCTTTACTTTATGTTTTGTGTGTGTCAAAGGCATATTATGTGTCAAATTGGTGTACATGTGACTCCATGGCCTAATGGATAGGATTAGGCAACTAGTCTTGGCATAACAACCATACCACCATGGGGAAATCACCAAGAATGTTGACCATTTTGACCACAAATCAAAATGAGTCAACCCCCATATAATCTAAAAACTGATATAAGGGTAAGTTATAATGTCATAGGGTGTTCTATAGTTCATTTAAGGTCATTTAATGTCATATTAGCCTTGGTCATAATACAATTTAGTCTTTATGTCATTTTGAGTCATTTAGGGGTCCTATTTGGGTCACTAAATGAAGTGGTACGATTTATAATGTGTCCATGTGTTAAAAATTTCCTTCAAACATTAAATATGTCATATTACTTGTCATTAATGTTAGGAATAATTGAAATTTGTAGGTTCCTAACTGAAAGTCAAGAAATAAGTGAAAAAGAAGGATTTTCAAAGTTTATACGGTCTATGAGAGAGAGTGGCATGTGGGATAATATTTTGGGATGGATCTTCAACTTATTTTGACTAATTTAAATTCTTGAAAAACATTGGAATGCTCAAAAAATGGCTAAAAACCATTCTATTCTTCCATCACTCCATTATGCACATGAAACTAGTCAATAAGTTTTTAGATAGTATGGCTAGTAAGAGAAGTTTTAGGTAAAATTAATTTTGGGGGTGATATTAAACTCAGTAAAATCCATTTTTATATAAATATTTCAAGTATTGGTCACTTGTTATTTATGAATCATTCTTAAGAAGTTAACTGTTCATTTTTGCATGTTATTTCCCACACCATGTAGGTTTTACCTCTATTTGAGCATGTACATAAAATAAATATAATTAAATGGATTCCATATGATGTGAAATTAATTATCACATGTTTTAAATCTTTTTTTTCTTTCTTGTAATCATTTTAATGATTTCAAATCCATGAGGTTGCAAGTTGATGTTGTTAGTGAGGGTGCAGTCAGTTTTCATCAATTACAAAAGGTCTCTTTATCTACAATGACTTAAATTAATTATGAAATGATGTTTCATTCATATTAAATTTCATGAAATTACCCTTATTTATAATATAGGTCTCTCAGGATCATCTATTGAGCAAGCACATAGTCATATGAAAACACAGATAGCCTTCTACATATTTCCAACTACAGTCATGGTGTCTTGAAGTGTGAAAATTTTAATAGAAGGTAATTAAGAGTTAAAGTATTTTTTATACCTTCTTAAAATAATTAATAATTAAGTTATATCCTCCAAATATCATATAAGGGACTGTGACAGTCATATGCAACACACATACATAGTCATCCACCATGAAGGAACATATGTAGGTGCCTGTAGAAGGATATCCCATGTAAATGGGTGTTTAAACTTGTTTTAAGCATGTAAATATTGTTATAATTAATTTTAACACATTTTATAAGGTTTTAAATTAGTTACAAGCCCATACACCATAAAAACTAGCTATCTCAACCATAAAGACCTTGTTTGTTACTATTTGTGCGCCTATAGGTGCTATCAGGGAATTTTCACATTGAAATTAGATATGTAATCTTGTGCCAAGCCTTAAAAAGTTATAAAATACCATTTGATAATTTTGAGAGAGTACATAGATAGTTATAAGGTTAGATTCATGCATATTTTCTATAGTCTCATCCATTGCTTGCACATTGGAATGTCCACCTATAGCTGGCACTGATAGAGACCTAGAAGAGTTGTTCAAAGGTGTTTTCATATGACTTGAGACCCTTTTTAAGGTATTAAGATGTTTAAAATACCATAATAGGCATGTTTTAAACATTATACTAGTTGGCAGTCTTGAAAGGTTACCCCAAATGAAGAGATATGAGTTCAGGGACAAAATCCCTAAAAATATCAAAACAGAGCTCTCAATGCTTTTGGAGTTAATATATAATAATGTTACATAGAGTTTTATCAAGTTTTTATGAATCTACCTTGTATTCTTACCATATGGGAATATCCATGCAAAAATTAATGGATGTATGACTAAAAGAGCATGATGATCAAGGGCCTCCAAGTTGTACTTTTGTTCACTATGATCAGTCAATGGTTTCTACAGGTTTTAAACTTTCAATTATTTTTCACAACCCAAAGTTATAATGTACAGGCATATCTTCATGATTGAGTTGATAAAACCATTTTTATTTCAATAATCATAAAAAAGGGTTGATTTGTAATTTATTGACCTCTAATCTGCACCTATAGGTGCATCCTTCCTCAGAAAAACACCTGTAGCCTAACTATAAGTGACTCACCAAATCATGAAGTGAGTTTTAGGAGATGGTAACATACATACTCAAGTACTTGTTAATGAAGGGTGATTTCAAATGATTAAAAACACCTAAAGGTATTAAGCACATTTTTTAAGGCTAATATCCACCTAAAAGATCCTTGCCTATTCCAAATTAGTCAATTACAGTTGACTGTAGTTGACAGTGAGTAGGAGTATGGTGTTTTTGAAGATGGTATAACATGGAAATGACTTAGATAAATATAAATAGATGAAAAATAAACTTGGGAACCCTAATAATGTCTTGGGGTAATGTATTCAAGGTCCAACCATGTAGACACACCTATAGGTAGGCTTTTTCTAAGGTAAAACATAGTCAATCTATCAGTCAGGCCTAGTGAAGCAAGGACACAGGTTGAGTGTGAAAAAATGGATGATATAAATTGTGTAATCATGGAAAAAACATCCAAAATTATTTTATATAACTAAAAATACTCTCATATCTTGGAAACAATGTAGAGAAAGGATCTAATAATGCAACCTACAACATGTGTTCAAGACCCTACACATAGTCAACTTCTCACAGTCCACCTAGATGATTTTATGAAGTTTAAAAGAGATATCCATGTGATAAAGTTACAAAAAATTATGTAGATCATATTTATCACTTGGATAATAAAAAAATAGATGATATAATAGTGGAAGTGCCATCTATTTTTTCTTATATAGAGGGTACTCCCCAAGGGTACAAACCTGCAAGTTTTGGAGATTGAAGGTGGGAGGGTGAGTTAGGAGTTCATTAAAAATTTTAGGAGAATTTGGAGAGTTGTAATATAGTTATACCAACATGGAAAAAATTTCACAAAGGTGAGAAACATGTTAGAGTGTTTTAAACACATGAACATGCAGATAGACCTATTAGGTCTTGACTAGGCCTAGTGACTAATAGAGTCCAAGTTTCACTTATAGTATTATATGGGAATTATAAATAATTGGGACATATTTTTAGGGAGTTATAAGGTTTTTTAAAAATTTTATTATGCAAAAGAGTTAAAAATAAAGCCACTTTTGGCTTAAGACCAACTCAAGCCTATGCAAAATAAGGAACAAAGCTCGAGAGGCTAATTTGGAATGCTCACATCTACTTGGAAGATTTTCATGGGAATTTTAGGAGTTTGGGGATGATGAAGGAGGACTTGAAAAAATATTTAGTGAAATTTTCTAAAGGATTAAATGTCACATATTCATGAACAATTCTTAGAGGTCAAAATGGGATAAAACTCTTTAAAACCCTTGCCAAGGACCTGATTGGGAAAATTAAGTATGAAAGGAATCTTGATCAAATGGAATGGAATTGGAAATTATTTTAGGTTATAGAGGAATCTCTAGTGATCCTCACCATCATACTAAGTTGTACCCTACCTATATGAACAAGGTAAAAATTAGATTTATTTGACTATTTTTGGTGTCTTGGAGCTATGGAAGGGTTTTAAAAGATGAAATAAACTTTGGGAGAAATATTTGGTATTAATATAACCTATAATATCCATTTATTATATAAAAATATCTCACAATTGTCTCTAAAAGTGACTTCATCTCATCCAGTCAAAACTAACATAGTGAACAAGCAAGTGAGAAGGTGAAAAATCTAAGTGTGAGGATTTTTAAGGAATTCCTAAGGAATATAGGGCCATTAGGTGTATTAAAAGTTGTAATAAACTCCTATATATGGATAATATTAGAAAACTGAATGTAAGTTTGGTGCTAAGTGTGGAAGGTGAGTGAAAGAGGAGTTATTTGGACTACAGGCAATGATAACTCATCTCTAGAAGAATCCTGATGATTAGGAATGAAAATAATGAATTTTGGAGAATTTATAAAACACCTCCCCATTATTTAAATAATCACATTTATCCCTAGTCTGATGTGGGATGTTTCAAGAAGGCCAAATGATGAAGGCAATTTTATGAGCAAGCAATGAGGAATCCTATACCACATTTTAGGAGTTTCATGTTTTAAGGGACATTTGTCAAAGTAAACCTTAAATGGTATGTTCCATATAAGTCTCTCCTATATGTGTAACTTGTTTTATCATCATGACACATGTCCTAGTGACTCTTAGAATTCATTCTCTTCTCCTATCTCTCCAATTCTATAAGTAGTAGCCATTTTGGCTCTTGTAGACTAATAACACACCATGTATGGTGAAGCCCTACTATAATAACATTGTATTTTTACTTTTAAAATTTAATTAAAGTCAGGTTTTTATTTCATTAATATTTTTATAAGTGTGTAAAGTGATGTATGGTGAAGTTAGTGATAATCCTCTATCCTTGCTTTCCTTATCATTTCATGTTTATACAAGAGTTCCTATTCTAATAGGTCACATAGAGTGTAGCTAGTGTGTTAGGAATATTTTAAAGTGTATAATTATCCTTATACTATTAAATATTACCTTTGTTCACTTACCTTATGTTTCCTCATGCATATCACCTCTATGTTGAAACACTTATGTTAGAACCTTCTAGGACTTAGAAGCTAGTTTTTATTTCTTGTTTCTTAGTGAAATAAGTATGATGGCCATGTGGAAATAATATTGGTGTATCACCCCCATAGATTAGTTTATTTTCATTAAATATTATATCCATTTTCCCATAATAAAATAGTTAGATAGGTGATAAGCATTTCAAGGTATATTCAGGGAGCTAGCCCTTAAACCTAGAGGTCTACTCCTACCTATAGGTAAACCCACATACCTAGAAGTATTCCCATGTTACCCAAATATTAAAGAGGATTGAAAACCCTCTTATAGGGTGTAATATTTGGTGAGAACATTAACCCTTTTAGATTATGCTTAAAATTGTTAGAAGCTTCCTGCATGAGCTGATCAAAATTAATTCTGCTTATAATCTTACTTGTAGCATCCCTTACGTTGGATAATTTAAAATTATCCAAAATATGCAAAATATGAATCTCAAGATATTTATATTTCGATAATAATTACCTAGATATTATCACCCATTATTTGATTTCTTGTGTTATAATGACCACCAAATTGAGGGCATTAGATGCCTCTAATGATGTCATTAGATCTAAATGGTTGCATGCCTTATTAGTTGTGTATAAAATAAATAATTTAAGCTTATTTTCATCTCAATTTAATGAATTAAATAATTGGTGTGTTTGAGATATATGAGGGGCTAATTCAACCTCACTTCTTCCAGTGCCTCTAAATCTTTATAATATTTTGAAATAGCTTCTTGCACTTCAACTTCAATCCTTGCTAGAATATGAATTGTCTACTATTGTTGCTTGATTTGTTCTAGTTATTGCCTCACCATATCTAACACTTTATGTAATGTTACTATAGAATATTTGTGTGCTTCTTTTAGGGACCTAAAATATTCAATATAGGGGGACTGGCTAAGCTATCTTTTCTACCTTTTAGACAAGGCATAAACCTCTTGCCTCTCTTTAAGAACAATTTACCTGCTAGCTTCATCCTCATACTTCCTCTTTATAACCCTTTGAATTCTCCTTGAGGGATTATCAAATAGAGTTGTTATTTATTGGAGCTCTATAATTTTGGAATTGGGAATTTTGCTAGCCTTCACTCTAAGATCAATTTCCCATGGGGGAATAACTAGCTAGTTAGGGTCTATTTGTTATGCATCCTTAGTTGCAGCCTCCACCTCAAGATTTTTTGTTTATTATTGCTCTTTATCTCCTTTGAGGAATATGTCATGAAATGAGGTCCAAATTATTTTGGACCAATCCACACCTCCATATTGGGGGAGTGGATGGACTATAATGAGATGCTTACCCCTTTTTCCCTTGCCCAAAGACATGACAGTGGTCTCTTGGGATGAACTAGAGGATGGCATTAGAAAAGTGATTTGTGTAGATGAAATATGGAGTTGGGGAGTGGACAAGGCTACTTAAATTTTATTAGTGTCCCTTTTCTTCTTCATGGTTAGGACTATGGTAATCCCAGAGGGAATTTTAATGGTTTTAATAATGGATGTGGATGACACTATGGGGGAGAATAAAGTAATGGTGATGGAAGAATCCTCTTCTATCTAGGGATTGGGGAAATATATTTTCAATATATAAGAAGAGGACAATAAAACATCATGGGTTAAGGTGACATCCTCCACCTTGGGAGTTCTCAAAATTGCACTTATTGGAATTGAACAAAAAATATGAACACATGAAAAAACTAGGGACATGGGTTTGAAGGCTAAGCCTTATTATCTATTGAATAATTTATGTTTAGTACTTTTACTTTATTAGTCATAAGGATTAATGACTTGGCTCTTTTAACTCTTCTTCTTCTTATTCATCTAGTTCTTGTTTTGCCTCCACTAGTTGTTAAGGAATTAAAGGTAGGACCTATGGTTGATCTACTATTGCATTATTTGTGAGGGGATCCCTTGGTGTCCTCTTATAAAAAATAGTGGTCTTTGTCTCTAATGAGGAGCCTTGTTGACTTGAGGTATTATCTTCCTCTATATCTACCCCTTACACTATGAATTCCTATAATTAGGGTGTAGTTATAAGTGTTTGCAATGACAAAGTAATTGCATGCTCTTGGTCTTCTTCATCAGAGGAATCCAAGTCAACTGTATCCCCTAGATCTCCCTTAGGATCAAGCTCTCTCAACCCAAGATCTTTCTTAATAACCTTTAATAGAAAGGGGAGTTCTTGTGAAGGCTCCCCTTGTACCTCTATTTGTTTTGGGGGTTGGTTGTTCCAAAAATATGAAATTATCCATTCTTTAAGAGGTGACAACCTAGTTTGCATTTTCTTCACTAAAATTGAAGGCTCTTGCTAAATTATCCTCAGATGATCCTCTTTTATTCCCATAAGTTTTATCCTTTCTAAGACTTGGGCATCATTATTTTCATTCAAAAATAGAAAATTGTCATCGTAGGGGACATGTTGGTATGGAATACCAAATCCATGAATATGCTTTTATATATGACCATGGGGATCTCAGTCCCTATGTGGCATGGTAGGCAAGTGATAGCTATTTATCTTATTGTTGACATCTCCAAAATTCTTCATCTATATGTAACACATTCTTCCAATGATCATATGTGATCCATAGAATGTGCTTTTATTGTGTTTTATCAAGTCCTCCTCAACACTCCACTAGAGTTGATATTCAATTTTTTGCTCTGCTAGTTTGTCTGGTACACACTTAGGGAGGTGTAGGGGGTGGAATTTATGATTGACAACCATGATTATCATATAATTAGGATATAACCAAGAGTCACTCAGGGAAGTTAGTGTATCCACTATGATTTTTGTAATCCTAGGTAGTGGAATCCTATGAAATGCCTAATATACTTGAGGATACACATCCTTGGTAATTTGGACCATTTATTTTATGTACACATAAATATGCATAAACTGGTAGTAATCACAAATTCAATTCTTAATATAATATGTGGTCAATATCTAAAGCTTTCCAAGGTCTATATAGACTATGCCCATTACTACATCCAATAAGTATGTCATTATGTAAAAGTGGCTTGCTAGATTGGGTTCATTGTTTTTATGCAATACTTCTTCTATTAGATAAAATCCATCAATCTCTGTTGGGTCAAAAATCAATCAATTTTCATTATCATATGTTGTAATGGCACCCAATCCAAATTGAGAAAATGGATGTTGGGCATGCCATACATTATATTTAATAAGGCCATTCCAATGCCTATTCCCATCCTAAATTTTTTAATGGGGGTAGAGACTTTCCTTTTAGAACCATTATCTCTGTAGGGAGAAGCCATGATCTCAACACTTTGTCAATTGAAGTTTGTTTGTTCCATGAAACTATCTTATGTTTATCAAAAATTACATATAGAACTAGTAGAGATAGATACATTTGAAAGTCATCCCTAGTGATGCAGGCCATGACTTTCTAGTCATCCATGTGGTGCAAAATATCATCTTGTTTAATTTTACTAGTAAAGAACAAATCTCATAACATGTGAATGTAGGGCATCACCTCAGGCTTGACTATCACAAAGTGCAATCTTTGTCTCTTAAGAGTGAGCACATCTATAATAAATTGGAACTCTATGGAGGATATATTTTCCTCATGTGAAAATTGTTGACAACATCCACTACATCCCATAATTTTGAGTAGTTACCATACCTATTGTCAAAGATAGTCATGTCAAAAATTATATCTATAAATTCTATTGAATCCTAGATGAAGAATGGTGGAAGTACTCCTCTAAATCTATTGGAAGATGATGCAATTTCAATTATGTGGTATGCTCATAGTATGTTTTATGTGTATCATGAAAACTCCTTTCTACTAGTTATTTACTTGTAGTAGATTCGTAGGTAGCTAGGGATTTCATTCATATGATAGTGATTGAGTTCAAATTCATTTATGAACAATGAATATGTTGATATCTACACATTATGTATATAGCCTTAGCATTAAATTCTATTTCATGCATTATTAATGTCAAATATTCATATGTTTTTTTTTTACCTATACAATTTAAATCTTATTTATTTAGTTGGTGGGTATCTTTGGTAAGTGTCAGGAAGTAGTTTTACTTTTCTAGCAGGCTTTCACTAGTGAAAAATTAGGAATCAGGTTTTATGTTAGAACCCAATAAAAAAATGTCCAAATAGATCTTCCAAAGACAAATCCCAAAAAAAAATTCCAAAGACCAAATCCCTTAGAATAAATGTTCAAACAAAATATCTAAATAAAAGCTCTGAGTAAACTCTTTGAATTGCATAAAGCCGATGATGACTATTTCAGATAAATTATCTAATGAAAAGTCCTACAAAAAAGCTATGATAAAAAGGTTCAAACAAAAAATTTGATACAAAATATTTGAATAGGGAGTCCCAAAAAACTTAGTCCTTTAGAACATTTGTTTGAACAAAAATTTTGAACAAAAACATCGATAAACAAATGCTGAACAAATCTTTCAAACAAAATCATAGAACAAAAATCTTGAAGAGAAATACTAATGAATAGATTTTGAGAAAAATAAGTTCCCGTAAAGAAGGCTTTTAAAAAATATACATAAACCATGTCTTGAATAATTTCTCTAAGTAAAATTAAGTCCTAAAGCCTGCATAGTATAAAAAACTCCCAAAACTCCCAAAAGGCATTAGTAAGTTAGTCCAAAATGTTTAATGCCATTATTTGTATTTCAAAGTAAAAATATTTAAGGATCATTTTAATAGAACATGCATAACTACATAGAGGAAATGCTCAATAAACAAAGGACAAAATCCAAAAAAGGTGGGTCCCCATTTATTCAAGAAGAAAAAGGGGAATGTTGGGTACAAAAGTGGTAAGCTAGAAAGCTATGAAGAAACAATACACGTAGAAAACAAAAAGAAGTGGGAGAAAGGCATGAAAGAGGATATGTAATCCTTGTTACATACCCAAACTTAGGATTTGGTTTATTTTCCTACAGGTAAAAGAGCATTGCAAAATAAATGGGTTTCTAGGTTGAAGGAAGAAGATGGAGGCAAAAAGAGGTACAAGACCAAACTTGTTTTAAAGGGGTTTACACAAAAGAAAGGTATAGATTTAAATGAAATATTTTCTCCAATTGTTAAAATGACTTCCATAAGAACTTTTTAATGTTTGGTAGTAGTAGAAGATTTTCACCTTGACCAGTTAGATGTGAAGACTGCTTTCCTTCATGGTGACTTGTAAGAGGAAATATATATGAAAAAACCATAGGGATACGACATCATAAGTAAGGAGAAAATGGTGTGCAGGTTGAATAAGATTTTTCATGTCCTAAATCAAGATCCAAGATAGTGGTATTTGAAATTTGACATGTTTATGATAGAATAAGGTTATGGTAGAATGCATTCTTACCACTGTGTTTATTTTAAGAGATTAGATAATGGTAGCTATATTATCTTGTTATTGTATGTAGATAACATGCTTATTGCAGGGTCTAACATGTAAGATATAAATGAGCTCAAAAGAAAACTAACAAATTAATTTACAATGAAGGATTTTGATTTGGTGCTGCAAAGCAAATCCTTGGTATGCCAATAAGAAGAGATAGAAAAAATAGAAAATTGACATTGTCTTAAGAAGAGTACATCAAGAAGGTGTTATTCAGGTTCAATATGCATGATGCAAAACTAGTGAGTACACCTTTGGGAAGGAACTTCAAATTAAGAAAGGAATAGTGTCCTAAAATGCAAGAAAAAATCAACTACACATAAAAAGTTCCCTATCCTTCAATAATTTGAAGTTTAATGTATGATATGGTGTGAACGAGACAAAACATTACTCATGAAGTGGGAGTTACCATCAGGTTAATGAATAATCTAGGAAAGGATCACTAGGATGCATTCAAGTGGATTACCAAGTACTTAAGAGCAACCATTGATAGACAATTATGATATGAAGGGTTAGATGCTACCTTAAAAGGATATGTTGATGTAGACATGGCTAAAGATTTAGATGGTAGGAGGAACACCACATGTTATGTATTCACTATTAGTGACACATCTGTTAGTTGGATTTCAAAATTGTAGAAGATAGTTACTTTGTCAACTATAGAGGTAGAGTATGTTGTAGCTACAAAATCAAGCAAGGAGATGATATGGATGCAAAAGTTCATGGAAGAGTTGAGGAAAAAGTAGGATGTATAGTGAAAGCCAATGTGTGATTCATTTATCAAAGAAATCAACATTCCACTCAAAAACCAAACATATACAACTCAGGTATCACTTCATTCATTTAGTTTTGGAGGGTGGTCAACTAAAGTTGGAAAAGATCCATATGAGTCAAAATCTTATAGATATGCTAAGAAAGGTAGCCACAAAGGAGAAGCTAAAGAGTTATTCATCTTTAATATGTATTCATGGATAATAAGGAAGATGAAAAACATACCAGGGTCAAATCTGAAAGAAAAATCTAGGGAATAGTTATAACAATGGAGTTGTAATAATCAGTCTCTAAGTGGGAGATTATTGGATGGTGGAGCCTAATCTTATTAGAATTCCTAGTTCTTGATGATGGAGGGGGAGGGGTGGTGGGGGGCTTGGTCCCCCACTATGGTCTCCATGAGTGTCTAGTGGGGACAGTGACCTACATGGATCCCCCTAGTGGGGATTTAGGGGTAGTTCCCCCAAAGAAATTTTTTTGTGAAAAATGCATTGGAAAATATTGTAAATTCATAATAAATCTAGACTATTCACTATTAGGTCACATATCTGATGGTAAAAATTATGTTGGTGCATTTTTTCCCTAATATGTAACCCTCCTTTGATATGAGGGCACTACAATCATGGCAACACACTATGTGTGAGTGAAAAGGAGATTGTAGTGGGTGTATGACAAGTTTATCCCTTCATTTATTATATTGAATAAGAGAAGAACTAGTTGTTTCAATGTGGATGTATCCCATATTGGGTGAACAATGTTAAATTTATGTCTCTCTTGTATTGGGTTTTATGCATTTATTTTCATCTTTATTTCCTTAATATTGCTCTACGTTCTATATTCCTAATAATAAATTAATTTTTATTTTAATAATAATACTTATCCCTCTTTAAATTTACACTCATAACATATAACTTATAGTTGATATTTATTAAATATTATAATAATAATAATAATAATAATAATAATAATAATAATAATAATAATAATAATAATAATAATAATAATAATAATTATTATTATTATTATTATTTTTATAATTTTAATCACAACATATAATTTATGGTTGATATACTTTTTAGATTGGTATTTTCTTTTGACCAGAGCTATGAACTGGTCTGGGACACAATCAAGGGCCCAAACCCCAAATGATCATTTACCACATGTATACCATATATAACAATAATGGCCACAACCAACCCAAGAATACCAACAATAACTACATTTGGCCTCATATACCTTAGTGATATTTGAACCTGGGTGGAGCTTCAAACAACCAAGCCACTTTATCAACTCGCTCACATCTCATTGGTTATGGTTGAGATTTTAATACTTTAATTTATCTCTTAATATTTTAACATTCAACATAATATCCCAATTTACTCCTTCAAAATCTAATATTTATTAATGAGTAGAGGCCTATATTCTACACAATATAAGAAGCTTGGATTATTGATTGATAAAATTCTTATAAACCAATGTAGAATGAACATAATTACATATTGTACATAGGTCTAGTACATTAAGAATATTATCAATTAAGAATCCAATAGTCTTAACTTGTATATAATGGGTATGTGTCCATTCTACACAATCTAAGAATATTAGATTCTAAATTAATAATATTCTTATCTTGTCTATAATGAGCATGTACACATTATACATAAGATAAGACTATTATATTTTTAATTGATAATATATTTATCTTATGTATAATGGGTATGTTCCCATTCTACACAAGATATTAATATTATAAACATTGACCAAGAAGTGCTTATATTATGTTCATTCTATATAGTTCTAGTATATTATTTAACCCTAAAATATAGATTGGAGAATTTAGGGTTAAAGGGGTAGAGATAGCCTAGGGCACAAGGGTGATATATTATCTCTATAGTAGGCCAATTACTTATAAAAATTAGATAAACATATGCTAAAATTATTATGTTGAGATATGTCAAAAACATAAAATAAACTTATGCTATATATAGTAATAAATGGAAAAAGAATAGTACTTAGGTGGTTCTGATGTTAATACATATCTAAATCTAGAACAAGCTGGGAATATACTGGATCTAGATTCTAGATCAGTCATCTGATTTTATAAATTTGACATGTATAACCTTGGACACTTTCATCAACCTCAGATGGTTACATCAATGATTCTATCGAACCTAGACATAAGTTCCATTTATGGAATACCTACTAGATTTAGATGTGACCACCTCAAATATTTTGGGTTTTATGTTTTCTTTTCCCCAGTGTGCTCAGATTTAGATCACGGGCTATCATTTCTTATCAAATAAAAAAATCCTAGTTCTTCATCTTCATCGTGGCTATGGGAAAAATGGGTTAGTGGGCTCACATTGTTGAGTTATCCTAAATACCCCTCTATTAATGAACACTACCTACATAACTAATACTTCAAAGAAGGCCGTAGACTAATGTAGTTTTCTCCTACATGTTGGCTTATGTGTGCATAAGGATGTAATATGTGATAAATAAGTACATAGAGTGACCTAGCTTGTGACTTTAAAAATGTGTCTCATGGGATGATCCTTTAGTACTTTAGACTTGTAAATGTGTTATACCAATGATTGATATGAAAATAGGATACATAGGGAAGATTTTCTCACTTGAGTGCTTGATTGAATGCTTTTGATAAGTTTCCTTGTGAGAGGTAAGAAGTTGTTAGGTGAGGAATAAATGGTGATTGATCATCTATATACACCAATACCTTTGGAGAATATATCACATAAAATCACTTAGGATGACCATAGGAAAAAATTTAATTTATAAATTAGATGAATTTTAGGGCACTAGACACCTGCATTGGGATTGGACACTAGCATTAATGTAGGCACTTCACTTGGACACAAGTGTTCGAGGATATAAAAATAAGCATAGATCAAAAGCTTATAAAGACATAAGATAAGCATATTTGTATAATTATAGATATGATAGAAGGTTTGAGTCATTAGAATAACATTGATCATATTAATAAATAAGTAATAGGCACAAAGACATAATGTGTACAGGCCTTTTGGTAGTGAGAGAGTCTAGAAGCTAAAGGTACATACATGATATGTATTTTATAAGTGTATAAGACTGAGGTTCTATATAATTCATAAATAATGTTTACACTTATTTATATATAGACTTGTTTCATGTATCTTGGAGTGTGATATAGGTACACATAGATACATGATATCTATACCTTCAGATGTTGGTTCATGTCATGTGGAAATTGGGGGCATCCACTTCGTTGATAACAATACATCTAGGTTATATTGTTCTATGATCACTTTAAATTATCATGTTTGAGATTATATAATCTCACATGCCTTTATCCATGCTTATATCTTTCACAATGTACTTGATATGCTATGTACTTAATGTTATTTGTTAACACATATTATCCATGGGCTAGTATGATATGTTATGATGGTTGCTTATTATCTATGCTTTCCTATTTATACTTATTTGAGCATGTTTATTAATTTCTATTGTCATGCATTATATTACTTGTTCAATCATTTGAATATGCTCCATTGCTTGTGTCCCTTGTGATTATGTTTTTCTATTAGGGTATTTTCATATGTCATGATTTGTTGTATGTTGACATGTAAATATGTCATTATTTGCTTTGTGAATATTTGACTAAGTCATGTCCCTTTAATTGTGTGGTATTTAAACATGACCCTTATTTGAGGTCTTCTTGGACCCTGATCTTTTGATTTAATTTTGAGTTTTCTTGTGTGTATGCTTGATTACTTGCTGATCTTGTACTGTTACTAACTAGACATTGCCATGATCTATATCGTGCATTTTAGGACTTGATGTGATCACATACTATGTACCTAAATGATATATCTATCTATACATGTTTATCCTATATGATACATGGTTCATATATATATTATATAGTTATCTTATCTTTTAAGGTAAGGTGACTACCAATTTCCACTTCCCCTCACCTCAAAAGGGGGGCATATTAGTGGCTGCATGCCATAAAGGCATGGATTACACAATTTTTAAACTATTTATCAATTTAATATTATAGTGAGGGCATGTTTTGGAAACATGTTCTCCACACTTACATCAATTTTCAATTTTAGATATATAGTGGGGGCATGTTATGGAAACATGTTCTCTACATTTAATTTTCAAAGGCAAATTACATAGTTACATGATTTAGATATATAGTTGTGATAGAATTATATACATTAGTACCATTATTATACCAGGTCTTAGCATGACACATATATGATGTGCATATGCTATGAAAAGGGTAAAATCAAAATCAATTTTAGATTTCAAAACACTTCCATGGACTATCATCACCCATAAGGTTGGACTTTTACAGATTGTATTAAGCCAATCTATTACAATATTTGGTTCATTTTTGGTATGGTTGAGATGATTAAATCACTCAATCTTTCCAATTTTATTGGTTTGAATTGATTATATCATCTAACATCACTAGATTTATAGTGTGAGTTGACTTTGTTTACTCACATTCACTAGGTTATAAGTATGATTAGGTTGCATGGTCGAGGTAATCTCAATTGTTGAGTGGAAGCTCACCTTCAGATCTAAGCTTGGGAGAAATTTTAGTCCTTTAATCTTTCTATATTTATGAATTTTATGAATTTATATTTCTCTTAATATCAGTTTCAATTAATCATAATGATACATATTTTCAAATCGAGTTACCAAAAGGTGAGAAAGTTGTATCAATACACATTTATACTCCTAAACCTTGATCTTCTTACTTTCAATCATTTCAAATGCTTTCAATTTTAGATTATATGCACTAATTATGTACTATAACATGATCTTAATTACATGTGAGTTACTAGAAAAGCAATCAAGTTGGACTCACACAAAGACAAGGTGTGTTATACATACCCATGTACTTATCTATTTTCCTTTAAACTAGAAATTTCATTACTAGATTAAAAGGGAGGAAAATGTAGACACTATTTTTGAATTATATAACACCTCAGTCTTGTATACTTGGAAAATACATATCATGTATTTACCTTCATTTTTTAGACTTTCCTGCCACCAAAAGACCTGCATACACTATTTTTGTTTGCCTATTCCTTATCTCTTAATACAACCAATGCTATTCTGATGACTTAGACCTTATATCATATCAAAAATGATAAAAACTTAATTATATTATGTCTATATAATTTATGTCCATGTTCTTATTTTTTATCTTCTCAAACAATTTCTTCCCAGTGTTTCTATGCAAAATTGCTTTCTACATTCAAAGAAGAAATAAGAAACTGAAATAAAAGGTTAAGGCTAGAAGTACCTGATAAAGTTGAGCACACCGAAATCAGACGTTGGAAGATTCTCCTCTTTGGCTGTGGAGGAATGACACCTGCAAAAAAGAGACTGATAAGCGGCACTGTTCTGCACAGTCGCCGGCGTCGGTCTCTGTGGTGCCGGCGTCGGTTAGGGAAGATGCCGACGTCAGTTAAGGTGCCGTCGTCGGTCGGGGTAGTGACCGGCATTGGTAGGGGCAGGTTCTGGAAAAGTCTGAACAGGTTCGGGACAGGGTCTGGGAGAGTCGGGACAGGGTCTGGGCAAGGTCTGAGAGAGTCGAGACAGGGACAGGGATGTAAACGAGGGATGCTGGGTCTGAACAGAGTCAGGACAGGGTCTGGGTAAGGTCGGGTCGGGTCTGAGGAATCGGGATAACAGAACTGATAAATAATAACTAAGGAAGAAATAAAATAAACAGAATAAATACTTACCTACCAGAAGACACGATGAAAGCCATGGTTGGAGTTATCTGATTGAATGCAGATTGGTTGATGCCGAGAGTGGGTTGATGCCGAGAGTGTTGATGTCGGAGTTCGCAGGTTGATGATTGCTCGGGGTTCGATTGATCAGCATTTCGAATAGCGTTCAGGATAGCATTTTTTGGGGTCTGGTCTCGAATGGTTGGCAGAGGTTGATGAAGGCGGGGGACGGTTCCAGAAACGGTTCGTCAACCATTTCGGGAAACCGAATGATAACTGATAACGGATAATGGCAAGGTGACCGACGTCGGCAGGATTGCCAATGTCGGCCGATAAGTGACCAACGTCGGCGACATCGGCCGGGTAAAGACCATCGTCGGCAGATGCACAATGGGGATAGAGTCTAGCTTTAGCTCTGTGCTCATTGTTACATGCTGCCAGGGTCAAGGTTGGTGGAACAAGTGATCGACAAGGGTTAAATAGGCGAAGAAGAATAAGACGGGGAGTGACCAGGGGAGTTGACACGATTTTGGTGTCTACATTTGCCCCTTTTTGTCTTGTTGGTTGTTTTGACGAACTTCAAGACAAAAATAGGAGTGATTGCCCCAGGTGAGGGATAAGGTTGATTTCGTCTTGTTGGTTGTTCGAATGAACTGTAAGACAAAAATAGGAAGCAGATAGGTTGCCTTGATTAAGGATAAGGTATTCCCCCTCAAAGCAGGAGTCGAGGGAAGGGAACCGAGAATCGGGTGCTGATTTGACAAAGAGTGGATGAAAAAGGAGTGAGGGTGAACGCGGCAAAAATCGTGATTGCACGCATACCACTGCACGAGATGGTCAGGCCAAAGTGTCACAGGTCAAGGGTCAAGGAGTGCTGAAATTGAAATAACTGGGCCCCAGCATTTAGTCGTCTGCTGATCGGGTCACTCAATCTAAGCTGAAGCTCTAAATGGTCATCATGTTCCAGGTATCCCGGGCTCAGGAAGTGCTCCTAGAAACACGAAAAAGCCACAAGTAGTGCGGATCAACCAGTTTGCGATCCTATACTTGTGAGGGTCCAAAAAAGGTCTGCGCACAATTCTGCTAACCAGTCATGAGGTAGCATACATGCAAAAACAACCAAGGCAATAATGTCTTGGAAGTAGTCGAGGTCAGCGGAGATAGGCATGATCTCCAATGGTTGGTGGTCGAGGGGAGGAATGGACGAAAGGATGTGGCCGAGCTAACCCCAGAAGACCCCATGTCAACTGAGTGCTGCCTACATAGCCCTGGTGATAGGGCCTCAGGCCAATGTAGTTCTCCCTAGAAGGGAGGGAGGGTCAAAGGGATAAAATGGGTCATGGTCAAGGACAAGATTATGGTTAAAAAAAGGAAAGAAGGTTTGTCCATCAGAGAGACGAACAAACGAGAATGGTTGAGCTAACCTCAGAAGACCCCATGTCAATTGAGTGCTACCTACATAGCCCTGGTGATAGGGCCTCAGACCAATGTAGTTCAGACAAGACATCCGAGTGGTAGATAGGTGGTTAAAATGGTTGATAGATTGGTCGATGATTGGATGAAATGATGAGGAAAAAAGATGTTGCAGCCTTTTCCAAATGGTGTATTCTGCAACATTGGTTGAGGGGTTTTTCATCCCTAGCAATATTCCATATTCATGATGGATGTATGCTAAAAATGAATTGAGGTTTATTTATGCTTCAGCAAGTATTGGTTTATGCTGAACATAAATTGTGGCGGGTCGATAGTTTCCATGTGTATTGGTATCCATAGAAACTAGGGTGAATAGGCTAGGTCAGGCTAATGGTTTGAGTTGAGTCGATTGACAAGTGATGAAGGTGAATGTGACCAAAGTGTAGAAGAAGTGAAAAGCATATTGCTCTTTCATTGACAAGGACCAAAAAGATAGCATAGATAGGGGTTATGAGAACCAAGAGCCCCATTTATGCGTGACGTCGTTGACCATAGTTATGTTAGAGCGGTAATCGAATCACTTCGACATTAAAGTGAGCTCGAAGTCCCTTGAGCAGGTGAGAGGAGGAGGAAAGAAGGGTAACCCGTTTTAAGAGCAAAGATAACTTTGCCCCTTTTTATAGGAGACCCTGAGACAACTATAAGTCAAGTCCATGACTTATTCAATTTTTTTTTTTTTTTTTTTTGGCGCAGACTGATCAATGCGGGAAGCCTGCATAGAGATGTCGTTTGTTTGGTGGTCAGGTTGTGAAGTTGATCAATGCAGGAAGCTTCTAAAATAATGTTGTTTATTGCCAGATTAGTCATAGCCATCCTTCGAGGGAGTGGTCTAGATTTTTGTTTAATTTAAAGGCTTTTGAATAGCTATCCTTCGAAGGAGTAGTCTATTAATTACAACAATGATAGTACAGCTGTCCTTCGAGGGAGCAGTCTGCTTTTTGATTTTGATATAGATATAGTGACCATAGATATGTTTTGACATCTTGATTTGTTTTTATAGAAATGTGAGTCATGGACAAGATTATAGAAGGTCAAGGACTCCCTTTTTATGAGGACAAAGCATCCATACCGCATAAAAGGGTTATAGGAATTGTTAAGAGGAATAGGGTTGAAAGGAGGTAGGATTAAGAGGACGGGGATTGCTCAAGGGATGAGCTCAAGTTAAGTGTCAAGTGGACGAGTACTCGACTAGCAGTAGAACAGTCGCAGATGCAACGCATTAAGAGGCTCAGGTTCTGGGCGTCCATCAAGAGAAGATAGACGATAAGTCCCTGATTCATACTTGTGCGTGATAATAAAAGGTCCGAGCCAATTAGGAGCAAACTTGCCTCGTTTACTTTGCTCCATATTGGTCACGTGTTGATTAATGAGTGGACAGATGTGAAGTTGACTGATATGGTCGTTGATTGATCGAGACTGGTTGAATGTATGAATGAAAAGGATTGGTCAATGTTTGGTTGAGATTTGGTCGTTTGATAGTTGGTCAATGGTTGGTCGAGGGTTGATTGGTTGGTATTTGGTCTTTGGTTGGGTCGAATGTTTGGTTGAGGTTGGGTTAAATGTTTGGTTGCTAGTCTGGTTGAGGCTAAGTTGAAAGAGTGATTGATATGTGGTCGAGATTGTGTTGAAAAATTGGTCGAGGTTTGGATGAAGGTTGAATTCCCCCAGTGGCTAGGGAGAATGTTTGATGGATTGGTTAAGGTAGGTTGAGTTTTAGTGGTCAGATGGACTGTGTTGATGTCGAATAAGGGGGTTAAAGGCGACAAAGGAACCAGAACCTGGCGTGGAGATCCCGATTTAGGTGATAAGGTTGGAGAGGTATGAGTTGGTGTTGATGATTTGTGGGAGGGAAGGTCTAGAGGATCCTTGATGAGAAGGGAATCCTTTCTCCGTTGGTGACGAATGACAGCTTTAAGAGTGCAACAACGCTCAGTGTCATGTCCCAGAGTATGATGATAGTGATAGTATTTAGAGTTGTCGAACCAAGAGGGTCTTGATCCGAGAGTTGATGAGAGGGGTGGTGTTGAAGGCTTGATAACGTGGTCAAGAAGAGAGGTGTCATTCCCCAGACATTGGCGAATGGTGACCTTGAGGGCACAACAATGCTCCGTGTCGTGTCCAGGTGTGTGATGATACGCACAAATACGAGTGTCGTCGAACCAAGGTGGTTTAGGTCTGAGAGAATGATATGGTTTGAGAGGCGGAAGGTTGAGGCGAGATGACTGCAACAAGTACCGTAACAGTAAGGTATAAGAACCTGCCAACGGGTCTGGATATTTTATTGCAGTGAGGGTTGTTGATATTGGTTTGAGAGGTGTAAGAGATGTTGGTCGATGATTTGAGGGAGATATATGTTTGACAGGTTGATAGAGTAATGGAGGCGACGTGCCTCTGTGAAGGATGGGAATAGGCAGTACTCCTATTAAAGTGGATGGATGTGGGCCTAGGATTGAAGGTAATGACGAAGGTGGGGGAGGAGTCCTCCGATGTGGTCTAGTGGTCTTCGTTAGTTTGGGTCGAGGGCCACTATTGTGCGAGGCGAGGTTAAATACGAGTTTGGGTTTAGATGTGGACGGAGGTGAGTGAGATGTAACAATCTCAGGCAAAGGGCAAGAGGAAACCGTGACTGGGTCTTCCTCAATCGAAATGGGCGAAGAGATAGGGTCTTCTCTTGATGGAGAAGAAATAGGGGAGGGTGGCTCCTCAAGTGGGCAGATGGTAGGGATGATCATGCCTTCTGCTTGTGCTTGAGGAGTAGGCAAGGTATGGTCATTGGATGAAGGTAGGGCTAATGGTGTAGGTGTGGTCAAAGCGTCCTCCAGTATAGGAGAAATAGATGGAGGACTAGTAGGAGAAGAGGGTTCTTCATCCTGTGAAGAAGGTTGGTCAGGGACAAGAGGTAAGATAGTGTTGACGGTGTGTATATGGTCTTGAGGGTCATTGATCATGGTTTGGATGTTGTCTTGAGTAGGCGGGTGGTTAGGAAAAGGTTGTTTGAAGATGTTGAGGTTTTGGTTGGGCGGTGCGTTCGGGTTATCCAAGATAAGATCGCCCTTGTCTAGCATGTTCTGGACGAGGTTTTTAAAAGTTTGACAGTGATCCGTATCATGGGCTTTGACACGGTGATAGTTACAAAATTGATTCTCCCTGTACCATGCAGGGATAGGTGTTGAGGGGTCGAATTGATGTGGCTGGATTGAAGGGAGATTGAAGACCCCCTGCTTGATGAGTTTATCCAAGACAGAGGCATATGACTCTCCAATTGGAGTGAATTGATGCTGTATGGATTGACGTTGAAAATGTTTATTGATGTAGTCTAATGTTGAAGATATTAGTCGGTTGGTTATTGTTGAAGATGATGGTCTAAAGATGACAATGTTTGCCAACCCCTTAGATTGAGAGTGGGCAGAAGAAGATCTGGAAGAAGAATGGTCATTGGTTCTTGTGTTAGCATTACACAATTTGACCTTATCTTCTTCAATAGCGCAGAGTTCAAGCTTTCGGGCCATGGTGAAGGCCTCGTCGAAAGTGTGGAATGTCTGAACCCGCAAGGTGGATGAGATGTGACTGACACATGCTCGGGAAAAGAGCTCAATGAGCTCGGGTTGAGGCAAGGAGAAAGAGAGCTGGTTGATCAAGTCTCTCCAACGGGCGACAAAATCAACTACTGATTCGTCGTCAAATTGCCTAATGGAGTAAAGGTCTGTGATCGAGACTTATTTAGTGATATTGATTGAGAAATGGTCAACGAATAATTGAGCGAGTTGAATGAAGGAAAAGATAGAATGTCTGGCAAGGGAGCTATACCAGTCAAGGGCAGGGCCAGAAAGAGACATAGGAAACGTGCATAATAATAACGCATCATCGTGGGCAATAAGATAACAGGCATGTCTGAATGCTCGTAGATGTTGTTGTGGGTCTTCCTTACTCTAAAAGTGAGTAAATTTAGGAAGCTCCCAATGGTTGGGGTATGGTCGAATAGGGACAGAATGATGAATGGGCTCGTTATAAATCTGGTCATATGAAGAGATATTATTTGAACCAGAGATAGAAGCTTCGAGACTGGACATTTTATCCATCAGCATCTTGATGACGTCTGCTGACGGATTGGTGGACGGAGCGCCCCCAAGGTTGTAAGGCGCTTGAAAGAGGCTAGAGGAGGTATGCGACGTAGTCGGTTGTACCAATAAGGGTGCAACATACGGATGACTAGTCGCAGGGGCAGAAGTAGAGGTTAAGGGTGGTTGCGTCATGAAGGTCGAAGGTATAAGTTGACTAGGCACCGCCAAAGGTGGTTGAATAGCAGCACTGGTAGAGGGATAGGTTGGCACTCCTACATTTGTGGGCGCAAGAGTGTAAGGGGTCGAGGCAATCAAGTTCTGATACGATGTAAAACTTGGTTGATTCATAGATGATTGAGGGGGTAACGAAACCCCGATGGAGGTCGGTCTAAAAATAGACGAAGAGGCCAAACTTTTCGTATTGGCCATGGTTGAGTTAACGGTTGGGGTGAAAGGCTGAGTCAAAAAAGGTTGGGTGGCGAATGGTGTCGATGTCGTCGCCATGTCACCCGAAAGGTCTCGCATTGGGTTTCTCGCGAGATAGTTATGGAGGGCTATGGTATTGAGGTCCAAGAATTTTTTGAAATCTTGGTCCCCTTCAGGGATGATGGGAAGTTGAGTCAGGGTCAGGGTCGGTCCTGTAGGAGTTCTTTCAGTCTCCGAGTGGAACTCCATGATAGGATGGGTTAGAGATGGGGTAGACGAAAGTAGTTGACGGCTAGGGTGGTCAAAAAGGGCCTTGGTTTGACTGTGTGTCAAAACCATAAAAGGCAAGAGAGAACGTCCTTACATGCTTAAACAAGCAGATAAGAACTAAAAAGATGAAGACACAAGCAGATCCTAAAATTCCTAGAAGTAAATTATTAGGATTATAGTGGCTTATGCCTTAGAATGTGTGTTTGGGGAGGTTGGCTTTGTGAGTCGGGTCCTAGAAGAAGCAGTCTATGGATGGTTTCGGGTTTTGTTATGGTGCTCAAGAACTCTGTGTCAGGGTTTGGTACGTGGCCTGGTGCTAAGGAGCAAGCTCCCCTCACTTCACGATTCCAGTGATTAGCTGGTTTCGCTTAGCCAAGATATACCTCACCTAGAGATTATACTCCACCAGAGAATGGAGTGGGCTTCCCTCTTGGTGATGAAATCCAAGTAGGGTCATCGGGACGGGTAAGGTATCCACTGGGGGATGAAATCCCAGTCGGGCCTTGTCTCATGTAAGTTAAAATGTTTGTTTTGTGCAGGTGGTTTGTTCATGTAACATGAAGTGATCTAGATTAATTCAATATGCGGTTTAATTACTATGTGTGGTCTAAGAGATGCAGGCAAACAGAAATGAATGCAAAGTGTTTTAATGTCCAAGTCGAAATGTTTGTTCATATGAAGACGAATGGAGAAAGAGTCGAAGAATATGAGTTTAGCTAGTCTAGAAGTGCAAGAAAGAAATGTTCATTTTAGTTCTGCTTATGATGTCGTTTAAGAAGAGACGAAAGGAGGTGAAAAGGAAGAAACCTAATGCGCCTAAATGAACGAAAGAAAGAGAGAAAGAACCCAAGGAGGACCTAGGGTCCCACCGGGCGTGCTAGAATGTTTCTATGCAAAATTGCTTTCTACATTCAAAGAAGAAATAAGAAACTGAAATAAAAGGTTAAGGCTAGAAGTACCTGATAAAGTTGAGCACACCGAAATCAGACGTTGGAAGATTCTCCTCTTTGGCTGTGGAGGAATGACACCTGTGAAAAAGAGACTGATAAGCAGCACTGTTCTGCACAGTCGCCGGCGTCGGTCTCTGTGGTGCCGGCGTCGGTTAGGGAAGATGCCGACGTCGGTTAAGGTGCCGTCGTCGGTCGGGGTAGTGACCGGCGTCAGTAGGGGCAGGTTCTGGAAAAGTCTGAACAGGTTCGGGACAAGGTCTGGGAGAGTCGGGACAGGGTCTGGGCAAGGTCTGAGAGAGTCGGGACAGGGACAGGGATGTAAACGAGGGATGCTGGGTCTGAACAGAGTCAGGACAGGGTCTGGGTAAGGTCGGGTCGGGTCTGAGGAATTGGGATAACAGAACTGATAAATAATAACTAAGGAAGAAATAAAATAAATAGAATAAATACTTACCTGCCAGAAGACACGATGAAAGCCATGGTTGGAGTTGTCTGATTGAATGCAGATTGGTTGATGCTGAGAGTGTTGATGTCAGAGTTCGCAGGTTGATGATTGCTCGGGGTTCGATTGATCAGCATTTCGAATAGCGTTCAGGATAGCATTTTTTGGGGTCTAGTCTCGAATGGTTGGCGGAGGTTGATGAAGGCGGGGGACAGTTCCAGAAACGGTTCGTCAACCGTTTCGGGAAACCGAATGATAACTGATAACGGATAACGGCAAGGTGACCGACGTTGGCAGGATTGCCGACGTCGGTCGATAAGTGACCGACGTCGGTGACATCGGCTGGGTAAAGACCGTCGTCGGTAGATGCACAATGGGGATAGAGTCTAGCTTTAGCTCTGTGCTCATTGTTACATGCTGCCAGGGTCAAGGTTGGTGGAACAAGTGATCGACAAGGGTTAAATAGGCGAAGAAGAATAAGACGGAGAGTGACCAGGGGAGTCGACACGATTTCGGTGTCTACACCCAGTTAGATGCCTATGCCAATGCTAATGTCTAATGCAAACATAGGTGTCCAACTCCCTAAAAATCATCCAATTTGTAAATGAAATGTATGCCTATGGTCGACCTAAGTGATTTAATGTGAGATATTCTCCAAAGGGATATATATATATATATATATATATATATATATATATATATATATATATATATATATATATATATATATATATATATATATATATATATATATATGCTTGATCAATCCTCATCCATTCTTCATCTAGAAACTTCTTACCTCTCATAATGTAACTTACCATAATAATTCAGTCAAGCACTCAAGTGAGAAAAAATTCCTTATTTCCCTTATTTATATATCAATCATAGATAAAACACATATATAGGTTTGGATTACTAAAGGATCATCTCATGAGACACCTTTTCCAAGTTAGAAGTTAGGTCACTCTATTTACATGCTTATCACACATAGAAGAGAGTCACATAATTTTAAGGCCCTCTTCCAAGTATTGTTTATTTAGATAACACTCATTGATAGAGGCATCTTTTGGGTAGCTCAACACCATGAACCCACTAACCCATTTTCCCATGGCCACTATGAAGATGAATAACTAGGGTTTTGTTATTTGATACAGAGAAACAACCTATTGTTACTTGCATAACACACCCAATTTTTAGCCTAAAAATGGAGACCCTCCTTTTTTAGCCTTTTCATTTGTTCTTTCATATATCCATAGTTCATTAGTCTCATACTATAAATTTACTTGGTGGTCTACCTCAATTTGAGTGTCAAATTAGGACTCAAAACCACCACTGTTAGAAAGAACACATTTGTGAAAGTAAACTTTTTATTTTAAACTTAACATAAAAATAGAGTTAGGGCCCCATAATTTTCCTTTGAAGCCTAAATTTTTTATATTTCCTTGCTCTCTCAACTTATCCCTATGAGTTTTCTCATAGTGAGATTAGGAGACAATAGTGTCATCGAGTGATAATAGTGTTGTCAAGAAAAGTAGTATAATTGAGTGACATCAATGTTATCGATCGATAGTAATGTTGTCGATCGATGATAATGTCATCAGTTGACAATAATGTCACTAGTCAAAGATAATGCCATTGATCGATGGAAATGTTGTCAGTCAATGGAAATGTCACTAGCTAATGATAATGCCACTAATCAGTGACATTGCCATCTATCGATGACTATGCCTTTGACCAACCACATTACCATTAGTCAATGACTATGTTATTAGTCAGTTACATTACCATCTATTGATATATATGCCATTAGTTGGTCACATTTCCATCTATCAATGACTATGTTTTTAGTTAGTTGTATTACCATATATAGATTATTATTCCACCAATTGACTGCATTATCATTTATCGAGGACTATGTCACTGATCAATCACATTACTGTCTATTGATGGGTATGCCATTGGTCAACCGCATTATCATCAGTTGAGTTAAAATTTCTATGTTGTCTTATCTTATCTTATCTCCATTCTTATATTCCTTTCATAAATAATCTCATTCTATTTACCTTGTGCAGGTGGTGAACAACATCAAGCGATGGTGAGGGGAGTGAACTCTACATCAAGAGCTATCAATGGTGAAAAGTGAAAAAGTGCTAGCCATCAAACATTAATGAAGGTTATTGGCCATTGTCATAAATTAGATAACACATTAAAGGTGGTTATTGGTGGCCTAGGATCTATATACAGGATCATTTTATCATAATAATGGTTGGATTTTATTTTCTAAGGAGCATTTTTATTCTCTAAAGGAGTTAGGAGAGCCATCCACCCCTTATTTTCTACTTTTTTCTTCTTTTTTCCTCCCTCTTATTTTTCATGGTGATATGTCATCAAGATTTACATTCGAATGATTATTATAACCCTATTGTGATACTCAAGCAACTTTTTATAAAATATAAAGAGATTTGGAAGATTTATAGTGCATTTGCTTGTGTGTGGTATATGATAGCAATGTATCTTCTTTATTGGCCCCCTCCTCCTCATATTTTGGCACTAGTCCACATTGTAGTTATGTTAATGCTGGCCAAGTGCATGATTAGTTTGTAGGTTGAAAGTGATTGTATGAATGTGGATTTGGCTTTGTCCTCCTAGGCATTTCACTCTCTTTTCCTCCTTTTCTTTTTCCTTTTTTTAATCAGTGGGTTAGTCTAGTTTTTGAGTTGTAGTTTGAGTTGAATATTTATCTTAACTAGATGCTCTTATTTATTCATCATTTATGCATTGTTAAACTTATAATAAATAGATGTCTCTTTGAAATAACTACTTATTCATAATTAGATTATTTGGCTAGTTACATAGGCATAAGGTCTTCATTTTTTTAATGCATATTGATATGGTTAAAACACAAATTGACATGGCTAAAACACACACATAAACCTCTTAAACTGAATGTCCAAAACAAGTCAACTAGGTTACCTTGTATATCAAGCCCTGATAATCAAAACATTGGGGATATTTACTCATATGAGTCTCATTTTAGGAGAGGAAGGGGTTAATGATCCCTGCTTAAGTTGGCATGTCAAAAGACATAATCAATAGACTGACACTATAAAGAGGGATTGATTAAAATATTTCTAAGTTGATATTGATTTTTAAACCTATTACCCTCTCTTTTATCCATCTTCCATCCCATTGCATGCTTAAAATGTTCATCAAAAGATTGACACTAGGAGGGTCTAACTAGAATATTTATAAGTTGTAATTAAAAACTTGATGCCCTGTCATTTATGCTTCTCCTATCCCATTATGTGATTAAAATTCTTATCAATAGACTGACACTAGAAGGAGGGCTAGATCAAAATATTTTTGAGTTGTCATTGATCTTTAAACATACTGCCCTCTCATTTATGCTTCTCCCAACTTGTTATATGCTTAAAATGCTCATCAACAAACTAGTGTTAGGAGGGTTTGATTGGAATATTTATGAATCATCATTAAAAACCTACTTCCCTCTCCTTTACACTTCTCCCAATCCATTATGTGCTTAAAAAATCATCAATAGATTGGTGCTAGAAGGAGGGCCTGATCAGAGTATTTTAGACTTGTCATTGATTTTTTTTAACCTACTACCCTCTCCTTTGTGCTTCTCCTAGCTTATTACATGCTTGAATGCTCATTAATAGATTGGTTCTATAAAGAGTGTGAACTTGTGTTTTTTAGACTCATCCTTTGTTTTTAAGTGCTTAGCTTAGTCATTTTCTATAGTCTTAGACTAAAAAACTTTTTATCTAAGTCTTCCAATATCCTTAACTTGTCTAAGAGGATGTAGCTGTCTTATGAACATTCTAGGACCTTCCCATGGGGTAAGTGCACCAAATTTGGGGACAAAAAAGGGCCTACCCATGGACATGATTTTTTTTAAATTTTATAAATTTGAATATCTGTAGATAATTTGAGATGGCTACACTCAAAATTTAAAGATGGCATAAAAATATGAATTGTAGCATGTTGAGTCTAGTTTCTAAAAAACCTATTTTTTTTTGAAAAATGGTTAAGTATAAATAGGTCAAACATTTAAAAATTGAATATGATATCCTATTTTTTAAAATAAAACATAATACATAGATGGTTGTGCAACCCAATTTTTTTTTAGCGTCATTAAATATTGTTAAAAACCCTTTGGTGAATATTTAGATAAGATCTTATAGTGTGTTACAAACTTTTTTATATTTTTTTGATGAATGTTTTTTTAATTAAGTAGATCTTTAAAATTGACAAAAAAATGGATAACCGACTGTGTGGCCCACCCTAACTACCTCAAAAAAAAATGAAAATTGATTTTTTTGAATGTGTGTAGAATTAGGCCTAGTTTGTTACCATATAATGTTTTTTCCCACTTAGTTCAACAAAAAAAAATTAGATAAACATGAATAGGCATAAATGGGTGTGGCATATAGTGGCCTAAAAATGGCGTTTTTAGAAATAAATATAGTTTAAACCCTTAAAATAACCCAAAAATTATAAAAATCATACATTTAGAAAGAGGAAAATGTGTTCATCATAACATTAATAATTTTTTGAATTTTGATGTTAAAATCCATAGCATATTTGGTGATTTAAGTTGAAATTTGTTGGTTTTTCCTAAAACTCTTAGTCTTGACTATAGATGCACAGTCCCAAGCCTTTGGCTCAGAAATCCAAGCCATTTCTAAGCTTAAAGACTCAATTTTTAATTTAAATTCAAATAATGCATATGCATTATAGAATGTGTATGCATTGTATAACATGTACATGTTATATAATATATTATACAAAACATACACATTATATAACACATATGATTTGCTTTGTTCTAAGTCCAAAAGTAACTCCATGAGCATTTTGGAGTTGCACGTGAAGCCAAATTTGTCCATAAGCTTATATTTACTACTCTAAATGTTAAGTATAAGAAAATAAATGTAACCATATAAATGTAATATAATAAATTAGGGTCACTCAACATTTGATAGAGTTGGTCTCAAAATTGCACAACTTACAATGTGGACAATAGTTTTTTAAAATCCAATCAAGTCAGTACTTAGGCATTTTCAAGGTCTAAGTATTAAACCTAGGGATTTCAAGACATAGCTTTTGTAATTGATATTCATTTTTGGTAAACATATAGTCATTTATTAGGTTTTTGTGCCTTCTAGATTGATTCTTAGCATTTGTAGGAGTCTTAGGTTTGTCAAAATTGAAGTTCTCAAATCACTCACTTTGATATTGATGTAAAGTGGTGTTATTAGGGTAGCATAGGTCACATTGATGACCTACATACATCAAACAACCATTTTACATGTTAATTTCACTTGATCATCACCCCTCCCTCATCCTTGATCACTAATTACTCATCCCTCATTACCCCTAGTCACTCTCTCATCAATCCTCATTATCCCTAATCACTCCCTCATTGACTCTTACTATCCCTAGTCATCTCTAATAACTCCCTTATCATCCATAATCACTCCTCCATTGACCCTAACTATCCCTCATCATCTCTAATCACTCCCTCCCCATCCTTCATCATCCCTAATCACTCTCTCTTCATCTCTCATTATATCTAATCACTACCTCATCCCTACTCACTCCCTCCTCATCCCTAATCACACATTCATTAACCTTAGTTTTCTCTCATAATCTCTAATCACTTAGGCTTATCATCCCTAATCAATCCTTCATTGATTATCACCATCCACAATCATCCCTAATAACTCACTTCTCATCCCTCATCATCACTAATCACTCCCTCATCGACCCTCACCATCCCTCACCATCCTTCATCACTCCATCATTGACCCTCACTATCCTTTACAATCCCTAATCATTCCCTCATCATCTAGTGTAAGTATATACTCTAAAGATATCTTTGATTTCAATCATGTGTTGTTTAATAAATTAAAATAAAAATTAACTCTTTTCTAGGACTTGTGTTATCAATACCCATTTATGATAGTCGATTTTATTATTGAATGAATTAGATGATATTCCAAATTTATAGTCAAGTAACATAATTATTAACTTTAACTCATCAAATTATCTTTGTTTTGAAGTTGATTAAATAAAAATTTATTTAGTTCCACCTTTGGTAGTTTGGATCAAAATATAAAAATTAAACACAAATCTCTTGTATAATTTTCTAATTATGAGAAGATTTAAATCAGATCCAAAGTTATTTAATGTTTCCCATTCTTGTATAACTTAAATATTGGTTAGGTTCACACATGCACTTATTGTGTGTGTAATGTGTCCCAAATATTTTATCTCTTACATGAAAAATGAATATTTATTCATGTTATCACAAAAATATGTTTCTACAAAATGTGAAACACTAGTTCAACATGGTGTAGATGTTCATCCCATGTTTTCTAAAGATTAAGATGTCATCAAGGTATATTAAAAAAATGACATAGGTAAAGGGCTCAAGTATGTCATTCAACATCTTGAAATGAATTAATTTGTTAAATGAGTTAACCTAAAAGTCATGATCAACTAGTCAATCATTCCTTCCTTTGTTTTTAATACTATATTCCAAATGTCTAAAGGCTTAACATGAATATGATGATACCCAAACTTAAGATCAATTTTAGAAAAGACTTATATACCATAGATATGGTATAAAAATGTCTTAATATTTAAATGAGGATAATAATTCTTCAAGTTAATCTCATTAAATATTTTTTTAATTGATTCTCAACTTTGGCACAAACACAATTGGGTTTATACAAGGCAATGATTTGGGCATGATGTGTCTATTATCCATGATTTCATGGATCTACCACTTGATATATTAATTTTATAGAAATGATATGTTGTTTAAATATTTTTGAGGTAGAGGTAGTTAAGGGATCAAATCAATAGTATTGTTAGTGTATAGTATGCATGAACTTATTTAGATGACTAAAAGATATCCTTGTATTCATCTAGTTTATGGTTCAATTATTTCATATTTGTTATTGTTGGTTGAACCAAACTATGATATGGTGACATAAATATGTCATTAAACATTTACTTATTACCATTAAAAGTATACTTCTTACTCGAACTAGCAATATTCTCGCACTTCTTGGTAGTAATGACTAAAAGGTTATGAACTAACTATGATATATGGTATTTTAGATACCGATAATCTATCACAAAATTTTAAGTATTTACTTCATATAATACATGTAAATGGTAAATACATGGTTGAACACATGTAAAACATCACACACCTATAATGGTGAGATGTCATAGAGGATTGAATCTTTAAAAAGTTTGATTTTGTACACCAAGTGACACTACTAGGTGATCCATTTATCAAGGCCTACACTAGACCATACACTATCATATGGTTATGGATGATGTATAAATTTCAATTTTAATTTTTGAAAATATTATTTAGGATAAATTAAATTTTTCTAAATTCCATTATTAATGATGAAGTGTATTGTCTCACCATTGATCTACATTTGTTAATGAAATAATATTTTTAATTCATATAATTTCTTGTTGGGGAAAGTAGAGATATTTTTAGTACCAGCCATATCATTGGGTTCATAGGATATTATCTACTTAAATTTTTATAGTTCTAGATAACTTGTACCCACTTCTCACGATGTGCAAGTAGAGAGCTCATAGTGTGACACACTTCATTGGATTGAATATTGAAGTTATGAATTAAGCACCACTTTCCAATCTTGGACTAATTATTCTAACCATTTGAAAATTATTTTCCACTCTCTAGTATGATGACTCAATCAATATACATATACATAGAAGGCCTTACATATAATTATTTAGATCTTAAAATGTACTCATATGAAAATTAATTAATCAGTTTCAAGAAATCACAGAGCTTGGTGATCCTCATGTATTTACTACCCATTTTTTTTCTATGATTATTTTATTTGCTTCTCTTTTTCTATCATATTTTCAATTATGAATTACATCATTTCTAATAGGCCCATATTTTTTCATAGGTGTTAAATATTTGTGTTTCAAATTTACCTCCACATCATTTTGATCACCATGTCTTATATTTTATGCTAGCACTTAACTCTCCACTTGTATTTCCTAAATTTTTTAAACTCCAACAAAATACCACCATCAAGGTATTGGATGGAGTGATTAAGGATGAGGAGGGATGAGGAGGAAATGAGTAGAGATGATGAGGGAGTCAATAGGGATCATGAGGGATGGTGAGGGTTAATGATTTAGTTATTAGTGAGGATGAGGGAGTGATTAGGGTTGATGAGTGATGGTGAGGATTAATGAGGGAGTGATTAGGGGAGATGTGGGATGAGGAATGAGTGATTAGAGATGATGAGGTATGATGAAGCAGTGATTAGGGATGATGAGGTGATATAAGAGAAATACTACCCAAGATAAATAATGATCTAGTTTACATGTTTTGAGTATTTAGAAGGTGTTCAAGGTCGTACGAATTTTTTATGAGTATTTATAAGTTTATAGTTTTGTGTCAATTTTGGATTAGAGTTGTATTATACTTTCCCACCAAATCTTTCATTTGAATTTTTCAAATTTTATCGAGAGTTCAATATTGTTTCAAGAATTCCAATGTTGAATTTGGTGTGGTTAGAATTTAGTGAGGATTTTAGGATGTTAAAAAACATATACCTAAACTCATATTTGATAAATATGTTAGTATTTGAGTTAATTGAGGATACTCTCAACATACAGAACAAGTTAGAATTTAGTTGATGGTTATTTGGTAATAAGATTCTTGTCCATGTATTATTTATTATTTAGAATCAGATTAAAGAGAGTTAGAGGGTGTAGGATTTGAAAGGATGAATTTAAATAACCACAAACAAGTGAATAAATACAATTTTTGATTATTTGCAAACAAGAAAGCAAAAAGGCCTTGCATCTTTTTGAATATGTGCAAAGATAGTTGACAGTGTGCATGATCATGAAACATGATTAGTAATAATTTATTTATGATATTTGTGTGTGTGGTAATTTTAAAATACATTTTATTTTATGGTTATTATATAATTTTTCATTTGAGTTTCAAATATTTTGAATGTTTAAATTACAAAATGTATACCCTATGCTTTTACAAACTGTGCCTTGAAATCTGAGTGAAGGTCAGATTCTTGTGGAAGAGGAGATTATATTTGGTGAGATTTTAGAATGTATGAGTAATTATTAACTTAACATAATAATTCATTAATATTATTTAAAAATTTCATGTTGTTATTCTTCTAAGGACATTCTGTGTTAAACAACAAAACCCTATCTTCTATGAGAAAAAGTTCTGAGTATACATCTATTTGAGATTGTATATACATGTATTGGAGTGAACATTAAAATTTATATGTTGGTGAATTTATTATAATTTGATCGTTAAGTATTATATTATTTCAAGTATATTTCATATATTTGGATGAGAAAAAAAAAAACTAACATAGTCTTGTAGTCATCAATAAACTTAACATAGTCAAAGTGGTATCTCATGGAAATTTGAAAATTGAGTGTTATAGATGGAAGGAGTTGATTTCTTAAAGTGTTAATTTTTTTTTTAGAGGATTTTAAACCTTCATGTTTATTTATAACTCTTTTTGTAATTAATTAGAACAAATAGCCTGTTATTGGATTACTACAGACTTGTGACTAAGTACACAATCTATTCAAATTTGGCTAAATCAATATATTGTAGCTTAAAAAGGGAAATATAACACTTGGAAAATGTGAATAGGGTTAAATAAGACCTAATATAATATTAAAATTCATTATAAACACCTTTGGAAGATTTAAATCTCATTTTGACCCTTCTCATGTTTGTGAAACCAGTCTAAACCTTGTATTAGGGTTTCTAATTTCAAAGTGAGTTTTTAGGAGTTATAAATATTAATGATTCATGAAATTTGGTGAATGTTTTATTTCAACATGAAAAAATATAATATAGTTTTTTTAAGTTGTTAAGTATGGATAATTATGGATGGGGGAGAATTATGTGGTAAACAGGGTAAAATGAAACCTAAAGACCTAATTTGAGAGTAAAAAGAGCCAAAATAAGTTATAAAATAGTTGAACCAAATATTTTAACTTTGAAAATAACTGGTATCTATTATAGGGTATCCATAAATGAGGTTGATTTAATTATTTGAGTCCATACAAGAAGAATCTATGACAAAGTAAGAGGTAGTGTATGATATGAGGATTGTGTTGAGAAGTTAAGTACGGTTGAGAAGAAGTTAGAGAGAACTAAAAGGAGTGGAAGGAATTTTATCAGATCCCTATTCAATCCTAAGGAAGCAGAGACAAGATTTGATACAAGCTGTTGTAAAGCGTAAAGACTAGTAAAGGGGATAGTCTCAAAATAAGAGAGATTGAATGTATTGAGTAAGGAGAATAAAATGAAGAGTTTAGAGAGACCATTAAAAGAATGATGGAGAATAAATGAAATGAATAAAATTTATATGTGAATTTCAAATGTGTGTAGGGTCCACATATAGAGATCAAGCAAGAAAAGATAAAGTGAAAGCTACGTGGATATTGACAAAGAGCTTGGATAATTAGAGTATGCAATAGGGATCTATATCATGAGGGATGGTGAGGGGAAATGAGTGACTGATTATAAATGATGAGGAATGGTGAGGGTTAATAAGGGAGTAATTATATATGATGAGTGATGAGGAGGGAGTTATTAGGGATGATGAAGTAGTGATTAGGGATGGTAAAGGACAATAAATGAGTGATTAAGAATGATGAGGGATGGTGAGAGACAATGAAGAGTGATTAGGGATGATGATAGAGTGATTAAATATGATGAGGGATAGTGAGGGTTATTAAGGGAGTGATGGGTGATGAGGAGGGATAAGGAGTGAGTTATTAGGGATGATGAGGCATAGTAAGGGTCAATGAGGGAGCAATCAGGAATCATGAGGGAGTGATTAGCTATAATGAATAATTATGATATAGTGATTAGGGGTGATGATGCATGGGTAGGAAGTGATAAAGGATGAGGAAAGGATGATAAACAAGTGAAATTAACACAAAGTGGTTGTTTTATGTGTGTAGGTCATCAATGTAACCTATGCTACCCCAATCACACCACTTTGCATCAATTTCAAAGTGAGTGGTTTGAAAAATTAAATTTTGACAAACCTAAGACTCTTAGAAATTCTAAAAATCAATATAAAAGGAATAAAAACCTAAAAAATGACTATATGTTTACCAAAAATAGATATCAATTGCAAAAGTTATGTCTTAAAATCCCTAGGTTTATGGCCTGATTGGATTTTAAAAAACTATTTTCCACATCGTAAGGTGTGTAACTATGAGACCAACTATATGATATTTTGAGTGACCCTAATTTATTATATTTAATAAAATAAATTTAAATTATAAGAAATTAAATGTAACAATATAAATGTCAACTTATATTTACAATAACATGCATGCATTATTATTTTCTCAATAATACATATGTGTTATGGCTCGGTAATTACCAAGCCATAATTTCAATAACGTGATCACATTAATTAAATATTGTGATTACATTATTTAATAATGTGATTGCATTACCTAAAATTTCCATAGAATTATCCCCCAACTTTGTGCATATACCACATGACTTGCCCAAGAAGCCCCACAAGTTTTGTACAAAGTATATCCATGGTGAGAGTTTGAATACTAAAGAACACATCCAAGGTTTTAAAGAAGCCATTATTAGAAAGTAGATTCAACATGAGTATGTGGATTTCCACCCATTCTCCTTATCATTGGATCAAACTACTTATTCTTAGTACTTGATCTACCAGAAGGATGCATCACAACATGGGCCATCTTTGAGAACCTATTCCTAAACCATTTTAGTGACCCCATTGACCCTTTTATCCTTTTCTATAAATTTTGCACAACTTGTAATGGGCCTAATGAACTAACTTGTGTATTAAACCATAGATTCCATAAATTATGCATTAGGAAATGGGATCCTTTCTTGTAAATAGAGGACACAATAATCAAGTTATATATTCAAGCCTTGGTTCATATAACTATGATGTTCATTAAGATGAACCCCTTTGATTTTGCCTCATTATCATCAGTCTACCAAAAGGTTGTCAATGTAGAGTAACAATTAATAACTCATGGTATTTATGCCTAAAATATTTTGGCTCACATGCTTAAAAATTATCCCATGGATCGATATGTGCCTTGAAATGAAGTATTACCCAAACCTTCACCCAACCAAACCTTCCTATGAGAAATGAGAGTCTTTCTTATTTATTTAATGTATATAACTCAGTTAATTCTATGTATAATCAACAAGGTACTTATTATAATTTTAGTGATCATGTATATTTTGATGTTTTTGTTTATCAGATGCCATTTTTTATATAATACAATCAAGAGGCAATGGATAATCTGATCTACAAATTTGCATACCCTTATGCACCATTTGGGTTCAATTAATCTAGCTTCACTACTAATGTAAAACTAATCATGCACATTGAGGACATCCCATCTTAAAAGTGTGATCCATTCATTGAAGGCTATAATATTAATGATGATGAATCTAGGATGAGGAAACAAGAATGATATAATGTAGATTGGTGAATGAAAATCAAATTGATGAGAAACTATCCACACAAAGTGAATAATATGACATCTCTTGTGATCATCCAAAAGAATAATTAGGGGAGTTAGAGCTATTAGATGAGGAATGTGTAGCCTATGCAGTTGAAACATTCTTATCATATGCTTCCACCTCTCCATGTGAAAAGATAATCCAAGATGGTCAACAACCCATTGGTATTAGTTTGTATTCCTATTCATCACTCTAAGAGGAGGGAGTAAAAGAAGAAAGCAACATTGAGTTAAACTGCTTACACAAAGAAGAGAACTAAGAAGAAGGTGGTTATTTTTATGAAGGGAGCAAGCTAAAAGAATTCAAAATTGATGATCTCTCTCATTCATTTAGACTCACCTCCAAAGCAGTTTATGGTACCCAAATGTCCCTGTCAACATAAGAGGTAATTAAAATGGGAAGTCAAGCATATAGTGTCTTGAATGAAGAAGCCATGCCAATGGAGGTTCAAGCTAAATATGACCTTATTCAACTTAGTTCTCCATATAATTTAGCCATTGAGATAAATTTAGAAGGTCTTTAATATGGGAAGAACTTGAACTAATCCTGTGCCTTTTTTATGATGAAGATAATAAAGAATACGCTATGAAATCATCCATTTACATCAAAGAACAACCATAAATCAATCCATAAAATGGCTATAATGAAGAGGAAGTCTCTATCAGGGTAGATGATCCACACATTTTTGTATGTATTAGTGTTCAACCTATTCCTCATCTCAATTCTAGATGGGTAGAGATATTTATGCAAACCCATCCCTCATGCTTTGTACAATTTAAATTCAAACACAATGCATAATTATATAGTCCTAACTTATTTAATTTACATGAGAAGGACATTGAAAAATCATTATAGGATAGTGTTTTGCATCATAGGTGAAACATAAGAAAAATTAGGTGTGCCCTCTGCCTTCCTCAACATACTAAAAAAGGAGGTGTCTAATTGGTTTAAGTGTGCACTTACTTGAATATTTCCTATGAATACTTCCTTTCCCTTCCCTATTTTGTTTGATTTTTCTTTCCTTCCCATCCCTTATTTTTAATTTAGGTTTCCTTTTATTTGTTTTCTATTTTTGTTGTTGGGTTTGTCCCAACTTTTTATGTCCTCGGGTTCCCTTTATTGATTAAAGAAATGAAATATGACATTTTTGTAAAAGTAACATGGGTGGCACTCAAAGAGCCTAATTATAATTTTACTCAAGTGACTTGCGTGAACTATTGTTATTGTTTTGCTAATTTATTGAATTTTAAAGGTCAATGATTCATAATAGAAATTATGAATTTTAGAACAATTATTTTCTCGTTTGAAGCCATCTAATGCACTTAAAGAAATATCTAAACAAAAATACATCATTACTTCAATTCTGGTTTGTTTTAAGTTGTCATGGGCTTATTGATTTCTTTTTACCCATGGTTTGGTCCCCAACCTTCTATTGATGAAAATGCAAAATAACATTTTAAAAGAATTTATTTAAAATGTAAAATCTAAAATTCTCCTTGAAAGGGTGATCTTGGAAACCTCCACCATAGGCTTTATAACTTGGTTGATAGTTGAGTAAGGTATTTGGAAGGTATCAGAGGTATCTTTGTTGGGCCTATAGACACTTGGTTGGTAGCAAATCAATGCCCATAACACTCCCCCAATGCTAAATTGTAAAATATTTTTCCTTCAATAGTTATAGCCTTATAAGAATATAAATTACTATGTGTGAATTCAAATGAAATGAACTAATCACTTAATCACACAAGTAGATGGTTTTAGAAGGATTATAACTTAGTATGTCACTCATTCTTATTGAATTTAGTGCCTTTGAATTTAGGTTTATTCTGGGTGATTGTTTGTAACTAACACTTTTTAATCTTTTGAAATTAGAGATTATAGATTCTCAAAATACTTAGGAGTATTTCCCAATAGGAGTCACCATTTTTTGTTACTTACATAACATGTCCCATTTTTAGCTTGAAAATGAGGACCCTCTTTTTTTGACCTTTTACTCTACTCCCTCATATGCTCATAGTTTTCTTGTATCAACACTATAAATTGCTTTGGTGGTTCATCTCAATTTGTATTCCAAAATTTGGACTCAAAACCACCATTTTTGGAAAGACCAACTTCATGTGAGTCAACTTTATATTTTATACTTAGTGTAATGATGAAGTTAAGGCCCCATAATTTACCTTTGAATCTTAGATATTTTAGATTTACTTGCTCTCTTATCCTATCCCTAGGGGTTTTCTCATGGCACCAATAGGTGAAAGTATTTCTATTAGGTAATAACCATGCCATCAGGTGATAGTAGTGCCATTGAGTGAGGATAATGACATCAATTATTGATAATGTTACCAGTCAATGACAATGTTATTGGTCAATGATAATGTTTTTAGTCAATAATAATGTCATCAATCAATGGCAATATCACCTAATAATAATAATGTGATTGGTTGGCCACATTACTACCTATCCATAACTATGCCACTAGTTGACTACATTATTTTCAATCGTTGACAATGCCACTAATAGACTGTATTATCGTATGTTGATGATTATGCTTTTAATCAACCACATATTCATATATTGATGACCATGTCACTAGTCATCCACATTACCATCTATAGATGATTATGCCACTAGTTGGTCATGTTGTTGTCTAATGAAGGCTATGCCACCAGTCGATCGTATTGTCATAGGTTGAGTTTAACTTTCTATGTGATGTCTTATCTTTTTTACATTATTCTAGAAATTTCTAGAAGTTAATTCATTATATTTGCCTTGTGCAGGTGGTGAAAAAAATTAGGCAATGGTGAAGGGAGTGAAATCTACATCAAAATCCATCGGTGGTGAATAGTGAAAAAACATTGATCATGAAACATTAACGAAGGTTATTGATTGTTGTCAGAAACTAGATGGTGCATGAAAGGTAGTTGTTGGTGGGTTGAGATCTATATAATATTATTTTGTCATAATAAGGGTTGTTTTTTTCTCTAAGGAGCATTTTTCTTCTCCAAGGGAGCTAGGAGAGCCATCTACCCATTTTTCCTACTTTTTATTTATATTTTCCTCTCTTATTTTGCATGGGGAGATGCTGTCAAGATTTATACTTGAATGATTATTGTAACCCTATTTTGCTACTCAAATAAATTTTTTATTCAATACAAAGAGTTTTGGAAGATTTCTTTTACATTTACTTATGCATGGTATATGGTAGCAATACATATTCTTTCTTAGCTCCCTCTTCTTTAGATTCTAACACTAGTTCACATTTTGGTTATGTGGATGCTAGCCATGCACAATATTGGTTTGTGGGTTTAAAGTGATTTTATAGATGTGGATTTTTATATATCCTTCCCAAAATTTTATTTTCTTTTCCCCTTTTCTTTTTCCTTTTTTAAATAGTGGGTTAGTTTAGTTTTAAGTTGCAGTCTGAGTTTAATGCTTATCTTGACTGTATACTCTTATCTATTACTTATTTATACATTTTTAAAATTATAAGTAATAGACTTAATGATATAAGATATTTATATTTTAAATGCATATTTATATGGCTAAAACACACATTGACATGGTTGAAACATACACACAAGCCCCTTAAATAGAATGATCATAATGAGTCAACTAGGTTACCCTGCATACCAAGACCTTGAGGATATTATCTCACATGAGTATATTTTTAGGAGAGGAAGGGATTAAAAACCCATACATAAATTGACATGTAAAAACACCTCATCAACATAACCCATGATCTAGATATGAGCACACCAAAGCAAAGGTGACACAGAACCCAGAATATGTTAGGTGGTCATATATAGATCTAGCAAGTATTCCATAAAAGACACCTGCATCTGGGTTAGAAAAAAATATCAACATAACCATCTAAGGTTGATGCAAGTGTTCAAGGTCACATAAGTTAAAATTATAGAATCTAATGATAGATCTAAAATCTAGATCCATTCCATTTCCAAGATGTTCTAGATCCATATTTGTATTAACATCAGAACCAACTAAGTACTAGTATTTTCTATTTATTATAATATCTAGCATAAATATACTTTCTATTTTTAGCATATCTCAGCATAATAAATTTAGTATATGTTTATATGAGTTTTATAATTAATTGGCCTACTGTAGAGATAGTTTATCACCCTTATACCCTAGGCTATCTCTACCCATTTAACCCTATATTCCCTAACTTAGATTTTAGGGTTAAACATATATTACGAATGAATATGATAAAAGATGTGCCAATTTTGCACAAACTAATAATATTGGATTATTAATTTATAATATTATAATCTTATGTATAATGAATATCAATATTATGAGCATTGAATAGGAAATGTCATATTATGCCCATTCTACACAGGTCTAGTATATTAATAATGTCCATAAGGAAAAGACATGCCCATCCTACACAAATTAAGAATTAGATTCTTAATTGATAATATTTTTATCATTTATAGAATGGGCATGCATCAATTATACATAAGATAAAAATATTATAAGCATTGAACAAGAAGTACTCATATTATGCCCATTCTACAAAGGTATAGTATATTAAGAATGGCCACAAAAATACACATGCCCATCCTACACAAGTTAAAAATATTAGATTCTTAATTAATATTATTTTTATGTTATCTGGAATGAGCATGCACCTATTCTAAAAAGATAACAATATTAAGAGCATTGAGAAAGAAGTGCTCATATTATGCCTATTCTACATACATATAATATAATAAGAAAATTATGAATTAAAAATCCAATATTCTTATCTTATGTAGAATTGGCATGTCCCCATTGTACACAAACTAATAATATTGGATTCATAATTCATAATATTGTTATCTTGTGTAGAATGAGTATGTTCCCATTCTACACAAGATAACAATATTATGAGCATTGAGAAATAAGTGTTCATATTATGTCCATTCTGTACAAGTCTAATATATTAAGAATATTATCAATTAGGAATCTAATATTTCTATATTATGTAGAGTGAGTATGTTCATATTATACATAATCTACGAATGTTGGATTTTTAAATGGTAATATTATCATATTACACAAGATAAAAATATTATGAGCACTAAGCAAGAATTTATCATATTATGTATATTAATAATATTATTAATTAAGAATCCTATATTCATATCTTGCATAGAATGGGCATGTGCACATTCTAAAAAAACTAATAATATTAGATTCTTAATTTATAATATTCTTATCTTATGTATAATGGGCATGTGTCCATTATACACAAGATAAATATATTATGATCATTGAGAAAGAATGTGCATATTATGTCCATTCTACACAGGTTTAGTACACTAAGATTGGCTTCAAGGAAAATATGTGTTCTTTGATCATTTGTATTGTACTTTTTATTAGAAATAAGTTATATAGATATCATTTAAAATATTAATACCATATAATTATTTGAGTTTAATACATGTAATTGTGCACAATATATTAATAAGAAGTGAATCTCACATTGTTTCCTTTAATATGTGTTATCAATGTTTCATTTATTTATGTTTAACTAAAAATATGTATGCTAAAAAAGCATAAAGGTTACTCCCTATATAATGTTAGTGATATTTAGAACATCAAACTATGAATTTATAGCTTCATATAGATTCCATGTCAACATTTGGTGTTTGAGCCCACATTTTAGAGAAACTAATAGATTAAAAATAAGGAAGTAGATAAAAAATAGAAAGAGAAAGAGAAATAGATTAAAAAGAAGGAAGAAAGATGAAATAAGAAATAAATAGATTTAAAATAAGGAAGTAGATAAAAATAAAAGTAGAAAGGAAAGTATAAAAGAAGAGAAAGTAGAATATGGAAGGTAGATGAACAACTGAGATTAGTCATAGATAGGAAATGATGGGTGAAAAAGATGAAAAAATATAGATTATAAAGAAAAGAGAGGATGAGACAATTGAGTTTAAGGAAATAAAAATTAATGAAATATAAAGTGAAGTTATTGCAAAAGAAATGAAAGAAAAAATTAATTTAGAATAAAAAGATGGGATGGAGAAATCAAAATTAACATGCCATCTCAAACTAGCATTGATAACACCTAGACCAACTATAGGAATGGAAAGAAGGTTAGATATAGATAGAAAATGGATGCAAGAAGAACATACTCAACACATAATCCTATTATAATTATAAAATTTATCTTTGAAATTATTGGAATCTATAATAAAAATGTTAGATGAAAGGCACATAGGAAAATATTTGGAAGTGGAAGGGCAAAGAGGATCCTAGCCAAATAAAGGAATATTGAGTTGAAAAAAAAAGAAAAAGAAGAGAGTATAAAAAAGTGAATAGGAGAATAGTGAGACAAAAGAGAAAGATCAAAGAGTGGAAGGAGAATGAAATAGCAGTAAAGAAGTAGTGGATTTAGAGAATTTAGTGAAAAATATAGTATAGATACATGTTAGAACATTAATATCAAAATGTCATAATTGAAAAAGGTATTGACATGACACCTCCACATTAATATCATATAAGCAATCAAAAGAGTGGATTGGATACAAATGCTAGCCAACTCAACTGCTTGTTTTAAGTATGATGTCTAGGAGATTTGATAAGATTGCACATCACTTCCACATTAGTAGTAAAAAAAGAAGAAAATGTATATAAATACCATCCATCCCTCCTCACAATTTACACAAAAATTTAGAGCATAAAATCTCTATAAAATTATTTCCATAGCATAGCAAAAAACTTATTAGTCAAATAATAAATAGATATAAATGGTCACCCCATAATTTTTTGATCAGAGGGAGCTCATAATTCTAAAATCTAAGCATGTCTCACTCAAAGCACTCAAACCAGATCCTCAAAGATCATTTTCATCCATTTTGTATAAAAAGGGGCACCTAAAAGATACCTTTAGATACATTCATTCAAAAATGGTAGATATTGATCATACATGGATGGATGCTAACCATGGTGAGCTTATTCACCAGGTACTAGAGACTAAAATATGTGAATAGATCACCAACACCAGATCCATCCCATGGATGAAACTAGACATATAGGCTAAATTCCCATATTTTTATCTATCCAAAAACATCATCAAGATTTTTCTCAACTTACTTAACAATAGAATCTTATTCTTGGATAACCACATCACCTTACTTCAAATGAAATTGAATGAATGGGTGATGGGGTTGATGAATGAATGATAAAATGTCAAAAACTATGACAATAAAGGATTACAATGGAGAAAGATGTTTCCTACTACCTCAGGGCTATGTAAAACAAATGAGGAATCACCATATCCTACATTAAAAACCCAATCATATAGTATGCAATAAAGGTATTTGTGTGGAAGATCTACTTCACTAATGGAGGGGATGCTACAAGTTTGAAAAATGTGATGGTAGAATTCAATATAATTTATGTGAAGACCTAGTACAACCTTTTCTAAGGGATTCTAGATTAGTTCACTACCAACGTGGAAAAAATCAAATATGGTAAGCATGACTTTAGTTCAATTCCAACGTGGAAAAAATTAAATATGATAAGCATGACTTTTTTTATGATTTTATCCTTATATGATTCATAATATACAATAAAAATACACTTCTTGGGGTAGATGACCAAGTACAATGGGCTCAAGAGAAGTTTATGGAAAAAAATAAAGATACATATGTATGCTTTTAGGATAAAACACCAAATTTTGTTTTTTTTTAAATGGGAAGATAATTTAAAGAAAAAAATATTTACAAATCTTGTATTCCATGATAATTTGTCAAAATACATTCAAATGAGTTTTTATTTTCCATCACCACTGAATTAATTTACATTCACCGATTTTCAATGCATACCAATGTGGTCTTTCCACTCCCATATGAAGTCTTAGATGAATAGGTTAAGAAAGTAATTTTTTCCATCTGCCCATTTCCAATTTTTTAGAAAGCTCATACTACCCAACATTAACACCACCATAGATAAAATTTATCATAAAAACATAAGGCCAACCGCACGGCATCCTTAAAGTTGAAGAGGAAGAATAAATAAAATAAAAATCGATGGGCCTAGACCCAAACATTGTAAGTCTAGGGATCCATACTATCCCATTTTTATAATTTGAGGTATGCTCATCCAAAATAGGAGAAGTAATTATTTCCAAAGAAATGAAGTAAATCTAATTATCCTCATCAAAGAAAGACAAATCATAATAATGCATAGACATAGGGCACATAGGTAGTGGTTTGCCATAGAGAAGGGGCACAAAAAAATTATGTACATATCCAAAATAAAAATCATTAGAGATGTTTTCACCTAAAATATATAAAAATAAAAAATAGTATGTGTTGAGAAATCTAAATCTTCAATTATTACTGAATAAGAGTCCATAAACATATTAGATATAAATGTAGTAGAGGAATAAGAACCATAGATCAAACAAAAACCACCTAGGCTAAAATCATAAAAAAAGATAGGTAAAAGGAGAAGAGAAATAAAAAGAAAAAGAAAAAAATGGAGATAATAAGAACAATAGAGATAATTATGACTATTAGATTGGCTAAAATATAGTAAGAAGTAGCTATAATACTCATTGAAGTGTAGAATCTACATATAGAATAAAAGTGACAAGCGTAAGATAAAAAATATAATCAATAACATGAGGAAAAAGAGAAAAAAATAAAGGTAGAAACAAGAGAAATTAGAACAAGCCAAAAATGAAAAATAAAAATTTGTGGCCCAACATAAATCTAAGGAGACATCAACAACCCAAAAGAAGAAGGAACAAGAGGAAAAATAAGAAAATGAAAAATTAGAAAAATAAAAACTTAAAAAAGAAAGGGTGGAGAAAGAAAGAAGAGAAAAATAAAGGGTGGACAAAGATAAATTAAAAAAAATCTAAAACCAAGAAAAAAAGTGGCAACAGAAGCTGACCACAAAACATAAGTTGAAAGGAATGAAAAAAAAAGTATTAAAAGCCACAAATACCTCAAGTGTTAACAAAAAACATCACAAAGAGAATATGAAAGCATAAACCTGAAAATCAATATGCATAAATATGAACAATTTCATATAATATTCTACAAAGCTTCATAAGGAATATAATGGAAGTGTGTTGCATATATAGGTCATAAATATCAGCCATATTCATATGATCAAAGAGATACTACTTAGGGATAGAAACCCACTATACCTAAGCATTTAATATCCATACCTAAGTGGGTGGGAAAACATAAATAATGCTTAAAATAAATAAAACACCTAGGAAACATGAGATAAGGTAAATAACCTACTTTAACACCCCATCCCCCTCAAGTGAAGTTAGGGGCTAAAAATAGTAAAAAATAATGTGGCATATCTATAGTATGAGTCCTAATAAAAAGGCCCGATCGGGTACTCATGTATAATAAATCTATGAAGCAATCTTTCATAAAGTGGAGAAATGGAGAAAACCCATAAGAAAAAACTACCCCCAAAAAATAGAATATAAGGAAGGAAAGACTTCATATGGAGTCCCTTCTAATGATAGCTTCCTTCATCCCACATAAATATCAGTATTATATATCTTTCATGGATTGAAAGGATGTAATAATCCATCTGCATATGAGGTGAGACATTACAAATAATCAAATGTTCATTCCATAGAATCACCAAAAAATAAAGAAATATCAAAGCTCATGTGTTGCTCTAAGTCATCATGAAGAGTAAAGCATACAAAAATGTGAGTGTTATGAGAAAGATTTATTAAAGATACATCCACTATGTAAATACCAATGCTATGGTGACCATGTCAAATAATAGGTTGAATAATAGAGACTATACCCTATAAGATTCAGCCAAGACCTTTGCATGTATAGGCCAGTGAGAGGAGGAGGTGAGATCCAATTATAAGAGTAATTTTTTTAAAGGACCCTATAACATAATTAGGTGGATCCAAAGTGGGACAAGTAACACATACAAGAGAAGATGTAATAACAAGCTCTAAATCACAAAGTGTAGGAATAAAAAGAGTAGGAGGTGTAGGTGCATCATCAATATCATGAAGAGTAGATGATGAATATGACTCATCCAAATCAATCAAGTCCTCACTAACAATTGAAGAAGGAATAGGGAGAGGTGTAGGAGGAAATAATGCCTCATCTGAATCACCATAAGAAATATGTCCTCATAAATGAAGAGGAATGATGATTTGTGTTACTAGCAAAGAGTGAATCCTCACTAGGAGGAGAAGATGGATATGCCAATAGTGCCTCACCCATGTCATTATCAAAAATAAATTATTATTGGTAGGAGAAATGATGTTCGTGTCATCATCAAAAGATAAATAATCACTTACAAGAGGACAAAGAAGTGGAACAAAATGAGGTGGAGTAAAATATGGTTTAAAAGACTTAGAAGACTCAATATCCTTCCTAAATAAGGGTACAAAGTTATCCAAAACTTCCTTGGGTGATGTGGAACATGTGAAATAGGATTAAAAACTATCTAACAAATGGAGACTAAGCAAACAAAGAGACTCATTTTACATGGATCCAATCCAGGCAATACCTTCCTCATTTATAAAGTGAGGAAAGTCTCCAAACACAACTCTCCACAAGACTTTTAGTTATAAGTGTATCTCCATTTTGATATTCTAAGTGTTGTAATTTTAGGTGTTGAGGGGCTCGAAGAAGTGAGAATCCATGTTAAAAAATAAGGAGAAAGTTAGGAAGAAAAACCCTAAAAATAAATAAATCCCCCTTGAAAATTTAATGTCTCTTGATGTAAATAATGAGCACCCCAAAATTTGGCACTTTATAAATTATAAAATTTAAAAAAATAAATGACGCCAATATATTGGAAATAAAAAAACATACACTTTTGAAAAATAAAACTCTCAATTTTTAGTTTCCAATCAAAAGATATATTTAATACAAATTTCCCATCATAAATGGGTCAAATTAAAATGCACAAAATTTAAATGATAGGAAAAAATTAAATTCTTTGAGAGATTTAAATGCTTTTGAAGGGTCAAAAGTTAAGCCTCCACTTGTAGGAATAAAAAATTAAGCCCTGTCCCATGTGACCATACCATATGAATAAGTGGATAAGGGTGAGAATGAGTGCTACCCCATTATAATTGATCTGATTTATGTGGGAGTGAAATCACCCACAAAAGAGAGGGAAACTTGAGATGAATAGTGCTCCTATCTATTGGGTTGAAATTGGCATGCTCTAACAAGTCACTGAGTCCAACCAAAGTATGACATAAATCTAGGTCATGAATTATGGTTGTGGGTACTGTCATCCTCATTGGTAACCAGTCCTTGGGTACAATGAACCAATAGGTCATGCCTATCAAGTAATGCAACCTATAGGTACAATCATAAAATATAAGGTGACTAGGATGCATCGAGAAGGCTACTAAAAATAGAGAACAAATCTAGTGAACCAATAAGATGAAGACACCACAAACAATGAGCAGAACTAGTAAACCAATAGGTCGTGACCTAAGATCTAATATTCCCTTGAGGGTCCATGATCCACCAAAGGAATATTGTAAGACTCACAAAAAAATCATATACCTACACTCAAAATGACCAAATCCAAAAAATCTTCATGTCTTCTTAAAAAACTAGTAAAAATAAACTTTTTACTTTGTAAAACTCAAAAAAACATAGAAAATTATTCTTCTACCATGGGAGGGTATGTATATGCATGAAAACTAAAAAAATTCCTTCAAACCCTCCAAAATGAGAAAAATGTCCTATCACAAAACTAGGTAATGTTTAACACTGATCTTAGGTTTTGACATCTTTGGGATCTAATGACACTATCTATTTTTATCTAGATACATAATCTTGTAATAAATTTATAAATGGATGAATGCAATATCTATTTATCTGATACCATGAAAGTAACAAATAAAAAATCATTCCAAGCCATAAATATATTAGGTGTTAACAATAAAAAATCACTAAGAGAATCTAAAATTATAGACTTAAAAATCAATATACATAAACAAGATAAAAATCATATAATATATCTAGAAAGCTTCATATGCAATACAATGAAAGTGCCTTGCATATATAGGTAAGAAAGATCAACCATAGCCATATGATCAAATAAATATTACCTAAAGATATAATCCTATTATACCTAAGTATTTAATATTCACACCTAAGTGGGTGGAAAAACTTAAACAATGCTTAAACAAATAAATCACCTATTTTGCTTCATCTCTTTTTGTTTGGTCTTAGGTTTTTTGGCTGAAATTTGGCATAAGTTTAGTGGTAGGGGGTTTTCACTGTTAGTTTCATCTTTTGTTCCTTTTTTGTCCTATTGCTTTGTCATGTCTATCTTCTAGTTTTCTTATATAAAGGGAATGGACCCCTTCAACTTGGTTCTTAACTGATTGAATAAAAAAAATAAATCACCTAGGAAACATGAGTTAATGTAAATAACCTAATCTAACATAAATAGAGAAGAAGAAAAAGGAAAAAAGGAAAAAATAGAAGTTGATGAAAAAGCAAAAACATATAAAAAGAGAAAGATGGCAATAGAAGCCATCAAACAAGTAGATGAAGATAAAAAGAAAGGGACTACCAAAGCTTATGAAAAATAAATAAAAAATAAGCAATCGATAAAGCTGCAAGATAGGGGCATTCTAAACCCCACCAACCCCCCATCAATAAAAACTCTCTCTACCATCCATTCCACTGTACCAATTGATGACCCTATCTGTATTCGCATTTACTTAACCTACACAATTCATAAATTTTAAGATTCCCTCTCACAAATCAAATCCATTTTAGCCAAATGCCAAAAGGTCAACACCATTTAGCTAGAACAAACGATTCTCAAACCCATGCTTAAATTAATAAACATCCATCTTAATAAACTCTTTCCAATAGATAAATAACATGTTGATGTACTATTTTTCAAGAAAGTGCAAATATCTATTGGATGCATTATTGTGTTATCTTAGAGTAAGTAGTCTAAAAGGTGATACAAAACATATGTAAGGCAAGGCCACAATATGAAACTGATCCCAAATGGCCATTAGAACACTTCCTATAAGATATGGTGTAGAATTTGATCAAAGATCAATCTTTATCAAAGGTGGCAAAGTAAGCCATCAAAAAAATTGTTGTGGAATAATTTTAGTTTCAATAGAATACCAAACCATTAGAATATAATCATCAACACCAACATACACTTAAAACACATATTGTGTTACTTCAACAAAAAATCTCAAATGCTAGTACATAAATTCATTTAGTCTAGGCTAGCCCATGGTGACCTATGAAGAGAAAAAGGCTATGGATGCCTTTGAAGAGGAACTGCACCAAGCTATCATATAATATGACATCAGTAAGGATCAAATTAGAGTAAAATAAAAACATATTTTTGAGTTGTGAGATAAAGTTTGTACCAAATAGGACCAACACACTTAAATAATCACAATTTATGAGGAATTTGACAACCTTCATAATTAATTTATGTAGAAACTAGGACAAATCACAAAGGAGATAGAGAATTCATATAACTCAATTGTCAACCATCCCACACCAACCAAAATTGTAGAGTTAATTTGTGAGAATATTCTATTAGATAAAAGAGTGAAAAGGGTAGAGGGATACCTTATAGAGTGTAAATATTTTGAGATCAAGTTGACCAAAAAGCATCAATAATTTTTACATTTAGGTAAAAGAACATAACATTATGGAATTATTAATTTTATTGTCTCAAGGATGATATAAAGGTTAAGTCCAGGGATAATGTTGGAAGGATTATTCATTGGAACATAAAGCAAACCATGAAATCTTACAATCATACTGAGGCATCAAACATATGAAACATCTACCAAAACATTGGTTGTACTTCATGACATATCATGGAGAAACACATAATTATATGGCTATAAGGAAAAGATGTGCCTAATAATCCTTTGCTTCATATTTAGTCTTAGAAATAAATTATATGGATATCATCCAAAATATTAATATCATATACTTCTTTGAGTTTGATACATGCAATTATGTGAAATGTATTAATTTAGAGCTCATAAGGATCTAAGGTGAAACTTGAAAATCCATACATTGAGTATAATGGTAAATTGTAGAATCCTACAGTCATACCATAATATCAAAAATACTACATAACATCCCATAGAAAAATAAATAAAAAATGTCATGAATAAAAGATGAGTCTTTTTATATTTTTAATTAACATTATATTTAGTTTTAGTAGTGAATTAAAGGGATAATATATCCATCTATCCATATTCATATCATGATCATGTACTTGATCTATATCTATAAAACATGTATTTGATATGTAACAATTAGGTGTATGCTAAGTTATCCAATCAACATTACAAGAAGAACACACATTAAGTTTGGAGCTCATAAGAATCTAGCTAATTTTCCTATACATTTATCTTAACAGTTGCATATATTAAAAGAAAAATATTGCTTATAGCTTAATTAGATCATCATTATATTAAAAGTTAATGAAACATAAATATTCACATATCTTGGTTTTGAAAATAAAAAAATAAAAAATATATTTCTAAATATCAACTAATAATTATATATTTTAGTGAATCCATATTAAGATTTACAAGATAGCATAATTTTAGAGCTTTTAATATGGGATGTCATTCAGAATATTGATGGTCTTGATAAATATTTTTACAAAAGCCAATTACATAGCATGAAAATATTATGGATATCCTAGGACAACTTAGGACTTGTGATAAAACATTACTTATATTTATTGATACTGTTAAAATATTGGAGAAAACTTAAACAATAAAACAAACTAAGAGTATTACTTCAACACAAAACTTGTACAACAAAAATGCATATGGTCAAATGAAACAAGAAACCACATCTACATAATTTCAAATATGTATTAATAATGGGCTTAGCTAGGTAGATAAAATTTATTTAATTTAATAATTTTGTGTTACTAGACTCTATATTCATCACCAATATTTCATGCTTCAAATCTCAACAACTTGATTTGGGTAATAGGATTTTTAAAAGTAGAATGATTTATGGGAAATCTAGAAATAGAAATCTTGAACAATGAAATAGACATAGTATTACTTCCACATAAATATTGAAAAATAAAGATGTAAATGGTCAACTTAAATAAGAAACCACTAATGCCCAATTCCAAAGATGTATTATTTGTGTTCAATTTTTATATTTTCTCTCTTATACATTATTATTATTTTATTCATATGACTATTGCATATGGTTTCTCACCTATTCCTTGACTAGTGCAAGTTCAAAAAATAAAATAATTGCATCTTTTTTTGTCATATCAAAAATTTAATATTTAAAGTTAGTATTGAAAATTTGTAGATGAAACAGGTGATAATTAGAGTATACCAATCCCAAAAAGATTTTAAAAATGTCAGTGTTAAGTGAAATTAATTTATGTGGCTAGTCAATATTATATTTTAACACTTTTCTCATTCTATTAATGAATTTAATGCCATCAAGAGTAAGGTTATATCCAATTATCGATCACTCTTACATGATTGCTCCATTAAAAAAAGGATGCAATACAACATCATTCATCATACCCATGAAATCACTATGAGAAAGGTGCTGACAGAATGGACCACCTATCCATCACATTAAAAAAGGGTGCATTATGAAGCCATTCTTCATACCCACCCACAAATTCTATATTATTATTTGTAGCTCATTATTTTTGTTCATAACACATGTTGTGGTTTTGTGGCACATTTCACTATTAACATCCAAATGGTTTGCTCATTGAAAATTTAGCTTTTGGGGTGCCACTGGTGACCAATGGAGAAAAAATAAATAAAAAAATAAATTAGACATTTTAATATTTTGTGATTTATAATGTTAAGAAAAAAGTTTAGAGAATTCATGTTTCTTATATATATGAGAATATGAATTATTTGAAAGATCTTTACAATTTATTTGAAGTTTTATTTTTCTAATATGAATAAATGAGAGTTTTTAATAATGTTTATGAAATGACTAATTTATAGAACTATAAGATTGTGATAAATTTGTTTTATACACAAATGAATTTTGAATATATCGTAATTATGTTATATTTATTTTTTTGTTGCGTTATATATTTTGTGAAATGCTTTGTTTTATTTGTTTTTTGGTATTTTAAATTTTTTATTTACAAATGTGAAAATATGTGATTCTTTTGTAAATTTTTATAACTGTTATAATAATATTTTTATAAAAACAACTATGTAGTTTATTTTTGATGAAATTAAAATAGATTAATATTTATATCTAGGATTGAGATTAATCTTTCCAAACTCATCCTCTGATAGTCTAATACATCTTCATTTATACTTTAACAGATCTTTAAATTTCAAAACTTTGTTTTTATAGCATAAAAGATATTTAAACAAAAGACTCTAAAGCCACATCATGACACTTTTTTAAATATGGTTTTTGTACCTTTTTAAGGACAATATTTGATGGATATTAGTGTAAATTTTTTCCCTAGAGCCAAGGGTGCCCATCAAATTTAACTCTTACATGGAAGTTGGGCCTAAATTTGATGGTTGACCCTACTTGTCTTGAATTTTTTGATGACTGTTATCTAATCAATATTTCCCTTCAAATTCTAATATTATTTATAATAGAAGGAATAAATATTAGAGAAAAAATATATTTATTATAATATTAGTTTTTATTATCCTAAGCATGAGATGTTGAATTTTTAGAGTTTCAAATGGGCCATGTATTATTATTTTCTATGATTATTACATCAATGAGTTCTAATAAAAGATTACATTATTATTTGTAGGTAAATTTCATTATTTTAATAGTAAATTAGTTGGGTAGGTTTATGTCATGTTTTAATAGATCAAGACATGTTTTCATGATCACGCAAAGTCACGTTGTTACAAACTTTTGTTCATTGGATCTAGGAATTGGAATGTGCAAGGCTGTTAGATTAAGACACATGGATAACTACTTTACACCAAGAATTTTTGGCACTTATAAATTAGTTATGAGTAACCTTGGCTCGATGTGAGTAAGTGTGAACATTGAGACTTATACTTGCCATGCCATTTGGATTGTGAACACTGACCCTTGAATTTTAACTTTATTTTAACTTCTAATTCTTGTGTATATGTAAAATTATTATTTTGATTAAAAAAACTTAATTTATAATAAATTAATTTCCATTTTCCTCTTACCTAATTTCCCTTTTAATAAATTTATTTTCCTTTTAATTTAATAATAGTAAATATTTTATAATAATAATAATAATAATAATAATAATAACAACAACAACAACATATAACTTATAGTTGATATTTATTAATTTAAGTTATCCCTTCATATTTTAAAATTGAAATTAATATCCCCACCTCCTCTTTCAAAAATTAGTATCTATTAATGAACCTAGGCCTACATTCTACACAAGATAAGAAGCTTTGATTCTAAATTAATAAAATTTTGATAGAACTATGTATAATGGGCACATACCTATTCTACAAATGTCTAGTATATTAATAATATTATCAATTAAGAATCCAATATTCCTATTTTGTGTATAATTGGCCATTATTGAAATACAATCTTGCCTACCCTGATAAGTGATGTATGTAGTATGTCCACAACATTCTTGTAGATTCCATCTAACTCCTAGTTAATTGGAAGGAAATTTATTTTTCAACTAATTTATCTTAGACACTTCTTGGTAAGAGGAGAGGTGATATAATTTATCCTTATAATCTTATGACTATATGGTCAGGGTACAAATAATAATCACCATATACTTATAGAAACAACCTTTTTTTCTCAGATAGCCTTGGCATATGCTTCTTATTAATAACTTGATACATAGGTGGGTAAAAGTCATCAACTATATTTTATATATAACACCCAAACCTATGAATATGAATAATGCCAAATTCTTCATAAATCATTATTTCATTTTTGGATGTCCATGAAGGTGATCTTAGGGAACTCATGGTAGCACAAACAACATCAAGATAGTAAGCCATCATACACCATTTTTTTGAAGGGAAAACCATCATCATCACTATAATCCTTCACCACTTTGACCTTATCATAAATGGGTATGTAATATAGGAATTACCTATGTACAGTTACTAAATCAAAATATGCATCCTTGTATTCCTAGTTTGTTCTGAATGAGAACAAAGAGGGATCTTGATTTTGACTGGGAGCGACCATTATATATATATATATATATATATATATATATATATATATATTAGATTTGATAGTGGAATTTTAAATAATGCCAAGGGATTAGAGAGCTCTAGATATTCAAATTTCATTGGTATTCTATTTTAAAACAACTTTACAACTTATTTGAGAACATAAATGTCTAGTCATGAGGTACTAATCCATTGTTAGTAATGGCCAATTAATGGGAATTGATTGCTTTCCAATACTCTGTGATGATAAAATTTCCATTTGAATTTGATTTTGTGACTTGTGGCTTTACAAGAGCTTTCCTTGATAGTTATCTATTTATCATGGTTTATTAGAAGTCAAGTCAACCATTTTTTAATGTTTATTATACTAGTTAGTGCTCTATAGATATATTTACATAGTGTTATGTGTCTTTCTTAGAAGTCGCGACTGCTTCATGGTAGTGTATGGTAATGTCTCATTGTCTCAAACCTTTGTAACTAATTCTTCTAAAATTTAGACCTTTAAACTCTAAATTTTAGGATTATCATGACACACATACATGAAATTTTGCATAATTTGGATATATTTATTGTACGGGGCCTCGATAAGCTGCACATGGATGTGAATGCCCATGGAAGTATGTGAAATTCAAGACATGAAGACATTCCAAACACATAAAATAACCAAATTATTTGAATTCATTTTTTCAAAAGCTAAGGTTAGTTTATCGAAAATAAAAGTTTTTAGCCTCTTTGATGTTTTAGACTTTTATTAGCATGAAATAAAATCTAAGCGAAAACTTCTTAGGCTATTCTCAATTAATAGAATTTTTATTCTATTAAAATCCATGCTTTTCACGTTTTAAGAAAGTAAGTGGGTATCTATTTTAATTTTGAAAATGGAGGTGTGTTGGCCACAAAGTTTTGATCTCAAAAATCTTATCTTTTGGGGTGTCATTCATGGAATAAAAAAACAAATAGTTATTTAAATTATAGGTTGTAGGGCTTCATAATTTATTTGTTATTAAAAAAATTTAGAGAACCCATGTTTCTTATATATAGGAAAATATCAATTCTCTAAAAGCATTTTGTAATTTATTTAATATTTAATAAATTTTATGAAAATATGTATTTTATATGACTATTGTGTACAAATATATTTTTAACATATTTAATTAGGTTATATTTATTTATTTTTTCATATTACATCTTTTATGATATATTTTATTCTACTTATTTTTTTGTAATTTATATTTTTTATTTAAGCATGTGATACTTTTATAAAATTTTATGAGTGTTATAAGAACATTTTAATAAAAATAAATGCGTAGCTTATTTTTTGATGTAATTAATTCATATTAATATTTTAATCTAAGGATTCAGATTAATATTTCTAAAAACATCCTCTGATAGTCTTACTAAGAACATATTTCTAAAAACATCCTTAGATTAATAAACATGAGAGAATATATGTATATTTTTATTATTTTATGTGATTAATGGAAACATCAATGATTTATAATAATAGATTCAACTATTAATTTTAGGTAAATGCTCTTATTTTAATAATTAACTAGTTTGTGTATGTTTATGTCATGTTTTAATAGTTAAATATATATTTCTAGATGACACTTATAACCATGGAGGTTATTGGCACAAGTCAATTTTGAATATCCATAATTTAATCAACAGATTGTGAATGTTTGACATTTGAACTTGAGTGAGTAAGAAAGGAGCCCACCAAATTTACCAATAAAGATGTTTTTACATAATTTTTGTAAGTGTTTCAAAGTTATTTTTAGGTAATGGTAATCATTATGATAATGCCCCATTATTTTCATGATACGCTAAGATTAGTGACACATTGGATGACATTATTTGTTTTCACATATAACCTTGATCATATGTTTTTATTTTTATATAGAAATTCATTCCTAAGAAAACATATATTATGATAGAAAAATTATATTACATTTAATAATTATTACATATTTTGGCATTCATCTCATATTTATGTTTATTTTTTAATCTGATAGGGTTCATAGATTTACTTTCATCTCATGTGTATTATTTATACTATAGAATATATGTCTCTTTCATTTGGAGAGTATAATTAGGTATAATTATTTTCAAAATACACCAAAGTTACGAAGGGTAGAGTGTATCCAAGCGTGAAGAACTACATTGTAGATACATGAGAAGAGTATTTGTTGTTATCAATGCTGACATAGTTATGGACATAAAAGTACAATTGCCTTATTTAGTTGATGAATTTAAAACCTTAGCAGATGTCAAGAATAAAGGATGTTACATTCTATGGAAGAGAGTGACTTCTCAAGTCATGTTGATTCATCCATTCCCCATGTTCGTACTGAAAATATTTTTAGTGACTTAGAAGATTATAGTGATATGGAAGAGAGAAATTATATTTATGATAGTCAAAGCACCATCAATTGTATAGGACCTAAAGATAGAATTGATTTTTTCATAGATAATGTCATTTTCAAACATAAATTTTCTAGTAGAGATAATGACATATACCAAGGTTTTATAACTCATGTGCTAGAAGATCATAAAATTCATGAAGAAATATTACAACCCTTGATATTTTATATAATGCTAAAAAAATTGGTAAATTTATGTTTTGATTGCTCAAACTTGGTAAAACCCAATAAATTAATAACTTGTCCAATAATTTTTTTGATTTTTTATGAAACAAGAAGTGCCCTTATGGTTAATAAAGGGATTGCTCAACTAGATGGTCTATACCTTATACATAATGGTGAACACAATTCTAAGTTCAGGGGAGTTACTACCAAATTATTCCATTTGTGCTTATGTACAATTAAATATGTTATAGAGGGAATACTTACAAATGTATTTAAAGGAGACATGGTACAATTTAAAAGGATTGGATGCCAATACATTTGGTGTGCATATTGATAGAGTATTCAACCCTCCTTACAAAGGATGTTCCCTATCTAAAGGATCTCTCATATAATGCCCTATTAGGCAATTGACTTACATAAATAGTTCACCTATAGATGTCATAGTCAAACATGTACCAAATAAGGTTGAGGTCAACGTGTGGATTAAATTAGAAGAACAATAACACTAGTTGATATATCCAGTTTATTTTAATGTTACTAATTAAAATCATCCAAAAAGGTGATTAGAAGATTCTACAATTGTTAAAAATCTCAAAAAATGAATGTTACTCTAGCTAGTTCATCAAATCAATATGTTGATGAGGATAGTATATGGTTAATTTTTTGGGATGAACTATAAAATTAAAAAAAAACACTATTACAAATATAACTATCTTAAATAATTTCCCATTTATTCAATAATATTTCTATGGCACAAAAATAGAGACATGAATGAAGAAGATGAACATAATTTTGTGTTAGATGTATTAATAACAAATGCCATCTTTAATGTGGGTTATGAATCTATGGAGGTACATAAAATGAAACTCAATGGGATGGATGTATGTTATAATGCATCGCATAAAGTACATGGGTAACCAAGAATCACCTTTTATAGTTATAAATTAGACTAGATAAATGGTGACAAGCATGCCTTAAATGGTAACACCAGAAAAGAGAAAGAAATGTCAAATACCACTGTAATAATTACATACATATCAAGAATCATTGAGATAAATTTAGATATTTCTCTGTATATAAATAATTTCTTAGGATATGATAAAATCAAAGTTATTGAAAGGCTAATTACTGCATTCTATACCCATGATTTAATGTGAAAGAACTATAAAGAGGAGCTTAAATTATTGAAACTTCTTCCAGTGTCACAACCAAGTTATAGTAAGATAGTGACCAAAATATTTCAACATGTCTTGATTGTAAAGAACAACTTATTCTCAAAGTTGGATGAGTGTATAGATCTGTGAAACAAAAATATATCCACCACATGCCTATAAACACTCTCTAAACTTGGATAAAAACAAACATGGCATAATAAATACATTCAAAGTTATTGTTCACATTACTATTCCCACATATTATAATTAGAGGAACAACCTTAAGCATTTTTGAGCATTGTACATGATAAAAAGGACAAATCTAAAAATTACATTCCAAGGATAGGAAAAAATAAAAGTTAATAAGCAATGTTATGAACCTCATATATACTTCAATTGGTATGATCACACATGGACATAAGATTGGGTGTTTGGTTCACTTTGGTCTACCATTTGTTGAGCATGGATAAAAATACATAGTCACATAATTGGTTTTATGTCTCAAGAGTCTTAAATAAACCATAACCGATGAGTATGTAGATTTATTATATAGTCATGGATCATCCAAATAATCATTGCATGATGTACTATTACAAAATGAAGTGCATGAAAAGTATTAAGGTTACAAGTAAAAATTATCTATTTTGAAGTAATTGATGTTTCTAGTATAGGTAATTCATTCAAAAAATATACACTTATCCTTTACTTGCAACTGGATAATTCTTAAATTGAAAACAAGAATCATACCTTATTTTTATTTACATCAATGTTAATAGAAATAATGGCATTCAAAATTGTGTATTTAAGATTATTACTAGTGGGACACACTCATGAGGATATAAATCAAGATTGTGTATTTAGGTGTTTTGTCCACTTTTGCTTACCACTTTTTGAACATGGGGAAAACTAAATTCACACCATTGGATTTGTGTCTCAATAATCTCAAATAAAATGTCAGTAATGAGTATGAGGATTTATTGTATAGTCATGGATCACCCAAATAACCATTTCATAATACACTATTAAAAAATGAAGTGCATGAAAAATGTAAAGGGTACAAGGAAAAATTTGACCATTATGAAGCAATTAGTGTTTCTAGTATAAGTAATTCATTAAAAAATAGCCATTAATCCTATACGTACAACTAGATAATGCTTCGAGTGAATACAAAAATCATACCTTATTTTTACTTGAATCAATGTTGATAACAAGAAGGGTATTCAACATTCTGTATGTAAGCTTCCTATTAATGCAACAAACTAATAAGGATATAGATGATACTTTTGATAGAATAAAAACATGATTATGGAAATTATGCATATTAACTTTTCCACATATTAGGGATACATATAAAACATGTTGATAGGGGTCAAGTACATTAACTCCTTATCTTATTGAGGAAGTGTATGACTTCAATGCCTTAATAGAGCCATACTTAATTTCTGGAATCCAAAAGATAGTGGGTATTAGAAAACCTAATATGTTCAGGTTCTATGTTGTGGATGATTTACTAGTGATAAAATATAAATAAATAATAAAATATCTCCAATGGTATCATCCATTACAACTCTAGCATACAAAGGATAATGGTGAATCAATTTTTATGGAATGGAAGCCTCTTCTAGCTTCTTTCAAAGAACTCAAATAAATAGAAGATCTAAAAAGGGAATAATATCATATATTGAACATTGTGGAGAAAGTGCAACAAATAGAGGTAGTGAATACTAGCTTCCAAAGATAATGTATTTGGAAAATGTTTTATTTGTTTTGGATAAGATTGTTTGTAAATTGTAGCAAGATGTTAGATTTTATTTTAGCCATAAATAATATGGGACAATGAAATATATGACCAAATACTAAGAGCTACACATTTTCATAAATAATACTTCATTAATAAACATATTATAAATAATAATGATATTTATGTTGGGCCTATGTATTGAAGATCTAAACAATCATTTAATCCATTGATAGATATGTAGGTGGAGTAGATGCTTCTAGTAGGTCTAAAAAATGAAAATGAAAATATATGGATGGGAAGGGCATATGGGTATATTTAACTTAATCGGAAGGTGATAATATGGCTAAAATGGTGAAGATATAATATTGGAAAGCCTTAGGGAGAGAATAAGATGAATCATTGTATTAGGACTATTTGATGCCTAATAAAACATTGATCAAATCATAAAAAAATAAAAAAGCCATTGATTGGATAATTTCATTTGGGCATGGACACCAATAAAAATAATGGAAAGGAGGATTGATTAATATACTTAAAAATGGACATGAGGCCATTTAATCATACCTTACACTACTTGAACATGGCAATGCATTATAAGGTGACAATATTGAATATCATAAAATAATATGTGATATCATCTTGGCCTAATTTGTGGGTTTTTTGAAATTTCTATTCCAAATCACACTCCAATAACTTAACCTCACATTTGTACCTTAATTATTTAACATGAATTAAATATTGATATTGATTACTTCTATTTGAACAACTTATATTAAAACTTCTTAGCCCTACTTATATTTAAGCTTCTAACTATTGACCTATTAATGGGGGAATTATTATTTATTAAATATGATTGTAAGATTAGTATTTATTTCAAAAAATTATTTTTTATAATTGTCTAGAGATAATAATATGTTTCAATTAATGTTCAAGTATGTAATCAAACTATTTTTAAAATAGTTTATATTTACTAGCATTATTATACTTAAGTTTATGGTAGATGCACTAGTAGCTATGCAACACTGTAAGTTTTAGGTTCACACTTGTTGATATCTATTTTAAGAATAAAACATAATATTGTGATGTAATATGGAGAGGGTTGTGAAGAATTAAACTACAATTGTTTCAAATTTAGGTTTAGTTCATAATGAATCCACAGAGTCGTGGAGGTCTATTTTGTTCTCAATAAATAACAAAATGATTCAACATATTTAAAATGAACCTTTATCCTTATTCATTTCATCCATACATATTGGAACCATTTCTCCAACTATCACATATAATGGGATTAAGGACCCTATATTTATTAAGTCTTTGGGTAATCTCTATAAGGAATGGGTCCAAACTAAAACCTTTTCTACCACTAAGATCTTAGTCAAAACCTTTATGGGTGATGCACTTGAATGGTACAACCAAATTCTTAAACATTCCAACTCATAACTAGAGGATTTAGTCAATGATATAGTGAAGGAATTACAACATGATGACCTTCTTGAAAATCACCTTAGCCATTTCATCAATATCAAGTAAATTCCTAATGAATCTTCTCATACTTTGATCAAATGATGAAAGTCTCTCACTCATAATGTGGACCATAACATGAATGATGATACTCTTTTAAAACTATTTGTCACTAGTCTTAAACCTCCCCTTCTATACAAAGTTTGAATATTTTCACCTAAAACTTTAGAAGAAGCCTTAGACTAGGAAAAAAGGTGAGACTTTATTATGACTCAATTTAAAACACCTCAAATAACTACTAATACACATTTTCAATCATTATATCATAAAATTAATTTATCCAAGCCTCCCCAACCTTAAAATGGATCATCCAACTCAAACAATTTTAACCCAACCCATCCTCCCTTGAGTCTAGAAAAACTTAAGCATAAATTTCCACCCTCTAAACCCATGATCTTTGATCCTTCCAAACCTCCTCTAAAATGGTACAATCTTGATAATTTTTTTTGGTGGCATTCTACTATAGGCCATTCTCATGAGTCTTGTCATGATCTTCACCAATTTATTATTTATTCCTTGCTTGGTCCACATTTTAATATTGATATTCTCATATAAAAATGTTATCAAGACTATCTTCAAGCTTCTCAAATTCAATATAAAGAACCATAATCACATCAACATCAACTACTTAATGATCAACAAAAATTATCCCTTACCTACACCTCATCTACTAATTTGGTTCAAAAAACCATAGGTCCTTCTTCCTACAGTAATAAGGAAAGGATATCTTACATGAACAACTTTAAACATATTGTTACATCCATTCAACCTCAACCTCTTAGGTCACATGAACCAAAAGAGTACCTAGTTCAATTGCCTACTCCAAAGAATATAATACGTGGTCCTCCTTTACCTCCTTTATCTCTTCATACCTCTCTTACACATCATATGTCACATTCAACATCCCTAAAATCTAACAAACCAATAAATTTACCTATCTCCAAATGCACTTACCAAACCAATGTAAATCATATTAATAGTTTAATGTTACCTCATTGCACCTCACATATTGGGGCATCTTACAATGCCCATCCACATGTCCCTTTAGAATTTGGGTCATATTTTCATGCCCATCCCTACATCCAATTACCCATTGGAGAATCTTACGATTCCCACTCTTATTCTATAGTGCACAATAACAAACAAATTCAACTTCAGGAAACCTTCCAAGACTTATAAACTTATATTTCACATGTTCAAATTTGATACAGACATTAGTATAGATATTTATCGTCAGTATTTGTTTCATGTTTCTTTATTTTTTGTGAATTTTACTTCTTTTAGTTTCACTTTACTATTATCATTATTTCCTTTAGGTTCTTTGGTTTTATTATGCATTTAATTTGGCATTTGTTTTCATTCTTTTTCTTATATATCTCTTTTATTTTTGTCTTTTTATGTCATTATTTGCCTTAGTAGCTTTATGATTATTTTTTCCCTTATTTACCATTCACCTTATTGATGTTCACAATGTGAGTTTCAGTGTAAGACCATGGATAGGACTTGGCCCACCTCACAAAATACCACATGTTTATTTTTGGCACCCTCGTGGGTTTATCTTTTATGAGTTGCAGTGTAAAACCATGGATAGGACCTAGAATTCCTCATAAAATTACCATCTTATCATTCATTCTCTCAAAATATGTTTTTGATATTTTTTCTCAACTTTAGCTTTTACTTCTTTTGATAGATGGAATTTGCACAACAATCTATGTTAGCATGTTTTCCTCCATTTCCCTTATTCTTATGATAAAGAATAACACTTTAATGTCATTGTATCCCTTTTTAAACCTTGTCACATTTTTTAAAATTTAAAGTAATTCAAATTTATTCCATGTGTCATTCCTCTTGATTTCCCCTTTGTTTTCATTCCACATTGGATAAAACAAGGTTAAATTGTAGATAACACTTTTATTTCACCTAGATTTACGAGACTCTTAGACCCCATGCTCTTTGAAGTTCTCTCTCTTATCAACCAAGTCCCAAGTATTCAAATAAAAGTCATATTTAGCACCCATATTTTATTTTCCAAATCTGTATGAAGGAGGAATAGGAAAATCCATCAAGAAAGTTAAAATCAAAATCATTTGAAACAAAAGGAAATGACATCTAAAAGACAACATATAAATATTAAAAATTAAGATCACACCAAAAGATATGATTCCAATCACATCTCTTATCTCTAATAGAAGCTCAAACTCCACATTTGGCCTCACATAGAGTTGAAGTCCATTGGGGTGTGGTAGGCTAGTATATTAGAATAGGAGAATTCAAAAAGATCTTTTGGTGATACCTACTATCTCATACAAGTACCCAATCTTCATAGTATGTTGATGGCTTTGTAAGGGGTCTTGAGGAATGGATAACACGTTGTAGGAAGGTACGTACATTTTAATTTTCATGCATATAGCCTTCATGGGATAATTTATATACTTAATTTATTAACCTATGACTTATGTGGCTAAGATAAGTTCTTCCAAATCTTTAAGATAAAAAGTTTTCTTATTTTTACAAACCTAATTTTAGTGTCTTGACTTCGATAAAGAGTTCCTTACCTTAGGTTTTACTTCATTTCTTCTCTCCACCCATTTCATTTTCCCCCTTGATATGCAAATTATGATTCCAATTTTTTTTCTCTTCTTCTATATTCCCTTCTTCTTCACCTCTTAAAAACATTCTAGTATTACTTTGTTTTAGTTTTTTCTATCCTTAGATCAAAACACCATGTTTTAGAAACTATGTATTATTACACCCTTATACCATTTATTTACAACACCATCTCATTATCATCCTAGTCATGTCATTAGGTGGTTGTGTTTTCTTACATTGTATCTTATAATAGGCACTAATTTTGAGTTTTCATCCTTTAGAGCTTTTTGATTTTAATCTCTTTATCATGTTCTTATTTGATTTTTGTGTACTTCACTTATTATACATATGGCATTTGTATTCTTACTTGTTTCTCTTTATGTATGACTTCTTCACATTTGTCTTCCATATTGACCTATAATTTCATTTTTCATCCATGTTTTTATTCATATTTTTTGACATGCTTATCTTACATGGAGTTAATTTTCACTTACTTACATATCTTTATTAGATTTTTCTTGCATTGATATTTCATTTGTCATTCTTGTTTTACATACTTCCCAACATGAATTAGTATGTTCTACATTCCATTTTGCCATTTCTATTTTATATGCTTTCCAAACGTGCTTTAATATGTTTTACAATCATTTTTCATTCATTTACACTCATTTACCATCATTTGTCATTCATTTGCCATACATTTATCTTTCATTTTCCATCTTTTTGTCATTCATTTTCCTGCAATATTCTATCCTTGCTTTAACAATCCTAATTTTCCAAATTTTCCTAATACCCTCATGTCTCTACTAACTCATTTTTCACTACTATATGCCTATCTTCTATTTTTTTTGGCTATTTTTTGCACTTACTTTTATAGGTTCTCCTAGTGTTCTTCACATTGGATGCCTTAACCTTTCTTCTAGTCTATTTCTTTATCTATAGTACTAAAGTAAGTAAAGGTATATGTTTTTTAATTTTGTCCTTTCATTTATTTTTTTTTCTACTTACTACATCTTACTTAGCATCAACATTATGTGTTATCATATTCTATTTATCAAAGCACCATCTCATGTTGCACTCACATGACATGTGATGAGCTTCGAGTGGGGCATATGTATACACATAATATTTTCAAACTTGTATCAAATATTGACACTTTATATCTTGAAGGAACCCAATGAGTCTCAATCTTTCTAAGTGCATGCCTTAAGAGGTACATCAGGAAAGGGGTGGGTAGACCATTGGTGCTTCTCAAGATTGTTGTCCCTTTTACCACTTGTCATCTACACACTTATCTCCTAAAACCATTTACCCTAATATTTTTATTCTATGTTATACCCATTCTAGAATTTTGATACATTTTATACTCCTTTTCTTAATCTTAATTTCATTTTTACCATTGACTATACAGGGTCGACTAGGTCGACTCTATACAGTTTTAGGTTATTTTCACTTAGGATCTATTTTGACCTTTGGTCAACCTAACTCGGGACCTAGTGAATTATTATCTAGAATTATATTGGGTAGACTGGTTCAACCTTGTCAGCTGACATTTTTTAAAGGTTTTAGGAAAATATCTACCTATATATATAATTTCATTTCCCATAATTTGATCAGAAAGAAGCAAATAAGAAGTAAGTACAAATGAACATCTACTTATTGACCATTTTACTTGATAATTAAAGATTAGGGTTCTATAATTTCTTTTAAGATATAGATCTTATCTTGTGGGAAAGTCTTTTGGATGCATTGATAGGTTGTGTACCCTAGAGCTGATTTGTCTTTTTCATCCTTACATACCACAACAATATCTTTCAAATCACCTTGACCAAGGGAGAGATTGAGGCTCGATGAGTTCATCTTCAAAGGTAAGTATTCCTAACTTTATTTCTCCTTTGTAAGAGTATATAGATAATGTAGTTATGCTTATCTTCTATGTATTAGGATTACATATACATTGTTGTGAGTATATGTCTTCTATGCATGTTTAGTTTTATTATTTCTAACCCCCAATTTATGCCATAGGCTTTGGTGAACACTAGATTATATTTACTTTTCTTGTTATTAGATTAGTGAAATATGAAACCTAGGACCCCCTTAGGGTTATTACATGATTATGTTATAATGGAGGCTTTGGAACCCTTCTTATCATAGTGTATTGTGATAAGTGATCCTCTAATCAGGTCTAGAGGATCCCCATATTAGTCATGTTCCCTCTTAACAAATGTATTCCCAATCAAAAGTGTAGGTATGCTCTATCTTCTTTGATCCAGGATTGATTTATAGATATGATGCATTTTTTATTACATATAGAAATAATGGCATTAATCTACCAAAAAAGATATGATACCTAGTCAGAGTGGGCCATAATCAAGGATATACTAGATAGAGTTGAATTCTTGAAGACTTGTGTAGAAGCAAAATCAAACATGAGCCAGAAGAAGTAGTTTCCCAAAAATCAAAAGATTACAATGTTAACATTAACATCATTAGTAATAAAGTTTTAGAAGGTAAATTTTATAGGTGAAAAATAAACATGTCCTCACTTCGTCATGAATGTGGAATTATCTTTCATAATGACCTAAAAAGACACCTAAACAATCAAACTAAATACATGTAGGAAAAAAAATGGAATAAAAACCTACAATAATAGATATTTAATTTGGAAAGGATATCCTTTAGGAGATGTGTCTATTTATTTGGCACATCAAATTATCCTAAAAATGGAAGGGGTAATTCTAAGAAAATTCCCAACTTATTTTGATTGGAATCTTAAAGGTCTTCCCAAAGAAAATCTATTTTTCTAGATGGCTTCTCAAAATTAGATTTTGAATTTTGACCATCTTAAGAAAAGAGGTTGCATTGACCCTTCCATATACTTTATATTCCATAAGGATGAAGAAAGATGTGAGCATATCTTTTTGCACTATATTTTTTCTTGGAAAATTTGGGGTCTTTTTTTGAATAGTTTTAGCATGCAAATTTCCTTTCAAAAATTAATTGAGATCTCCTTTTTCAATGGAGAATGAAGCTAATCTCTTCAAGTCTAAAAATAACTTGGGATATTGGCCCTCTTATCATCTGCTAGAATATATGGTTGGAATGTAATAGGAGGAATTTTTTGAATACTTCACACTCAGATTTATGGCTTTGGGATTCTATGAGAAAATACTTAAAGGATATTATTGTGGCTTTAGGTTTTAGTGGCATTCTAAATCTCATCTAGAGGATAAATGGATTATAAATTGGTTCAATGTTTATTTTCCTGATAAGGGGCTTGCTATAGATAACCTAGTAAAAGATAAGTTAAAACCTTGTTGGAAGCCTCCTAAACCTAGAAAAATCAAGGATAAATTTAGTGAGGGATTCAAAGGAAAACCTAGGGATGGATGGCTATGGTGGGGTGTCTAGATACCAAGAGGGCCAACCTCTCCTCATTTTATTATTGGTAAAAATTAGATTTATACATTAAAGAGAACACCAATAGAGAGTAGATAAAGAGTAATAATAAAATTATCACACTATATATTCATTCAAAACATTACAAGGAACTTATTTAGGAAGTGCACACACTATATATGGGGATCTTGAAATCCTTATAAACTCTTATTGACTAACCTCCACACTATATATGAAATATATTAGTATAATAATATATTTGTATAACTAACAATCTATTTAATAATAGCTAATTACTAACTTACCATATGGTACATACTATCCAATAAATATTAAATGACCCTACATTAAATACCAATGCAAAATATAATACTTAACATTCCCCCCTTAGTGTTTACATGGGGATAATGTACATCTTCAAGAACTGGCTCGAACAAAATCATATGCCAATGCATACTTTTAGGTTTGCATACTACAGTCTAAATCTCATTATATAGATCTTGTTGTACATGACCACTACTATGAAAAGAATGCATCCTACATTTAATCCATGTGAACACAATAGATATTTCACTAACCAATCATCTTCATAAAGAAGTAAGGCAGTTAGAGGATTTCTATAGTTAGCTACCCTCATATACAACTGTTGTCATATTACATTACATATACAATCTCCTTTTCTCCAATCTAGCAGGGGAATGAAAACATAGACAATGATATAAAACTAAATATCATGAGTAATAAATCCTCATTATTATCTTATGTAACTTCTATTAATGTTTGTTTCCACCCAAACAAAAATAACATAGACAATTTTCAATTCCACTGAAGAACTATCCTTGGTGTTAGCCAATCTGGCATAAAACACACCACAATAAAAAATCAAAAATCACACCACACAAAAGATGACACCAAATCATCTGGTCCCCATCATTGGTGACTGACGAGAGGATATAAAGCCTCCAACCTCCATTTCCTCCATTCTCCAGTCTCTGTTACTTAGTCGATGTGTCGATGAAGCTCAATTAGTTTCCACATTGGGCTTACTTTCCCCTTAAGATGAAACAGTACATAGGATTTTGGGGTTGCCAAAAAATTCATCCTTATATATATTAACTTTTAATCTTTAGACATACATAAGACTATTAGTTTTGACACACTTTATTGATATACTTGACAATAACATAATAAAAAGATTTACACTTTTAAATTTTTTGTACACATTAAAAAATATTAAAAAATAGACCTTTAACTTATAAATATGACACAAAATAACTATATACTTCTTATTAAATAAGAATGAACTATAAAATTACATTAACACTTTCCAAAACTAAACTCAAAACTAATTGACTAATATAACCAAACCATATAACATTTGAATTCAAAACTTAAATAATAAAATATTAAGACTATAGAAAGTAATTAAATATTAATTTAAAAAAAATTAGAGGATATTTAACAATTAAAACTCATTTTAACCTAATGCCATGAAACTAAAACTATTACTAAAAAACTATTTTTGATTCCCGCATGACTAAAAAATAAAAAGTATGACAACTTACTAAAAGGGAATATAAGGGTGACTAAGATAAAGTTAGTTATGTCGCAATACATGGGCTATGACTGTTATATGACAATTTTGAATGGAGATCAGTGGGAATCATAGATAAGTCGATGATGGAGAATGGGCACAAGAGAACACATGGATCTCAAATTGAAGCAGAATGTGCACAAAGATGTAAAATGTACAGCATGGATGTCGATGTGATATAGAGAAGTATGATCCAAAATAAGCTATGATCTCAATGTAATTTTTTTTTGGATTTAATAGTAATCTATACAACATAAACATCTTAGTAATTTACAAGAGGACGAATTAGATCTACCTAGAGATAAATGTAAACTTAGATTTGAATATGAAATGTATAGTCACATGAGAAAAATATGATGGATAATGACACATGTAATGGTAGACTTTAAACAACATATATCTATATTTAGGTAATGGTGTAATAAAAAAAATGAATATATCTTCCAAAAATGGCACTACTCTCCTCGAGTTCTTGAATGAGATCTCCCAACTATGCAGAGGTTAGATGTAAATAACAATCTAACACAAGGGAATGGAATGTACTATGAAAGACATGATATGGAAGAGTTATTTACGGATGCAAGCTATCTAAATAAACTCATAATAAAACTAATACTCTCATTTGTATTCTTTGGCTCGCATTAATTAAGGAAATTGGATAAATCACATAGCTGCCCCTTTGTATTTATCAAAACATCATTTTTCTCATATGTTTCTACAATAATTTGCTCTTGAAAATGCCTACTCTGATATGCGATATTTGTAAAAATTATATTTATACACTAAAGATAACACCAATATAAAATAAATAAAGAATAATAATAAAATTCTCACACTATGTATTCATTTGAAGCATTAAAAGGCACTTATATAGGAAGTGCAAACACTATATATGGGGATCCCAAGATTCCTATAAAATCTTATTTACTAACATCCAAACTATATACAAAATAAATTGTTACAATAATATATTCGTATAACTAACAATATATTTAGTAATAACCAATTACTAACTTACCATACGATACATACTATCCAGTAAATAGTAATTTACCTTACTATAAATATCAATGTAAACTCTAATCCTTAACATTTATATCAGGATATTAGCTCAAAGTCAAATAATGTGGTAAGAACTTGAGATATATTAAAAGTATCCATATTTCTCTCACATTATTAGAATAACTTAGTTGTTGAGGGTAATTCACAACTAATCATTAATGCTATGAGTTTTGGAGGCATTAAATCATGAAAAGTTCAATTAAATATAAATCAGATACAATAATTATGAGGTTTGTTGGAGCATTTGAGGTTTCAACCTACTCGCAAGGAATGTAACATAGTTGTTATTTGGGTGGAAATTAAAGGAGTCAGTTTTAAGTAAGCTCAAAGTTTAGGCCTCTACATTTGGAGACCTCTTTTCTGCAATGACCTACAAAGCCTAGTTATGAAAGATGTAAGGCTTTGGGAATAAAATTTCTCCATGCCTATTTTATGCTAATAAATCCATGAAAATCTCATTGTTGATTTCATTTTTAGTGGTTTATCACTACCAGGATCAACATTATTAAATGAGTTAACCTCTCAGTAGATACAACTAGTTACTTGGGCTTTTTAACCATCCATATAAACCCTATAACCAGATAACATGGATAAGGGAAAGGGATTCAATATAGAGGATCATCCCCACCTAAAGACTTGGGATAGTAAAGTATAAACATCCTCTTAGTGGTTGATAGGGGAAGCTATAGCCAACCATTTTATTGACAACATATAAAAAGGAATAAAAAAACCATTGATGCGTATCTGGCTGAAAATGATGTAGAAGAATGCATTAGAAATAGATTAGGTAGAATCAAAGGATATTTTATAATTCTTCAAATCCCTCATGGTACGACCAAAGTAATTAGTGGGAAGGCACAATGCTTTTGATATTTCTTAGGAAATAAATGAATTAAACCTTCCATTGAATTAAATATGATTTTTATCTCTCCATGTGGACCACATGGACTTGAAAACCTTGGTGCACTCTATGGGGATTAATACTTCAAACTAATGCCATCTAATTTTGGGAAGGTAGATGAAAATCAAAAGAAGGTAGGCCTTCCTCATTGCTCAACTTGGCTATTAATTACCTAATTACTAAATTATTTCTCCCCATTTATATTGCATGAAGGATGAAGATGAATTTTAAGGTCAAAATAAGATATATGCTATAGGATTTTGTGAGGGTGAAAATATGGATCCAAATGCCAAAGTGGAGGTAATCAACCTGGAGTAATTTTTTTTATCCTATGTTGCTTTATAGATTCTTTTTGTATATCTAAGTATATGATATTTGAAGGGCCTATATAATTTTCCCATTAAATCTCCTTCCTGATACTACTTTGTGTTAATATAGTAATTACAAGACTATAAACCTTACTATTATAATATAGTTTTTGGTTTCAACCTTTTCTATATCTTCATGGTTAATTTTTTGAAGTTGAGTTGGCTTGTCCTCTATTGATAGAGGTTTCTTTTTGCCTTTTGTAAGACTTGGGGTGATTTTAAGATCACCAAAAAATAGTTCAACATCTTGTTAATGTTATTTATGGGTCTTAATCTTAGTTCTTTTTTATTTTCATCCCATTGTGGATGAGTCCACGGGTGGTTCTTCATACTTCTTTTCTTTCTCTAAGATGTACTCCTGTTTATCTTAGAATTTTTTTTAATTTAATTATGGATATTATGTTTTAAAATTTGAAGTTATCATATGGATTGATAAATGATGTGTTAATAATAGGACACTTTGGATGTTGAACTAAAAATAAATAAGGCTTGGTGCATAGCCTAAATATATCAATACATGGATTAGGTTGATCAATAGATGTACTATGGTGGTTAAAAATATAATTCACATGAATTAAGTAAATATAAAATTATGAGAAACTATGTACATATTTAAAATTCCTAAATGTTATATATATATATATATATATACATACATACATATATATATATATATATATATATATATATATATATCAGAGAGAGAGGAGAGGAGAGAGAGAGAGAGAGGGGGAGAGAGGGAGAGAGAGGAGAGAGGAGAGAGGAGAGAGAGGAGAGAGAGATTGAGAGAGAGGAGAGGGAGAGGAGAGAGAGAGGAGAGAGAGGAGAGAGAGAGAGAGAGAGAGATGAGATGAGGGAGAGAGAGGGAGAAGAGAGAGAGAGAGAGAGCAATTATGTTGAGTATGCCCCTAAATAATCCACCCACACATTGGACATGAGCTCCCAAGAATGTTATCATAATAGATTATATTTGACCAAGTTATAGTTGAGAAACTATTCTCAAGTTTATGGTTAATAGTGAGAATTTAGAAAAAATAAAGTATTCTTAAGAGGATTTCATAATAGAGATTAATGGGAATTTTTATTTCTATCAAATCTTAAGGTTATATGGTGGTAAAGTGAGTAATTTAGCTATTATAAGCATTCGAATAATGACTTATTATAATCCATGATAGAAAAATATTTGTGTTATGAATGGAACCATCATGATTTTTTATTATATTAATGCTATGTGTTAATATGTATGCATGTTTTATATTTATTATAATAAATAACTACTAAATGGAGGAGAAAATATTACTAGCATTATGTTGACTTATGATTTGCATGAAATGGTTTTGTTATGGGAACTATATATTTTCTTATCTTCCTTCATGATATTTCCTCCAACCCACCTTCCCCATTTTTATTTTCTTGTATAAAAAAAAGCCAATGTATAGAATCAATAACAAATTAACATGGGTAAGGGCTCCAATTGAACCATATTTACCTTAAATAAAAATAAAAAAACAAGTATTTGGTAATAATATGACAAGTATGGGGTCACATCATATGATCAAGATCCATTTCAATTAATACTGGACCATGTTAAACTATTGGTATGGTTTCCCCTAAATATGAATGTAAACTGATGAAACACCAATTAAAATACAATTATAATACGATTCCAAACTATTTAGAATCCAATAATAGCTATATTAAACTCCAATATCAAACTAGTTAAGAATAATAATAGTAATATTGGAATCTGAGACTCCACTAGTTAAAAACCAATAATAATAATAATAATAATAATAATAATAATAATAATAATAATAATAATAATAATAATAATAATAATAATAATAATAATAATAATAATATATAAATCCAACTTAAATAATTATAAAACCAAAAATGATAAAATTATAAGTCTATGTTCTTATGAATATGTATAGATTTCATGAAATGATGGTTAAATTCAACAATCAACAATAAAATACCAAATAAAAAAACTCAACTTTATCTCACCTCCATCATATCCACTCAAGGGTACATTTTTTACCCAAGAATGGCAAGCTATGAATGATGTACTCAAAATACTACATGAAAGAACCCATAATCAAATCAAAAAATACAAATTTGAGGAGTTGTGATCATATCCCTTTGATATAAAAATGTTATGAGTACCCTTTCCCCTTACTTTGAACCACCCAAGTTTAAAAAATACAAGTGAAAGGGTGATCCAAGAGAACATGTTAAATAATTATTCATATTTTTCCAAGAGGTTTCATACAATTATAATTACTTAATTAGATTATTCCTTTGAAGTCTAGGGGACCAATATCTAGAATGGTTTTTATATCTTCCTAAGGGATCCATCAAAATTATAGATCGATCCAAAATATTTATCAAAAACTTATATAATGTTGAACATGAACCCA